>OZ007575.1:17235494-17595494 GCA_963931925.1 Onchidella celtica
TTGTTTTCGCCAGAGGGATTATGTCTCTCTCTCTCTCTCTCTCTCTCTCTCTCTCTCCTCTCTCTCTCTCTCCTCTCTCTCTCTCTCTCTCTCTCCCCCCCTCTCTCTCTCTCTCTCTCACACACACACACACTGTTTTATTCTGCGTGTTTATTTATGTACTGGCGGCACTGACACCCACATCTATTCTGTACATCTCAAATTCTGCTTTATCATTATCTATCTATCTATCTATCTATCTATCTATCTATCTATCTATCTATCTATCTATCTATCTATCTATCTATCTATCTCTATCTATCTATCTATCTATCTATCTATCTATCTATCTATCTATCTATCTGTCTATCTATCTATCTATCTATCTATCTATCTATCTATCTATCTATCTATCTATCTACCTATCTATCTATCTATCTATCTATCTATCTATCTATAGCCTGTCTGTCTGCCTGTCTGTCAGTCTGTCCGTCAAACTGACGATGATTCCGTTTACCTTACTATCCATAAATTTTTGTGTCTGCCAAGTCCCTTGTCTATCAATCTCACATAAGACTTTAAGACTATGTAGGAAATTGTGAAAGAAACAGAACGCATTTTCTGAATGCCAGTGTGAAGATATTTTTAACTTGACCAAAGAAACAGACTGACAATAGCGCATTTAAATCATTGAGAGATAAAACAATCAAGTGCACTGAGCCAGTGCCATGTTGGTTTAGAGTAATGGCACCTCAACCGTTTTCAAAGTAGGGCATGTGAATGGTGAGCTTTTATGCTAACAAATTGCTTATTTTCGTGACAGGCTGTGTTTTGTAGACATCACAAATTCGCCGATTGTCCAAACAAATTTTGCCCGGTGTTGTCTGTCTGGGTCTAGTCTGGGTCAGCCTGTCATGCTTTGCTGGCGGGGTCGAGAACAAAACAACTAGTTCTGGTTGGGCGCAGAAACGATTGTCTTCGTGGTTTAAACTAGTTTGGCACTAAATGAAGTGAATTGATTTCGTGAGTGACATTTGCGAAGTTGTGACGTAGTGCTATGGACTTTAGCTGAAATTTTATACCTTGGGAGGGATACATGACACTGTTCTGTGAATACCAGATTATAAAACGCGCATTCTTTATTGAATGTTGACATTTTAAGCATTGTCAACATGATAATCTTTAAGGGCACTTGGGTTGATTAGACAGGAGAAACTACAACCAGCTCACTGGTAATCTTTCAGGTCCATACAAAAACTGTGAGCTTGAAATTTTAGACTTTTTTTTTTTTTATTTTTTGTCATGACGAAACTCTGCTTCATGAAGACTTAGTCCAGTAAAGGCATGAACATCTCTCAATTGGACATTAATTTGCAAGAAAGAAATTCTTGAAACTGAGAAACGAAAAACAGCAGAAAAGAGAACAGAATCTTTTTAAAAAAATGTTTCTGAAAAAGCTCTAAAACTTCAACAAGGCAAATTGACCTAGTGGTCAAGAGCACAGCATTCAATGGTACCAGTGACTACCTGAATTCATGACTGGGTGCATTGTACAACTCCACGCGTTCTTATCTGATGTTCACCCTACCGACACATCAATCCAATAGGGCTTTTTTGTTATGATGTCTATATACAACATGAAAAGATGTTACAAATACACCACTACAACCCTCCCATTGTCGCCCAGGGCAGAGCTGAGTCTGTCTGAAAACTCGTGCCACACTAATCAATATATGGTTGAATTCTAAAGTTTGGGCTGTATCTTACTGGAGATTCCTTAGGAGTAGGTGAGATCTTGGGATCCCTTGCCCATTGTCTACAAAACAATGGTTTGACGTCCTGGTAAATCTAGCTCCGTCCTCACTCCAACCTCAACTTGCTGTACGGAAGCTCATTCTCCATTCATTTTCGGTGTCAGACGCGGAGTCTCACAGGAAAGATTCTGTAACAACAACAGTAAAGTTACTGTAGGTAGACAGATAATGTCCGGAGAGGTCGGTGATCCTAGTTACACAACCAACCATTATCTTCTGCTGGTCTAACTTCATTCTGTGCTGGCTAAAGCCATGATTGGTTCTGATGTGTGGAATGAGGCGTAAGTCCGAACTTTGTCACAGTCAATATGTGGTGTAATTATCCAAGATCCTGGTCCGTATGAGTTCGGACACCTCTACCAGTCTTAACCCATTGTGGAATGTGTACCTGAAGTTGTTCTTTGGGTTTAACCAGTTACTAAATAAAATTCTATTACAAATCCTTAATCTGTCCTTTTTTATTTTGTTTATTCATAATATACTCTTGCTTATTTGCATTAAAGAGTTACGTAAGCTCTCCAGCGTTGATTTTCCTGCAAAAACTGTTTTGTTGGTGGATGTGGATGATTCCGTTTGACGTATTCGGTGATCACAAAATCTGGCTGTTGTACTAAGACGAACTTTTCATACTGTTTTTTGTTACAAAAAAAAAAATCATAACGTACCCTTAACAGTTTATACAGACTACTGCTCTTGTCCACAGCATCCGTCCCGCTATTTTTACCGACCGTGACGAATGCAAACCTCTCTTTGCCTCTACAGCGGTGAGGAGCGGATGCAATGGATAAGTACACAGAGGCAAAAAGTGTTTTGCAAGGTTCATCCCAAATATTATAAGTTTCCACACCTTATAAAATCAGAACGGCTTGTGATAGGCCAATGAAACTTGGCATACTTGTACATTGACTTTCTGGGGAATTCCCTGTCAATTTTTGTGCACTTCATTTCCTGGGCATTCATTTTGCCGGCCATTGTTGTCTAACAGGCATCAGGAAAAGGAACAGCATTTCAGAACCGTTTAACACTGGGGCACAAAAACAATGTCGGTAAAGATAGCGGATGCTGTAGACAAGAGCACTTTAAATTTGCACAATATTTCAAGACATCAAGACGACTTGTGCCTTTGGCACCCACTCGTTAGGCAGAATTGTTTAGATTTTATCTTCCGACAAATCTGTCTCTGATTTATCTCGCATGTTATGTTTGACGACATATTTTAACGAGGATTAAATACCTAGGTGTTCATTCAGGCTTCAGTAAATGCCAAAGCAAAGCAACCAGCCATAAAATGTCCAAGCCTGTAACAGTGTCAGCCATAAGAATAATTACAATACTATAATGCTTTTGTTGTGGCTGTTGCCGTTGTTCATGATGTTACCACTGCCCCAAAAAGAATGGTCAGCTTTGCCACAATTGCCTATTCTAGCGTATCAGCAAATTTCTATGTCCCCCTAATCGTGATAAATCAGTATACTGCCGTAACTGCATGTCTGCATGTCGGCCTCTTTATTCTACTCCAGCTTCACTCACGCACATGTACAATCTCCCAAGTTTCGCGCTCCATTTCTTTGTCCCCCAGTGCGGGAGTCGTTAACGTGCAATATCGTACTTGCTGCATATATTGTATATATGACTACGCTCAGGCGTCAGGCCCTGCACCCCTACCTCCTCATTTCCCCTTTCTTTCTTTTGCCTTGCTATGAAAACTGCAGTGGCGTTTGAGGCATTGGGGCGAGTGAAGAAAGAAAAAAGATTTCTTTCAGCGCTGCGTTTATCTGCGTTGCAGAAAATTTTAAGCGGTGCAGCTAACTTAATCATGTTTTCATTACCTGTGCACTATTGGTCTGTATTTCGCTTCCTCTTTCCCCCTTGTGTATCAGTCTTTTCATCTTGTTCTCATGTATGACGGTTTGTAGGTGTACAAAACGTCTTGTATTTTTTCAAGTGTGGATGGGTGGATGTAGGCCCTATAGATGGATGGGTGGGTGGATGGGTGGATACTTGGATGGGTGGTTGGGTGGATAGGTGGATGAATGGACGATGGCTAGGCTGCACGAATGGATGGATGGACGGATGGATGTGTGGATGGATGGGTGGGTGGGTGGGTGGATGGGTGGGTGGATAGATGGATGGGTGGTTGGGTGGATAGATGGATGGGCGGATGGATGGGTGGATGGGTGGGTGGGTGGATGGGTGGATAGATGGATGGGTGGTTGGGTGGATAGGTGGATGAATGGACGATGGCTAGGCTGCACGAATGGATGGATGGGTGGATGGATGGGTGGGTGGGTGGGTGGATAGATGGATGGGTGGTTGGGTGGATAGGCGGGTGAATGGACGATGGCTAGGCTGCACGAATGGATGGATGGACGGATGGATGGGTGGATGGATGGGTGGGTGGGTGGGTGGATGGATGGATGGGTGGATAGATGGATGGGCGGGTCGGTAGATGGATGGGCGGGTGGGTGGGTGGATAGGTGGATGAATGGATGGACAGCTAGGCTGTTTCACGGATGGATGGATAAGTGGATATATGGATGGATGGATGATGGATGGACAGGTGGATGGCTGGATGGACCACTATCCTATCTATCTGTCTTTCTACCTATCTATCTATCTATCTATCTATTTATTTATCTATCTATCTATCTATCTATCTATCTATCTATCTATCTATCTATCTATCTATCTATCTATCTATCTATCTATCTATCTATCTATCTATCTATCTATCTATCTATCTATCTATCTATCTATCTATCTATCTATCATTTATCTCTCTTTCTGTCTATCTATCTGTCAACGAATAAATCTATCAGTCCATCCACTCATCTGCATAAGTCAGCTACCCACTTATCCTATCTTTCTACCCATCTGTATTTCAAGTTACCATATAATCAATCGTCTTCCCTAAGCTGAAGCCTGGAGCCCTCACCAGCTCATGTATGAATAAGTCTCATTAGCCTCGCGATAATACTGTCTTATTCAACAGTAGAATGACCCCTCCCCTTCTCCCTCCCCCAAACCAGTAATCCGCGAGAGCACAAGATTAGCCATTACAGTAAAGGATTTGGGGTCAAGGTATAATCTGATTGTTTTCCTGCCCACACTTTCTTTCCACCAAAACCTTCTGAGGCTTAGACCTCGTGGAACTGAATATTTGCCCTTTTTGTCGCATACAAATAATCTCTCTCAGTGCCTGATTTTTTGCTGTCCATCTATCTATCTATCTATCTGTCTATCTATCTATCTATCTATCTATCTATCTATCTATCTATCTATCTATCTATCTATCTATCTATCTATCTATCTATCTATCTATCTATCTATCTATCTATCTATCTATCTATCTATCCACCTCCCTACCTATCTATCTGTCTGTCTATCTATCTATCTATCTATCTATCTATCTATCTATCTATCTATCTATCTATCTATCTATCTATCTATCTATCTATCTATCTATCTATCTATCTATCTATCTGTCTTTCTTTCTCTGTCTATCAAATATTGCTTCTCAAATCACCCGCCCATGTGTTTATTAATTTATGAAAGATTTTACCATTTCAGCCAATTCGTTCAGCCGCCCAGTTACTGTTTAGAAACACAAATCTGTCTATTAACAATTCTACATGTCCGTCGATCTATTTTTCTATCCATTCCCCTACGACAACACAATACCTATTTCTAAGAAGCTGACACTGTCGGTACTAGCGGGGGAAAAACCTGCATTACGCTCATCAATTCCTAAGTGCCAACCTGTTCTTGCATCGTCAGCTTTCTTTCTGGTTTGTCTTAATTTTCTTTTTTTATTTATGTTTTTCTCCAATTCTCTTACTTCTTCGGGCTTGTAAGCAATTCCCCCAAAACAATTTTGTGAGTGGGAGTTGCTGAGCTCTTTGAAGAGAGAGCTATTAGGCGATGAGAGTGAATTGGCAAAGTACAGACAGAAACGTTCAGAACTGAAAACAACAAGTATGATTCCGATGATAGATGGAAGGACGTATTTTAATAATAATACTCCGCACAGTATGAAGAATGCTAGTACCTGACCCCCCCCCCACCCACCCCACCCCACCCCGGCGCCCATGAAAAGAAAGGTCCGACAAGGTGACCATCGTAATCCCAAGAGGTTACTTTGGCCAGGCGGCCATAATTCACAAAATGAAGACTGGCAGCACGAGTTATATTATTAACCAGCATATTATGGAAAGATTCCGATGGCAGGTTCCTGAAAACCTGACCCACACTGTTACGGATTCAAGGAAGGGTGTGCCCTCGAGTGTTACGGGGATGGTTATTATGGAATTATAGTTACGACTGCATTTTAATCTATCGAGAGGTTTTTAGAAATTACTCTTCCATACCATGCCACATATACTAATAACAATTGGAGTAAGTTTTATCAAGGACCTTGCAGGGCCACAAATTTATTACTTTAAATTCCCTAACAACTTTCGTCTAGCTTTTACATTCTAAAAGGACAACATCAGCAGCATCAAATGAAAACACAATAATATATCACTAGAAGTCTCCTCTAGGTTCTTAAAGGATTATATCATTCTGACTCATTCACAATTTAATTATTACTTGTCTATCTTTCACAAATAGCCTACCTACTATCTACAAATAATATCTTCATGTCTCAGACGACAATGTTAACTCAGTTATTTGTGCCTACTGCTTAACAAGAATATAACTCGTCAACACAACTGACGTAGTTACATTAGATCTAGATCTACTCTAGGATGGGCTGGCAATCCCCAGCCTCATCCAGACACATCAATTTCAATTTACAAATGTGTATACCAGACACTCATGCTAGATCTAGTTGCATGTAAAATACATTGTAGTCTTGCATTCTTCGGTAGCACTTCTACTGGAAAATTAAGGTCAGATTCACGTTCATCGTCGAATCAGGAGGTAGAAACTTACGATTGTTCCCTGATACGAGATCAGGGAGCTGGAGATAATAGCAGTAGATGATTTGGTAATAGCGTATGGTCTCATTCCCATGTCTATCAATGGCATAGACATGACTTTAACAATCTTCTGATTCTCTCAGGCCGAATCCAGCCGACTGCCCTCGCAGATGGAAATTTCTGCATGGAGTGAAGAAACGTGGGAATGGCTCCGCTTAAATACTGCTCGGCCATCTGCAAATCCCCAGCCAACTGCCCAAATTTGATTGGTGCATCCATTTCGAGCTCAGCTCGTAGTATTAATAGATTCTATTAATAGTAACAGACAAGGTCAATCTAACATATCAAAACCCTTGCTAAAGTCTCCAAACCCTCTACGTTTTATGTACGAATTTACTCACTCCCTTTTCTCACCCCTGTTAAAGTTTATCAAAATCACGGGGCCGAGAATTGCACCGTCACTGTTACTCATCCATTTATTCTATCCTGCCCCACTTTCTTTCCATCTCTAAGAAAAAGCGTTACAAAAACAAACTGTCCACGAGAATAGTTCAAGGACATTTGCACTGGCTAAAATCAACGCGACCCTGAAATAAACAAACCGTGACCCAGCACGGCAATTCTAGTCCTAACCCTGACACACACCATAACCCTGAAACTATTCCAAAAACAAAGCTTTCATGTCGGTGAGACTCTCGTATGTGGTTACACTTGGCATGGGAATGATGAGGGATGTTCCAACTGCAGAAGAGGTGACTGATACCTCCCTTATCCCCCCCCCCTCCCCTGATTGAATTCAGTACGTTCTGGAAAAATAGTTTTTAAGGTTTACTTTTTCGCATAGTCTGGAAATGAAGACTGTTCTGCCGATACCCTTCACGCGAAGCCTCCAAATTTCGGGGCAAAGACAGAATTTTATTATCTCGGCTTCCGTTTACCGGAGAGAACATCACTAGTCAAAGTTCACACACTGTTGGTGAAAGGGTGAAATCTCTTGTTATGAGAGAGCAGCCTCCGCCTGAGGCCACACCAAATTGTAGTGAAAGCTCATTATACTGGTTGTGTGACTTAGTTTGGAGCTGGGAGATTAAACAGGATTTCCTGGGGATTTTACCAATCCAATATTTTATGTGAATAGGGATTCGAAGCTGCCAAGCTGTATGCTATGTCATGTCATGGGGTACTCGTACAAAATTGTATGCGACTTGTTGTACATAGTGGGAACTTTCAGATTCGAAGTTGAAAAGTGTGAATGTAGTTTGTGTTTGTTGATGGTTAATTGAATTCTATGCCAGAGTGTCGCTTCTGTGTCAGGGATGACTGTAATCGTACAAATGAATGATTATTCAAGTCAAATATGAGATTACATCTTATAGAGCTGCGGTGTCCGTTCTCAGTGAAAGTTGGCGCGCTTTATGTCAGTATTGTGGCACTGTTCTCGGCACTTGGCTGTTGTTTTGTTGTTTTAACAGAGCACTTCTGTTGTTTTGTTGTTGTTGTTTTAATTGCTTCCTTTGTTTTAACTGCTTCTATTGTTTTGTTGTTTAAACTTCTTGTTGTTTTGTTGTTTCAACTGAGCACTTTTGTTGTTTTGTTATTTTAATCAAGCACTTTTGTTGTTCTTCTTGTTTTAACTGCCTCTGTTGTTTTGTTGCTTTGATTGCTTCTGTACTGTTGCTATTTGTCTCTTTCCTGGTTGGACAGAAACTACTAGAAGGTAAGAAATGAAACATTTACAGCATCAGGATTCGTACAAAACAATTTATAATCTACGTAATGGACATTTATGTCTCCTGTAAATCTGCCGCAGTAGGGCAATGGTTAGAGCTCTTGATCCAAGTGCGATAGGACACTGGTTCGAATCCCGGTGTGGGTCTGGATCCCGCCTACTTTCTCACAGATTAAATAAGACACTTGCTCACCAACGATCTGGCGAGGACCAGCTTAGCATCTCAAAGTTACACAGTGCTGAAAGAGGATGCACAGCCCTAACCAAACATCCCCGCAATAGTTTTGTTCATCTAAGTGCAATGGGATCTTGTCGATCTAGGAAAACAAGAACCAAACTCAGGCCAAGAAATACAGCTGAATGATTTACTTGGACCCGGAGCAGGGAAAGCTAACCCCTCACCTTGAGTACACGCCCACCTTAGGTAAAAGGCATTATGTATCTCCATTATTCTAACTCAGGGTGTCGACGCTCTGAGGTAACATAGCAGCTGTTGTCTTGCTCTCCCGCAATCTTTCTGATTTGGGCTTAGAGAAAGAGAGAGAGAGAGAGAGAGAGAAAAAGAGAGAGAGGAGAGAAAGAGAGGAGGTAAAACGACAGTTGAGAAACAAGTCATTATCCCAAACCTGATGGGTTTAATCACTTTTCACGACTTGAAAATCCGCAGTGTTTTTTAAAGTTATTTTTTGTTTTATTTTGTTTTTTGTTTGTTGTTTTTCGTTGTTGTTGTTTTTGTCAGTGAGATTGCTTATAGAATCCAAAAGCCTACATGAAAAATAAAATACCGACATTCGGCATCACCACGAAGTTTGGCTGGAAAATGTTTCTACCGACCATTTCAGACGCGTCCTTATAAAAAAAAAAAAGCAAATACCATGTAGAATCTTGCATTTTTGTGTAAAGCTTATACCAAAACATTCAGTTTTAAAGTGTTTTCTCTCGTTGTTGCTTAGTCATGATCAAATCCCAAATCAACCACAGTATGAATGATTTTGTCTTCCTGTTTCCTGCTTGTGGGCGTGCGACCAACTCAAAGAAATAATATTGCATTGTCCATGTATATCTCCAGGCAAATTGTTATCCAAGTTGTGCCAGGTGGGAGTACCCGGCTTAGAGACGTCGTTTTGATAAGCTTTAAATACTGCATTTTGAGATGATGTCCGTCTCTCTTTACTCGAGATGTATCGGTATATATATATTTATTTATTTATAACTGGCTTGTCTGTCTGTCTGTCTGATTCTCTGTCCTTTGTGCAAGCTCAAAGTGTTTGGCGTAAAGTTGAAAGCAGCTCGTGGCATGAAGAAAGTTAAAAGAGAATCAACCAGTCTGCCTGTTTATGTCCTTGTCATTGTGTCCTATAATAATAGTTTGTCCATCAGGTATGATGATGACCTTAACAACACCAGAGGAATAAAGAACAGAAATTGTTGAGAATTTCAACACATGGACAATAAAGAGAACTAAAGGACACAGAGGACAGAATGGAAAGACTGTTCTTTCATGACTTATGGCTTCTCATGTGACTGATAAGTCCTATTTTTGCCCTGCAGACCCTTCCGCATAAATGACAAGAGTGCTCCGTTGGTTCAGTACCACTGGGCCTCTTCTTGCGCCGTTCTCTTTTTTTGATAGCCTGCTGGACTCTGTCAGCTTCCCATGCTTTGCTGCCTCTGGTAAGGGCCGCCCTCCAATTTGCACGATCAAGCGAGAGCTTTTCCCACTCACTCACATCAATGGCAAAGGCCTTCAGTGATTGCTTGAGAGTGTCTTTGTAACGTCTCTTTGGGGCCCCAACATTCCTCGTTCCATTGGAGAGCTCAGAGAAGAAGATTTGCTTAGGGAGTCTGGAGTCGGGCATTCTGACAACATGTCCTGCCCAACGTAGCTGAATTTTTTTCAGGTGGCAGAAGATGCTCAATTCCTTGGCACGATTGGACCTCAGTGTCTGGAATTTTATCCTGCCATTTGATCATTAGGATCTTTCTAAGGCAGGCCAGATGAAAGTGATTTAGCTTTCTGGCATGCGATGATGATGATGAAGAAGATATATATGTGTCCTATACTCATAAGTAAATCATCTGATTTAAATGTTCTAATATAGAATTTACCCTTTATGTGGAAGAGTGTCTAGACCTCCAAGATGCACGAGATCTGCAGCAAGACTGCATTTGCGACAGTTCCAGATTTTGATGCATTTTTCTTCTTCATGAAAACTGGCTCTGCCATTATCTTCCACATTATCTTCCAAATACACACTGTAACTAGTATACTGATTCGTGGCAGAAAGTGCTACCGGCCTGTTACACAATGTGACTGTACCAATGTTTATCTGTTGCTTTTAGAAATCCCAACAATTTCACCATTAACTACCATAGAGTGGGTACTAAACTGGGCAGACTAAGCAAGTTAGAAAAGAAAGAAAGGAAGCAAGAAAGAAAGAAGGAAAACCGGCCGTCAGTTTTACCGGCCGGACAGCGCCGGGTCTCTCAGCTGAAATCCTATCCAACACTCAGATATTGATCAGTTGGTTATACCTGTTAGTCTCTATATCCACCATCCTCCGTGGCAGTAAAGAGAGGTGGGAGAGAGAGAGTGAGGGAGAGAGACAGGGAATGAGACAGGAGAGCGGGAGAGAGAGACAGAGAGAAAGGCAGAGAGAGAGAGAATAGGGAGGTAGAGAAGAAAAAAAGGGGGGAGGCATAGTCGGAAACAACAATAAGAATATTTTTGTACTGATTTTCTCACTACAAAATAAAAAACAAAATAATGACATACGATATAATTGTTGTCCATTTAAGTGATGGAACATCAAAGACTATAAAATTGTTTTGGAAGCCACGAATTTTCCAAAACTATTAAGTTTTTTCCTAGCATTAAATATCTCCACACGTGAATGATGTAAAACGCATTTTTGTGGATAATATTCATAACCAGCTAATACTAGGCAAAGAAAAGGTAGGAAAAATGTTGCCCTGATCTTGTGAAGGTTGCGATCAGTTACTGAGAGAAACGTGAGATGGAAACGTGCCAAGAGAAAATAGTTTTGATCTTTCATTGATCTTTTCCCTGTGGCCTTTCGTGTTTCCTTGTGGCGGTGGAGTGGGTGAATATGGGTGAATGGCATGGGTGGAGCGCTGATACCCAGATAAATGACGGGTACAGGCTAGAGAAGATGAAAGTGTAGGCAGGTGGAAAGTTGGTGGAGTTGTGACGGTACAGGGTGGAGTAGCTAGCAGGTCTGACCTCCTCGTCTATGTCGTCATTCCTCCTCTTCTTCTTACCGTTGTTTCCTCCTTTATTTGTTCCTTCAGTCTTTCATTGTTTATTCTTCTTGGCTTCCGCTTTTTGTTTGTTTATTGTTGTTGTCGTTTTTTGGTACTTTTTTCATTCTTTCCATATATATCTTCTTCATCATCATCATCACCATTGTCGTCGTTATCACCATCATCACTATATAATTGTTTTTCCTCTGTTTGATAAACCCTTGTTTATATCTATTTATGCGTTAATCGCCGAACATCAAGACCCGTGTGTATTTCCTTTTCAACTCACCATATTACTTTCATGGATATAAGATGCTGGTCTCATCTCTCTCTCTCTCTTTCTCTCTGTACCCCCCCTCTCTCTCTCTCTCTCTTTCTCTCTGTACCCCCACCCCTCTCTCTCTCTCTTTCTCTCTGTACCCCCACCCCTCTCTCTCTCTCTCTTTCTCTCTGTACCCCAACCCCTCTCTCTCTCTCTCTTTCTCTCTGTACCCCCACCCCTCTCTCCCTCTTTCTCTCTGTACCCCCACCCTTCTCTCTCTCTCTCTTTCTCTCTGTACCCCCACCCCTCTCTCTCTCTCTCTTTCTCTCTGTACCCCCACCCCTCTCTCTCTCTCTCTTTCTCTCTGTACCCCCACCCCTCTCTCTCTCTCTCTCTTTCTCTCTGTACCCCCACCCCTCTCTCTCTCTCTCTTTCTCTCTGTACCCCCACCCCTCTCTCTCTCTCTCTCTTTCTCTCTGTACCCCCACCCCTCTCTCTCTCTCTCTCTTTCTCTCTGTACCCCCACCCCTCTCTCTCTCTCTCTTTCTCTCTGTACCCCCACCCCTCTCTCTCTCTCTCTCTCTTTGTACCCCCACCCCTCTCTCTCTCTCTCTTTCTCTCTGTACCCCCACCCCTCTCTCTCTCTCTCTCTTTCTCTCTGTACCCCCACCCCTCTCTCTCTCTCTCTTTCTCTCTGTACCCCCACCCCTCTCTCTCTCTCTCTCTTTCTCTCTGTACCCCCACACCTCTCTCTCTCTCTCTCTTTCTCTCTGTACCCCCACCCCTCTCTCTCTCTCTTTCTCTCTGTACCCCCACCCCTCTCTCTCTCTCTTTCTCTCTGTACCCCCACCCCTCTCTCTCTCTCTTTCTCTCTGTACCCCCACCCCTCTCTCTCTCTCTCTTTCTCTCTGTACCCCCACCCCTCTCTCTCTCTCTCTTTCTCTCTGTACCCCCACCCCTCTCTCTCTCTCTCTCTCTTTCTCTCTGTACCCCCCACCCCTCTCTCTCTCTCTCTTTCTCTCTGTACCCCCACCCCTTTCTCTCTCTCTCTCTTCCCCCTCCCTCTTTTTCTCTCCCTTCCCCCTCCCTCTTTTTCTCTCTCTTCCCCCTCCCTCTTTTTCTCTCTCTGCCCCCCTCTCTCTCTGTCCTCCTCCCTTTCTCTCTCTCTCTTCCCCCTCCCTCTTTTTCTCTCTCTGCCCCCCCTCTTTTTCTCTCTCTGCCCCCCCTCTCTCTCTGTCCTCCTCCCTTTCTCTCTCTCTCTTCCCCCTCCCTCTTTTTCTCTCTCTTCCCCCTCCCTCTTTTTCTCTCTCTGCCCCCCCTCTCTCTCTTCCCTCTCCCTCTCTCTCTCTCTCTTCCCCCTCCCTCTTTTTCTCTCTCTGCCCCCCCTCCCTCTTTTTCTCTCTCTGCCCCCCCTCTCTCTCTGTCCTCCTCCCTTTCTCTCTTACTTCTCCCCTCTCCCCTTCTCCCACTCTCTGTTGATATGAGCAGACCAGTCCTAAGCAAGAAATTGCCCAGAGCTTCCATGAAATGAAGAGTTGCAGACAGACCTAATGTATCAAAACACAGGGTTACAAATCCTATCTTAAGCAATCGCAGTAAATAAGACTCAACAAGAAGTAAAACTTGACAAGTGTCTTTTCTATAGCATCGAAGAAAATGGATATATATCCCTCAGGATAATTATATTAATCTATGATAGGATTCTACTCTTAGCTAGGGTTTCAAGGATCTCGGGGGACTTCATCTCTGACAGAGCAGCGAGATATTTACAGACACTGTTAGTTTTCTGTTATGTGTGTGTGTTTTTGGGGAGGGGGGGTGGCTCAGTTCAAATCTAAAAGGATCCAGAGGTCTTGTGAATGGACTAAAGCAACATAGATTGAAGGTAGGTGGAAAGTGACAACTTGCCTGAGCATCTGAAGGTATCAATTTCATATTGAGGATCTGAAGGTATCAATTTCATATTGAGGATCTGAAGGTATCAATTTCATATTGAGGATCTGAAGGTATCAATTTCATATTGAGGATCTGAAGGTATCAATTTCATATTGTTCTTGCTTTTGTTGTTGTTGTTGTTGTTGTTGTTGTTGTTGTTGTTGTTGTTGTTGTTTTCCATAACAGCCAATAAATGACGAGGACAAATGTGCTTGACTATCAGTTTTGCCTTGGTTCAGGTTGAAGACTGACTCGTTACGGCCATATCAGGACATTAAATTGAAGATATGGGCCCCTTCACTGTTACAGCCATTTTTTGAAATATAATAATAGCTTCAGGTATTTTCCTGTAATGGCATTTTGAAGGGGGTCAGAGAGTGTATCTGATGAGAAATGTGGCCTCTGGAAATGTGATTACTGGACATTGGCTGACAGGCAGAGGCTTTGATGGGGGCGAGAGAATGGACGACTGGATTAATGGATACACGTGTGATCTGGTGCGCGGTCAATACAGGCATGGACAGAAGCATTACTGGATGGATGGAAGGATGGACAGACGGACACCGGATGGATGGATGAATGGATGGAAGGATGGACGGACGGACAGGTGGGTGGATGGATGGGACAGTATTTTTATATAATGACTTAAACCTTCTGTTTACTCCTAAACCATATTCCTGTAACTACTAATCCAAAGGTATGCAAAGGAATATTTTGTGTCTCTGCCATTCTCATATTTACAGTTCATTGAGAACTTTATTAACCGATTCAGACTGTAGACTTAAGTGGAGAGGGAAAAACAATGATCTTTTGTATCTCGCACTTCCTCCCCCTTTTTTATTCTATAAAAACCATTTAGCCTGTATAAACATGAGTCGTCGGTTCTCCTAGCTATCCGTCAATATCTGTCAGCCCAGCAAAGCGTACATTGGGCCGATTACCCGGATAGTTCGCCCTGATTATCGATCACTTGTGGAATGCGCCGTCATAGGTAGTATTGAATGCTGCATGAGCATAGGCGTTAAATGCGATATCGAATATCGACTTAGTAATCGGCGGTTCTTTTAATAGGACTTTAAAAATTTCTCACATTAATTTAATTGGTTTAATTGAGAAAAACAAAATTAATGATATTCAAAGTATTGCCAATGGTTGTGGAGAACATTGTTTCCGTAGTTTGATGTGAAAGTTTGTTTTCTTTTGTTCACTTTCTGACACCGCTTTTCCTTGGTTAGATGTTAAGAAAAACGTCAAAGTCAGGACCGCTTTCCATGAAGTATTTTGTACGTACTTTCTTTCATCCATGCGTCTTGCAGAAGACGTGCGTTTGTCATTTCCGTGGTGCTTTTTTTCTACATATCCCATTGAAATGCCCACAGTGAAATAATAGGATACGTGTTTCAAAATCACGCACGTCTTCTGCACCTGCAGTTTCAGTCCGTAAAACGTACGCAAACAGCACCAAAAGTGCTGACCATGGAATGGGGCCCTTAGCCGTACAGGAGGTGTTCAGGCCCGAGTGCCGCACCTGCCCCTGTCGGATGATGACGTATAGAAATACGTGTTTGTAAGGCGGCGGGGATAACAATGAATTCAATAAAACACTGAGGGTCTTGGCATACAAATTTTTCATCACTGTCTTTTTATCCTGCATTTCATCCCGGTAAGTTATTGTTGACAAGACATAGTCTATATTCCGATTAAAGGAATTTTTTTGTTATGCTGTCGTTTAAGCAATTGTTTCATGTTAGATATGGTCTTTGTTCACCTAAATTTGGTCAGCTTTGGTGGATTCTCAGGTGTTGCCATTGGCTTTGTTTGCTCTACTCAAGCAAATGAAGTTGTAGTTGGTTTTGAATAATAAAAATTACTGAAGAGCAGAGGCATTGGCACATGTTGCTCATGTTGTTGCTGTTGTTATTTTTGTTGTTGTTGTTGTTGCGGACTGCCTTATTTATTTAAGTTCTTCAGTCTGTTGACAATGATTTTTTTAAAAATTATTTTATTCAATTTTTGTCCTTTAAGACTTTGCGTATCTCAGCACATTGAATTGAACGTATCCCGCTGTGCTGACTTATTTAAGTAAAGAAAAGAACCCCAACAGAATGAAAATGTACAGGCCCACATACATGCGTGATATATTCAGGGTTATGGGTGAGGTGGTCGATCGATTGCTGTTCATATTGATTTCCGAGTGAAAATAATTATTAGCTTCTACTCTACGTGCACTCAATCAGGAGCGACCTGAATGGTTGTGTGATATAGTCTGATATAGTCTTACTGTGTTGGAAAGGGACGTAAAATCACCCGGAAAAAAAAAATTGGTTGTTTCGATATCACAAAACGATACTATCTGAGATCACCCACGAACGCTCACGCTGTGATCTCGTCACAGCGTCGAGCGGCAGGACCGAAAGAGGCGGTATCGCAGCATCGTTTGGGTCTGTCGCTTGTCGCTGCCAACTCTACGTAATCATCACATCGGAGTGCGTGTTTTGTACCTCACAATCTCCAGGCTTTCATCTTGTAACAAACACAGTGGTTTGTCAGTGAGTGAGTTCTTTCCTTTTCGAGTTGGATTGTGTACCTTATGTGCATGTCTGACTTACATAGCTCAGGTGGGATTTATCAGGAAACCTAGGTGAGTGAGGAATAAAATTTCTTCCATGTCATTGTTCGGGTAGGGTTTTTTTTATAGTTACATCATTTATTTATAAGTATTTCTTCATCTATCTATCTATCAATCTATCTATCTATCTGTCCGTCTGTCTGTCTGTCTATCTATCTATCTATATCTATCTATCTATCTATCTATCTATCTATCTATCTATCTATCTATCTATCTATCTATCTATCTATCTATCTATCAATCTATCTATCTATCTATCTATCTGTCTGTCTATCTATCTATCCATCTATGTATCTATCTATCTATCTTGGATAACAGAGCACAATCCATATGCGCTGAAGCAAACTGAGAAACACAGAATCTTCACCCCAACACAAAAAACTTCTACCCAAGTCTCCAGTTACTTACACATTACAATACGTTTTATTATCGTCATAATGGACACAATCACTGAATAACATGCACACATACACAACCCATGGAAACCAATACATAAACACAAATATAATTATGAACAAACACATAAAAATACTTGCATCTCTTTCTGTTTAATATAGCCATACAATTAAACACTAAGTCTACACTTCACATAAAAGGAAACTCAAGAAGACAAAATAGTATGATACTAGAATTAAGCGAACGCGTATACATATATTCAGAAAGACACCGTTATGTACGATGCACATCGAGCAGTCAGCTGGGAGTCGGTAAATCGTCAAATCCTTGATGCTGCTATAGTATTAAGTTTGCTGACACTGCTTGTGTGCGGATCTGATCGATAATTTCCCTGTGTATGAACGTGAAGCAATTTCTGCCTGGTGTAACATGACTGCGTTTACTTGTAGTCAGGCTGGTGGGATGATACACACTGTTCAAACATCATCTTTGCGCTCATGTGACATAGACTTCAGCAGGTAAAATTCTCATGCTCAGGTGTACACAGATATTGTAATTGTAGCAAAATTTTACACTATGGGATTTCTTTTTGTTATATATGTTCTTTTTTATTATTATTATTTTCATCTTCTAAGCATCGTACTTGCACTCCTTTCTAGGTCCTGAAGAAGAGTGTTCAAATAACCCACTCGGTTTTCTCTTTCTCTCTCTCTCTCTCTCTCTCTTCTCTTCTCTCCTCTTCTCTCTCTCTCTCGTCTTTGTGTGCATGTGTGTCCGTCTTTCTTCCAATCTTTGCCTGTGTATCTATGTGATGTCTGTCTGTTTGCCTATCTGTCTCTCTCTCTCTCTCTCTCTCTCTTTCTCTCTCTCTCTCTCTCTTTCTGTCTCTCTCTCTTTCTCTCTCTCTCTCTCTCTCTCGCTGATGACATGGAATTTAGTTTATGTAACTGATAATGATTAACGTACCACGCCCCCCCCCCCACACACACACACCAACCCCCAAAAGATCAGTTATTTCTTAATGCGCTAGATGTCAGTTTAACACCCGCGGACAGAAGAACATAACTTGCCACTCATATGTTTTCCATGCAAATTTTTATCTTTTAAGTTTGTTCTTTCTGCTCTATTCAGCATTCAAAACATTATCTTAAATCATGATGATTTAGGCGAGCTTCAAATGGTGGTCCTTTCTCCCTCTTCACTGTACTCCTAGTTATCGTATAATACATAAATAAATAAATATAAATAAATAAATGTCTGCCATTTCATGTGTTCTTTTCTATCAGGTTATTATTTTCTCTTCTGTCTCATCCCTGTTATCTCCTTATTTTCTTTCAGTTCTTCCTCCTCGTAGCCTCTACTGACCCAGATTGCCGGGGGAGGGAGAGAAAGTTCTTGCTAGTGCTTTCAATTCTGTTCTTTTTTCAATTTCTGCAAGTTTTCTCTTTCCATTTTCTGGTGTTGTAAAAAGGGTTGTCTGTGTGTTATCATTTGTTTGCGGAAAGAAATTTAATAGCTTGTTCAGTTAATGCCATTTTCCTAGGCACGAAACGAAGAGTTGTGTGTTAACCAGTCCAGAACTGTCTGAAGTGAGTGTTGAGAGGCACGACGTTGAATAGAGATAGGCAGACCTCACGAGAACAGGCCAGCTGCCTCGTTGAAACAAATACAGCCACATGAAAGGAAATAGGATCGATTGATCATGAATAAATGTATTTATTGAAGTTAGGCGAAATAATACTTGGGCCTCAAAGAGATGGCTTCTCGTTTAAGCACACGTTTTATGTCCTCTATGTGTATTTGCTTTCTTGGGCGGAGAGGGGAGAAATGAGAGAGAGATGGGGAGGGAGGGAGAGAGAGAGCGAGAGAGAGAGAGAGAGAAAGAAAAAAGAGAAAAAGAGAGAGAGGGAGAATGTGAAAGAGAGAAAGAAAGAGACTGAAAGAGAGAGAGAGAGGAATATGAAAGAGAAACGAGAGAAAAGAGAGAAAGTGGGAAAGAGAGAGAGGGAGAGTGTAAAAAGAGAGGGAGAAAGTGAAAGAGAGAAAACAAGAGAGAGTGAAAGAGAGAACAAAAAGAGAGCGGGAAAGACACAGAGAGAGAGAGAGACAGAAAGAGAGAGAGAGCGCCAGAAAACGTTCAATAAATGCATAAGAGACTGCTCATAATTGCAGTGGTATTTGCTAAAACACGTCCCAGAACGGCACTTGATGAGTGAAAATGGGCTGATTTTGCACCCCCTTCTGTCGCGAGATAGTTACTGTAAATAAGAGGACTATGGACCGGTTGCCATAGTCACTAAACCAATAAAGTGGCCACAACACGACATCGGAGGTGTGAAGAATAATATTAATTATTTTTTATAAACAGGCAAAGCATGAAATTCGTTCTTCGACGAAATTTTTTGGGGGGAAGGATTGGGGGGGGGGGGGCTCAAAAACTAGTAAATGCAGAATAATTACTGATGACTGCATTCTGTCCAAAATGGATGTGTCTACGTTATAATATATCGTGAACAATTATTTATTGAAGCAGTACACAAAATCTCGTAATTTATGATCAATTAGTCACGACTAGCTCCATTACAGTATAATTTAGCTGCAGGAGGAATCGTGGATTCTGCATCACATATAACAGAAAATTCTAAGTTTGAAGGTGCAATTGTTAATAATCCCTGAGTTATTATAGAAATCAAAAGGATTCATGTGGCGTTGTAAGCAAGACTGGTCCAAAACCGTACAATTTCATTTGTATTCACGTCATTTCTTGACCAATGGTGCCAACGGCGGCAGGCTTTTTGCCTTGTGGCAGGACCCGCGAAACCTAGGGCCGTTTTTTTTTGTTTTTTTGGCTATTGTTATAAGTACGTAAGCACCCTAAGCATACTTGTAATAACATTTATTTTTTTTTAATATTTTTAAAATTTTACCAACTGTAAAATATCGGTACTACACTGGCTGACAAATTTGGAGAGGGGGAAGGGGGAGGGGGTGTTGTTTGATGTTAATTTCCGATTTACGTTTATACCCCCCCTTTCCCCTTCATCCCCCGGATAATTTCATGCCACAACTGGCCCGTGTTGGCGAGTAGAAAAAAAAGAACAGTACATTATTAATAATGAATCAGTGAATGTGGCGACGCCTTTCGTCTGATAAGGTTCACGATTGGCTCACTATACTTGGCCTTTTCAATAGTCCACAGTGACACGGGACCATAACTTAAAAAGCCTAGCAATCTCCTAACACTGATATCTAAAAAGCAGTATTAGCGGCTTGCTACGCTTATCAGCATAGTAATGACGTATTGTTGTGTATAAGACATCACATTACATCATCTCTGAGTAGCAGTCAGAGACCATCATTATATTATATGATCTGCAGTGATCCCGAGACCACAGAGGGTTAACATTTCCTTTTTGTCCACAATAAAACATAATAATGTCTTGTTTTGGTGATAGAGGCACGTGAAATTATTGCGCAGCGTCTTATTTTTTCTTACTGGCATCCTTCCAGAGTGGATCCCTGGCCTGGTATGAACTAGTTATTTGATGAAGGGTAAGGTCAAGGCCTTTCTACAAGTTATAACGTGGTGCTATTTCAGCAGCGCAAATAATTTAGTGTTATAACCAGGACCTCCATAATTATGTTTAGACTGGTAGCTTATTATAGTTGTAACAATACTCTTTTCAAGAAACAATCTATAGTTACCATTACTGTGGCACCCCCGTTGCTGCTGAATCGAAGACCCTAGACATATCGACCCATTTATTGTAATTTACACACGAAGATATAGCGAGTGGTAGTCAAGTGAAAAAATCGAAAGTAATTGTGATGCTGCATCACAAACCTAAATTCGTGACTGCATCCCATTATAGTCTTCTAAGATCAGTGAAATTTATGCACTAGCTGAGGTACCCGGCGCTGCCCGGGATAAATTTGTTTTTAAGTTTTTTTTTAGTCTGAGTTCTGGGTGATTACAATTTTCACCTTGCTCGCCCCTTTAAATTTGTTCGGTTTTTGCAGTTTGTCGCGATGTGGGTTAGATGGGGAGAATTCGACTGACACTCTTTCGAGGTCCGCTCCCACAATCGACGAACACACACAAAAAAATACTTGCACTCTAAAAACTAAATAAATCAATTGCTTTGATTTTTAGCAGAACTGTATGGCAGTTTAATTACAGGAATTAATGTAACAAATATAATTATAAATATAAATATCAATTCAAAGGCAACTGAATCTAACTAATGAAACTACAGCTTTCTATAAAGACTAACTTATTCACTCTAACTACTTGCAGGTCATATGAGTTAGATGCCAAATAGAATCCGCGCACGTGGCGACGGATATAACAGTTTAAATTCTATTAATTCAATGAGACATGTTATGATATGGACATTTCCTCTAGACACGCCATGGAGAATGCTTGTACAACCATGCGTTGTCTGGTGGTAGCTCTGAAACTGTCTTCAAAAGTAAGTAGAACGGTTCACTTTCATCATCACAGATTAGTATGGACTCTCACCATGCGGCCCTCACTGGGAGTGAGAGCGCTGGATGTAAACGCTGTGGGTTCATATCAAACCAAGTAGCTTAGGCTCTGGAGCTTTAAAACATCACGCTCCTCACAATATGGACTGCTCAACTGCGTCTCTATGTCTCTCATCTGGCTGAGGACTATCGCCGTCCACCTCGTAAATGGATTGTCTACATGTGGCCTCTATCTAAGCTCTGCACGGGTTTAAACACTAAAGCTATGTCTCGACCTTCCGTCCAGATTCATACATTTGATTGGTGCAGTCGCTTCAGCTCAGCCTGCAATATTAATTTATGCTTGTCATGGCCTTGCGCCAAAATCAAGGTCAATTTTACGGTCTAGACAAAATTTAAAATGCGAAACATTAACTACTAAAATCTTCAAACCCCGTGCTTTCTACTCTTATGCACGAATTTCCGAACGCCAACTAAGCGTCTAAATAAACTACCTTTACTCGCCCCTTATCTATGTTAATCAAAATCACGGGGTCGAGAACTGCTCTGTCATTCCTAGCTATACATTTATTCTGTCTCGCCCCTCCTTCTCTCCATCTATCAGAAAAAAGGTGTTTCAAAACAAACTGTTCACGAGAACAGCTCAAGGACAAATTACGCTGGTTATAATCAACAAGATTGTAAAAATTAACTCACTGACGTGAGTTAATTGATCCTAGTTAATGATCCTAATGTGATCATGACACAGTTGTTTGTTTATTCTTAGATTGTCTCATCTTATTGCATCTAGTATCTTCGGTCTTACTGCACCCTTCTTGCACGTGAAAGCACTACGCACCCCGTCGATAGTCATGAAATGACAATGAACTGCGCATTGGGTAGTGTATGTAATTTAGTGAACGCATGGGAAGGAAGTGGTGACATGACGGGCTCATGCGTTTGTGGAACGGAGAACCTGAGACGAGCAATCAGCGACACAAACTCAAAAAAAAACCGTCCCCGCCATTTGGAGCCTCTAAATGTCAAAAGAAGCTTCTACGGGGCGAATGGAAGGCAGACGTTCATGTAAATCCGAGCTGTTTGAGCCAGTATTAGCGAATACATGGGCACAATTTCGCTTTTATTTATATAGATTAGTGCATTTTCCAAATTCTCCCGATGTTGCTTCATTTGACACTTGTAAACCAAAGAGAATGATTTGGAGTTGAAATGCTAAGTTCACTATTAGAGATCAAGGATACATATTGTTGTCTTCTCACAGGATCGTGGCCCGCTATCATGTTTCAGAGATGTTGCTCCATTTGACATCAGCTGTAAACCAAAAAAAACAGTGATTTGAACTGTACCAGCATAGACGTTAACTTCACAGTTCGAGATCTAGAACGGATATCGTTGTATTTTCACAGGGCAGAGGTCCACGATCATGTTTCGGAGATATTGCTTCATGTGAGACCTGTAAACCAAAAACAATGATTTGGAGAGTACCAGCGTAGAACTTAAACTTCACAGACTTAGTCGTCTAGGCTATTTGCTGTTGTCATCTCACGGGGCGGTGATCCGCGATCATGTTTCAGAGAATAGAACCAAGAGGTTGAAGTACAATGACAAGTTAAATGCAGAGGGAATAAAAAAAATAGTGTTTTGAAAACGGTGGCACTTTTATGTGAAAGGTTTGTATAAATACCTTTAAATTGTGCAAATGTGAACGCTTACGTCCATAATCTAGTTCCTATTCGTTGAAAAAAAAAAGGTAACGCCAGTATCTGTGCACGCAAGGTTTGGCCACAGACCCGCTCTCCCACAGATCTGTAGTTGTCAGAGCTAATTAGCGATTTATTCGATTACCACAAAATCCTCTCGTGTATCTGTGTTGTTGATCAGATTCTCTAAACACGACCATATCACATGAGCTAATGGCAGAGTGGACAAAATATCTGGTATGTTTGGGAAACATAGGAATGCAGATCTATGCCGTAGACGTCGCCAATACAAGCCCTTGGATACCAGTGGTGCTGGTCTCTGGGATTTTTCCCAAGATCTTGACATATTGGGGGTCATCATGGGATCTTGGAATTTTTTTTTAAAGATTATGGAGTTTGGGGGTGGGGGAGGGTTATATACTTATTTGCTATTATTTCTGTGTAAAACACACGCACATACACACACCCACACATGCACAAACACAAAATTGCCCCTCCACCCACAATACCAGTTGCGGCTTAAAAGGTGAATAAAGCCCAATGGGCTAAGAGGGCATTTTGAGATTGCCTGTTTGAGAGGATCTTTGCGTGTTCTACAGTGTAGGCCTTGACATTGCTTAATTTAACTTCAGTGCATAAGGAAATTGTAAATTTAAATGTTTGGTGTTGTTTTTGGTGGGCTGTTTTTTTTGGGGGGGGGGGGGGGGATGTGAAAAAATCTTGTTGTTTTTTTTTAATCTCGTGGTGGGATATTTTTTTTTATAGGGATTCTTGGGGTTTTTGAAAATCTTCACCGGCAAGACTGTTGGATACTGACATTGTAGAACGTAACTTGCAGAGAGAGGTTTTTCAAAGAACGGCGGGCACGATGTCCAGAACTGTTAAATCTGTGTGCCTAAAGGTTTAAGTTTGTTTGTGTGAATGACAGGCCCATCGAAGAGCTTTCAGCACGGCTGGCAGCATTAACAAGTGTTTGTTTACTTCATTCTCGTAACGTCACACCTCTTTTTTATTCTTTCCACAGATTTTATCCTTGTTCAATCTCATTCCAACAACCACCTCCCCCCCCCCCCCCTCCAAAACTCCCGCCATCTCCGTGCTCAGAACTGTAAACATGTGAAAGGTCATGTATCTGAATTAGGGCCTCATTACCAGAGGTCGATAAATCTTGTCATACTGATTACTTTCTCTTCCTCTTTCCTTTTTCTTCCCCCAACCCCGTCTGTCCGTCTCTCTCTCTCTCTCTCTCTCTCTCTCTCTCTCTCTCTCTCTCTCTCTCTCTCTGACTCTTTCTGTCTGTCCTTGTCTGTCTATCTGACTGTCTGTCTGTCTCTCTCTCTCTCTGTCTTTCTCTCTCTCTCTCTCTCTCTGTCTTTCTCTCTCTCTCTCTCTCTCTCTCTCTCTCTCTCTCTCTTTCTCTCCCTCCCTCTTCTATCCTTTTCGACCTCTCATTACTCCTCTGACATTTGTCATTCCCCCGATTCTTCGTTCTCTTTCAAGCTTTCTGTTTCTATCAACTGTCTTCTCTTCCTTCTCCCTCTCTCTCTCTCTCTCTCTCTCTCTCTTTTTCTCTCTCTGTCTCTCTCTCTCTCTCTCTCTCTCTCTCTCTGTCTCTCGTTCTCGCTCTCTGTCACTCTCGTATTCTCATTACTCCTCTGACACTGTCACCCACCCACCCCACCCCCTCCGTCTTTTCTTTCCCTTTCAAGGTCTCTCTATCATTTTATCTCTCACTTTCTGTCTCTATCAATTTTCTTCTCTTTCTTCTCTCTCTCTCAACCCACCCTCTCTATCACTCCCTGAGGCAAGAACAAAATGTGTTCTCATTTAGACTCATTTTCTCCGATACAGCTGATCGATAGTGAAACGTCTCTCTCTGTGCATTCACTTGTCTGTCACGTTCATTGAAAAGGATTTACCACACAGTGCCACACACTCAAACTCTTTCAACACCAGCACTCCACCAATACACACCAGTCAAGTTATCATCACAGTTATTGAACGAAACGTTTTATTTGTTACAACCACAATAAGTCTCATCGTTAATTTTTTGTTAACAATTTGTTTTGCGGTTATAATTGAACAGGTCATGTCTTTGTAATTCTGATCTTATTAATATAGTTTGTAAATCACAATTTCCTTATTGTTTTTCAGCCATAGTACTAGGTAAAAGCTTGACAATGACAAATGTACTCGTAGATAATGATTATATTGTATTTATCTATTCGCCACCTCAGTTCTTATTTGTTCCAACTCCACATTTTTGCACAACTGAGAAATTCGAAGTTAACATTTCCGGCTTTGGTTATTATGATAAGGAGTTACAATAAATCAGAACTATGAAACAGCTTGATAAGTGCTCCAAATGCATTTTAAACAAATGTCAAAGTGTGCGTTTGTTATACCTTTTCTTCATATTAAAAGATCTCCAGTTTTTCATATTATTATACTGTAGATAAAACAGACAAGAACTAATGTCGCGTATTGTTTTAAATGTTTCACCGTCCTTGCTTGGTTCGTAATTTCATTTAGTGCATGAACTTCTACCATCAGATAGCAGTATGTCCTGGCTTTCTAAAGACAGACATTCTTAAGTGCAGTTATTGTTTGTCCAGACATTTTTCGTTTCGATTCGCTGGTTATCAATTAAATCCATCAGCAGAACCTTTCCGTACGTGAACCAGCTGGGGCTGCGTGGCACGCCATCAAACCTATTCCGGGCTGCTGTTCATTTCAGTTTTTGTGCGATAGAAATTCTGGGAAGAGAACGAAATAAAAAAAAAATTATGCCCGACGAGATGTAAAAATCGATAGCTGTTCAATATTTGGAGTCATTCCATGGTCATTGGCCTTGCTTTTATTGGTGGTTGTCGTTGCGGCGAGTGGAAGGGCTGGATGGATATGAATAGTACCAAGGTAACACGTGCTGAGCAATGAATGGATACAAGCTGAATACATTTTTTTTTTCCTGTGCTCGGTTGTATCAGAAAACTTTATGACTTTTTTTCAGTGGATTAATAACTTTGTTTTGAAAGTAAGGGGAGTGAAGAGTGAAGGCAGAAGGAAAGCGCTTTGAGAGGGGGGGGGGCGGAGGGAGCTGTCGAAGGAGTTTTAGAAAACAATGTTTTTAAGTGTAGATCTAATGTTAAATCAGTTTTAGCTTTCACCGGGTTTATGTGTTGTAGAAACGGTGTTTCATAGAAGACGCTAACATCCGGACAGATTTGGTTGAAACGGAAGACCAGAACTGCTGTGGTTGAGGGTGAAACGTGCAAAGACGAGTTACAAAAGAAAACTCCATGTAAAGGAAGGCTAGTGGCATCGATTATGAATGGGATTACTGTTGTTAACATTTGCTCTTTGGTCAGTGTGGATGTAGAAAGACCAAGGCAATGTGAAGAGTGGACAGCAGAATATGGCATTCTTTGAAAATTCGGTTGTGGTTTGGATGGAAAGTGAGAGCAAAGAAGGAAGAACAGAGAGAGAGAGAGAGAGAGAGACACAGAGAGAGAGATAGACAGAGACAGAGAGACAGAGGGAGAACTGGTGAATGCCTTGAAATAACATGTGCTAATGATCGCACACTGATTATTTTTTCATTTATTATGATGGGAATTAGGAGGAATAGAAAATTAGATACTGCTGGTGATGACGATGGTGTTGATGATGATAATGATGATGATGACGGTAATGATGATGATGATGAAGGTGATGGCGATAATGATGATGATGACGATGGCGATTGCAAAGACGATGATTATGACAATGACCATGATCATACTGATGACGGAGATGATGACGATGGTTCATGATGCACAGATGAAGGAGACAAGAGGCAGTGCTGAGGATTACGTCAACAGGCTGTACACGCAAAAATGCATTGTTTGAAACTGATACGGTGCTGATCTGTGGTTTTCTGGCAAATATAAAAAGGAGTGTGATCGGTTTGGGGGAGAGGGGGCCAGAACGGAGAAAGGGGCACACATAAGCCTTTAATCAATATCCCTCTACCAGTGCGCGGCCAGCACTGCACATCAATAAAACCCAATCTCATCCGGTCCCTTTTGGCTAATCCCTTGTCGCTCACCCCTCCTACCCCTCTTCTCACTTAGAACATGGCCCAGTCAATGCCCGGCAAGGACTTACTCGTCCATTTATACCTACACACATCCTTTTCTACTTGCGGTAACTGGTCCATTTCTATCTACAATAACTCGACCTTTTCTACCTACAATATCTCGTCCATTTATACCTACAATATCTCGTCCATTTATACCTACAGTAAATTGTCCATTCTGTCTACAGTAACTTGTCCATTTCTACCTACAGTAACTCGTCCATTCTGTCTACAGTAACTCCTCCATTTCTACCAACAGTAACTCGTCATTTTCTACTACAGGAACTCTTCCGTTTCTACCAATCCTTTACCTAATGCCCCTTTTCCATTTCTCACTCAAGACATGGCCCAGTCGTACATTTGTACCACAGTCACTCGTCCATTTCTACCCTGAATATCTCGTCCATTTCTACCTGCAGTACTTCTTTCATATTAACAGTGCATTTCTATTTCACTAAAGTGAGTCACCAGTACAAAAATAACCACAGAAACCTTGTCCAGCACTTGAATCGGCAGGACATTTCACTCGGTAGTGATGGTTCAGATGGACGTTCACTTTGCATTTCACGCGTTCGGTTGCTCAGAATGTCATTCATTCGATAAAAGGGAAAGACGTTTAAACGACAGAGTGATTGAAAGACGGAAAAATAAACAGACTGACTGACAGAGTGAAGGACACAAAGATAGACACAGGCCGAAGCATGTAGGAATCACAACGCGAGCCCTGCCTGCCTTGTCACTGGTCATTGACAGATATCATACAGGGCTTGAAAGATCGGAGCTTTGACCCTGTTCATGTGTCAATCAAATCCTCAGCTGTATAGTACAGGAGCTCCACACGATCCAGCTTGGGTGCTTGGCAATGTCGCACATCAGCACCAATTGCCTCTGATTGCTCTCTGAGGTCTTAGAGATACTTTGGTGATAAGTGGACGCAAGTGGACAGGGGATAATGAAGCAGAGACCCTGGAGAGCGCGGAGTGGAAGATTGGGAGAGGGGGTGTGAGCTTAAATGCAATGTATTGCCCTTAGGAGAATTTGAAAGATTTTTGAGGGAGATGTTTGTTGCAAAGAGGAGGGCAAATCAATTATACATGTATCTCCTACGGTATGCACGTATGCTTTGAGTTTTGTGTTCTAAATGTGTCACTTTGTCTTATCTTCAATAGCCCCACCCCCTCCCCTTTCCCCAGTAATCGCCCTCCCTGGCACTCCCATGACATAGTTCGTATACATAGTTATAGTCTTATCTAGTTTCTGTCGAGCGTCATGTCAGTTGTTGTTTTTTTGACAATCTGAGCAATTTCTTGCACGCTGCGCTTGATTTGGCCATTATTTTATGGCGGGTATTGAAATCATCATGGGATCACAGTGCAGTATTTTATGTCTATCTATCTATCTATCTATCTATCTATCTATCTATCTATCTATCTATCTATCTATCTATCTATCTATCTATCTATCTATCTATCTATCTATCTATCTATCTATCTATCTATCCATCTAAATGTATGTCAGTCCACCCTTCATTTTCTTCAAACTTGAAGCAGATGCGGTGCATGTGCTATACTTTATTGCGTCCGTCTGTATTGTCGTTCATTTTCTGCCCGTCTTGAGGAACAGACTTGATTAGCTACCATACTCTTTTAAAGC
Source organism: Onchidella celtica (assembly GCA_963931925.1). NCBI lineage: Eukaryota > Metazoa > Mollusca > Gastropoda > Systellommatophora > Onchidiidae > Onchidella > Onchidella celtica. Next base: position 17,264,383 of record OZ007575.1, read on the forward strand.
ATACACATGTCATTTTTCCGCACTTTTTTCATACACGGTGCTCCACTTGTCATTATTCTACTTTCTGTTCATCAAAAACTTATCAGAACTGTTCACTTTCCCCATGATATTTCGATCTTCCTGCTGGCAGATCTCACAGTTCGTTCTCGGTCATCTTCAGCTGAATGTCAGACCAGGTTCAAGTGAATGTGCACCCCCCCCCCCCCGGGTTTCTCTGTTTTGCCCCTCCCCTAAACCGCTCGCTCTCACCGGTGCCCCGAGGGCTACCTTGGCCCGGTTTCTGTGTGTACCGCGAGGATGAGGAAGGCACGCGCCCTCACTTCTCTCTCCCCTTGGGGGGCTGCGCACGTTCTCCAACTCACTCACACTATATTTGTGTAAACTCTATCCTATCCAGTACCGGGCGGTTGTGGGAGGTTATGCTGTAGCTGTTAAATAGTGACAGCTTTTTTTCTTCTTTATTATTTTGTTTTGTCACTGTCAGGTACGTACTGGTATATTCTCCGTCACTCATTGGGCCAAAGCTATAAGTTTACTTAAGGAGTAGTTTTAGTGCCAATTTAGCTTGGTGCTTTAAGGTTAACACATTGAGACAATAAATAGCGTATTATGTAAAAGAGTAAAGCAGGAGGTAAATAGAGAAAAACTCAGACATGTTAGAAGTATAATGATTCCCTAAATAAAGTCCGATAAGCGACCATAACAAATATAATCATACTAGGCCTAGTTAAGAAATATGTTCTCTCTCATTCACTCTCTTTCTCTATACCTCTCTCTCTCTCTCTCTCTCCCCCACCCTCTCCCCTTTTTCTGGCTCTCTCATCCCTCTCTCGCTCTCTCTCTTTCTCTCTCTCTCTCTCTTTCTCTCTCTCTCATCCACTGTCCCCTTTCTTTGTGTCTTTCTCTTTCTCTCTTTCCACTTCCACAACCTGCTCTCTCTCTCTCTCTCTCTCTCTCTTTTTTCTCTCTCACCCACTCTCCTATCTCTATGCCTCTATTTCTCCACCTCCTTCTCTCTCTCCCTCTATCTCTATGCCTCTCCCCTCTCTCTTTCTCTTGTCCTCCTCTCTTTCTACGTCTCTCTCTCTCTCCCTTGCCACCCCTCACAGTAGCACACTTGACCTCCGAACGATTATTATATCCGGTCTGTTTCTTCGTTAATTTGGATTGTCATAATATACCATTCTATGGTTTCGTGTCCACTGAAGGGAATTTTGTAAAACATTGTAGGATTATTTGAGTTCTGCTTCCGTGCACCTTATGTGTCTCGTCTTATATATTTTGAAAAAAAAAAAAATAATAAATAATTAAATCTGCCCAAAAATCACTTTAACGAGGTTTTAATGGTCGATCCACCCTGCGTTGATTATTGTTTACGTGTTGTTATCACACTGGCTTTGACATTATAATTACCTCACAATGATAACAAGGTTTTGGTATGTGTTCCGGCTTATCAAGGGGCAGAACTCCTGGCTTTGCCCTATCTATCTATCTATCTATCTATCTATCTATCTATCTATCTATCTATCTATCTATCTATCTGTCTGTCTATCTGTCTGTCTGTCTGTCTGTCTGTCTGTCTATCTGTCTGTCTGTCTGTCTATCTCTCTCTCTCTGTCTGTCTGTCTATCTGTCTGTTCGTCTGTCTACACCTGTCTATCTGTTAATCAATATAATCTTTCCAGCCCTCGGTACGTTTTTCAGGTCTGTATGCGTTTTTTTGTTATAACATTATCAATATTATAGATCTACTTCCATTTCTGTCTAAAAACATGAACCAATTTATTTACGCCCATGATCTTTTATTTCCAAAGCGATATATCAGGTGTCCTTGCAAACCACTATTTCTTCTTCTTATCAGTTTGATGTTGCCCTTTGTACCTCAATCGAGAACCCTGCCACCATTTCAAATAATTTGTTCCCATTATTTTTGCTTCCCCAGACATCTGAAAGTGACCTCAGTGGGACAGGAAGTAGACAACGCCATTGATTTCCGTCGAGCACGCGACTCCACTTCTGCTGTCAAGCAGACGACAATCATTAAGCGAATCTGACTGTTGACGTCAGCTGGGCCCGCTAGACAGGGGGCAAATGGGAGAGATTAAGGTTCCTTTTTTTCGTCTTATTATTTTTCCATGATATTATTATTGTCGTCCTAACGTTTTGTTAATCCTTCCGCCGTGTTTATTGTTGGATTTCTTTTTGTTCTGTCTGCTTCTAAGTCTCCTTTTCCTGTCTTTAATCTTCATTTTTTTTTTTTCAGTGTATTTTTGGCAAATGGAGTATTACAGCCGGGTTTAGGACATTTTGAACCAATCGAAATTCCTGCACCTCCTAGATTGGTCGTTATTTTATTGACACCTGGTCATTTTTTTTTCTTTTAAGGTTAGGAGACTCAGAAGTTTCTGTGTGACGTTCTTTTAGTCCTCAATAATCTCACAAAAGTTGACGTTGCTGTTTTCCTTAATTTTGTTTTGTGTTAAATGTTAACTCGATTTTCTAAACCATATTTTATAACAAACAAATTAATTTATGTAAAGATGCAATACAATGCAATAAAATAGGCCTGAACTTTGAATCTTGTGTGTGTGTGTGTGTGTTTTCTGTCGAGGGGATGCTCCAAAAAAAAAAAAAAAAGTATAAACATTATTAATAAATCATGCTTCATTTTTATTACTGTCTTCAGCTTAGGAGTAGAGTTATATCATATGTCAAGGATTGCGTCCTTCACGTTCTTGCCACGATTTCAATTTTCTGCGCGACTGCTCATCCTTAACAACGAGAGTTTTTCCCTTTTTCGTTTATTTTGTATTTGTTTTATTATCTTCGTGTCATTTCTCATTCAGTTTTGCCATACTTCACCTGCATCTGTGCTTCCTTCCCTGTACCGTTTATCAGATTATTTCCCTCCAGTTTGCTTTTTTTTTTTTTTTTAAGTTTCGACAAAATTGTGACCCCTACCCCCCCCCCCCCCACATCAGTTATATTTCTGTAGCAAATCCTGCACATTTCGCCAATGTATCCATGTGTTATTTTACTGTGTGCAGGCTTTCGGCTGGCGTTGGAAAAGAAACGTGATGCAAAAAGAGCAGTGGAAGCGAGTACATTTGCGGAGAGGAGCCCCGGGGGTGGGTGGGGGGGGGCGCAGGGATAGTAGGGGGAGAGGAGGAAGAAAAGATCCCTTCGGTCAACCTCATATCGGTTGATCTTTTCGTCAGCTGTTGACATTTTCATCACACATGCTTCTCTGCCATCGCACGCCATTAAACCTACTTTGCTCACACATTTTGAGTGTCTTCTTGCCTTGAGTGTCTCTTCGTGTTTCCGCCAGGAGAGAGGGAGGTGTTCCTTTTCCAATTTGCTTTTGATTCCTTCGTTTCTGACTTCTTCTTTTTTGTAACTTTCATCATTTGCCTGTGGAGCCTTTGGAAGAAACGAGCAAAAATGTCTGTTATCGTTTGAGGTCTCCGAAACCATTAATAGCAGATTTTATGTTCAATATGCCTTTGTGGAAAAACCTGGCCAGTGAGGACCAAGAAGACAGACGGCCATACATAACGGACATGGTAGGAAACTGATTCGTCGAGGTCTAGACGACCCACAAAAATGAATAAATAAATGAAATTATCGAGAGCAAAAAATTATTTCATATTTGAAGAAATTATTGTGCTCTCTCTCTCTCTCTCTCTCTCTCTCGCTCCCTCTCGCTCTCCCTCCCCCCCTCTCTCTCTCTCTCTCTCTCTCTCTCCCGTTCTCCCCCTCTTTCTCTCTGATCTTTCTGTCTTATGGCATGTTCCTTTCAAATATCTTTGCACTTTTATTATGGCGAAAAGGGGAAGACGAACAAGTTACAACGATGGTTATTTTTTCGGTTTCGTTTTTTTGTTGTTGTTTTTTGTTTCAGGGTTGTGTGTTTTGTGGATACGATTTGCTCATGCTAATGGTTTCTACATACGCATTTTGGCCATGCTTGTAACTACCTGCACTCAAATAGGAACAGATATATAACATTTTTTAATGTGGTTTTGCACATGAACCTTTTAGAACCCAAAGACGTAGACAACGAGAGCTCAGTAACGGAGAAATTCCTTTTCCATGCGTTCCAACGCCACCGAGATATACAGAGGATCCGTGGTTGGGATTGCGTCACATGCCTGTCTGAAAGCTTTGGAATAATTATGATGAACATATTGATTTGCAAGTCGTTTGTTTTCACTGCTTGAATTTTATTTTAGATTGCATGCCTCTTTAAACATATCACAAGTTATGTTAGTATGCTGATATATCCGCTTGCACCTGACAACTGTGTGTGCGGTTGAAGAGCTCGGCCTAGCAATCCGTATGACTATATTTTATGCGCTTCTCTTCTCTTGAAATCCTGACAGTTGTGTCACATTATATGGCAAACTGACAACTACCTGCTTCCTTTCCTCCTCCCAACCTTTTTCCTCAAATGTGTGTGTGTGCGTGTGCTTGTGTGTGTGTAAGAGAGTGCCATGTTCAAGAAATTGGGTCTATCACGTTTATTCTTGTTGTTCAGATGAGCAGATATTGTGACCTTTGTTCTTCTCTGTTCTATCTCCATTTTCTGAAAAAACTGGAGATGTTTTAGTATGTAGAAGAAGTATAACATGACTTTTGTTTAAAATGGGTTGTGGCACTTATCAAGCTGTTTCACAGTTCTGATTTATTCCAACTCCTTTATCATAATATTACGAAATTCGCAAAAGTTTAACGTGGAATTTCTCAGTTGTGCAAAAAGTGGAATCTGAACAATAACTAAGGTCGCGATATGTCGAGACTGGGCAGTTACCTCCTCTACCCTTCCACTTTCTGTCTACATCCAGTCGCAGTTCGCCCAGATTTTTCCAGTGCCAAAGTTCTGGATCTCATTACATTTTTTTCTCAGATTTGAACTGCCATTCGTGGAGATTGCTGCACTATTCGTATTTCTATCACGTACGCATGTCAAAGTCATTTTCCTCTTTGAGCTCTTCAGTAACATGGTTGATTAAACGTGCTAATGAGATCGTGAGCGTGACGATTTGGCACCGATTGCCAATAATGCGCATTCATCGTGCATAATATGGTGCTGAGCTGTGCTGGTTTGGGCAGACTTCATTCATTCTTGTCCGTAGTTTTTCAACCAATGAGTGAAGTTTGTTGTTTGTGGTAGCGATGAGTGAAGTTTGTTGTTTGTGGTAGCGATTGTGTTGTTGATAACGTTGTGACATGTCAGCCGTGTTCATCATAAAAATTATATATAAATGTAAACATATGTGAAGCGCTCTGGGGAAATGGTCCACATGTCGCGCTCAGCACCTTCGAGATAGAGCCTAAAATAGGCGGATAGGGACTTCACGGACCTATATCTGTTTCGGGATAAATAGATTCCTGAATCATTTCTTTATGCTTGGGCAAAAGGATTAATTTTGAATTAATTCCGCCTATTAATACATGTATTTTGTTTTTCATTTTTTCTGAGCCCTTCTAATGGTCTTTGTAAATTTATTTAGACTTTAAGCGCATTTTTCTCAAAAATGACTTTTTCTGCCTTTGCCACCCTGAAATATAACTTAGTCAATTTTCAACATTTTTACATGAAATAAAGTGCATTCTTCTCAGGACAGTTTGTACTTTCACAGTATATCCTTGAAAGAATTGGCAATGTGGACCATTTCCCTGGAGCATGTCACATACATACATTTTATTAATATAATGGGCCAAGTCACTGTTTTGTCTTCACGGTGACTTTGATATGTCTTGAAGTTCTGAACAAATCCATATCTTTTCTCTTTTTTTTTCACAGAAGGCGGTGGACACGGATAATATTTGACCATTTCCTGGTGAAAATTTTGTAGACAAACTTTGAATAGTCTGAGCTCTGGTGGTTAAAGTGTGCAGTTGTGAGGTCCATCCTGTTCTGAGAGTTATTTGGATACAAAAGACACATTAAAACTATTCAAAATGGCACAGCGTACGTATATTTCCGAGATTCACGTGCCCATCAAGAAAGATGACATGAGTTTCCAGGACCGTCAGATCAAACAGTGGGGGGAGATGGAGAGCAGAATGCAGGTGAGTAGACAGTGGAAACAGTCTTTAAACACGTAATTGTCGTCTCCAAAGTTCTTGTTTTGTTTTATTTATTTATTTATTTATTTATTTATTTATTTATTTATTTATTAGCTTAGGTAAATCTTTGATTTGTATCTTGAAAGCTCAAATACAATCACTGAATAAACATCAAGTAAGGAACATATGAAGGACCGAGAAAATTGGCACTCTCTAAAAATAGTAATACATATTATTTTGCCAGAATATAAGATGATAAACGGGGATGGAATTGAAAATTGAAAGTTTGAATAGGTAAATTTTTTTATTTTTTTTCGCTCACAAATTTGACATTTTATTTAAACCTTGTATTTTAGACCCTTAATTGTTTGCTATTCCCTGCTTTTTGTCATGTTATCTGCTCTTGGGTTAGGCAAGAGGCAGTCTATGATGTGGAGGCAGTTTTGTGATGTTGTCAAGTTGTGAAGACGAACAGATTATTTCATAATTCATGTGAGCTGCAAGTTTGTGAATGAAAAATGTCAGATTTTTTCCCACCAAGTTTGCTTAGCTCAAGATGTTTGGTGGCCCACTTAAAGATTTCCTTCAGCTGCATTTCTGATGGTATTTCCTATCACGAACCCACTGGTTGATCGTCCCACCCTCTTCCGATTCTCTTCCAAAAATCATGACCTCTGATCCGTAAAATGTTAGTCACATTATTGGAATGATTTCCTGTCACCAGGAACGCCGGAAGTTATGGGAAGATGAATTTGAGCGCATGCGCCAGGAATTCTTCACCCTGAAACCAACAGGCAAGTCCCCGCAGGCTCTGACGTCAATGAACCTTGATACGGGCATGCGCAGTATGTTTGAGACAGATGCAGATGGTGTCCAAAAATTTAAGGTCCGCTTTGATGTTAGTGAATTCCAGCCCGAGGAGATTCAGGTACAAATGTTTTTTTGTTGTCCTATTCTTTTCTCCTCCCATACCTACAACCCTCCTCCCCCCCCCCTTTTTTTTTTTACTGACCCCATCCATTCCCCCTTGTCTGATTTCCAACTCCTGGTGGTCATTGGCCTTCTTGTCAAGTGACACTCAGAAGTTTTGTTTTTGGGTTATTGTTGTTGTTGTTGTTTTTTTTTGGGGGGTGGCGATGTTATTTATATGTCTACAGCTTAATATCACATTTATTTATTTATTTATTCATTATTTATTTATCTATTTTATAGTTGCTTTCTTGCCCAATTACGAATGTAGCAGGAGAATATTGTGAACAAAACAACAACACCAACAACAACAACAAAAAACACGTCTTTTTCAGAGATAAACTTGACCCACTATATCTCTAAAATGACATAATCTGACATGTTTTGGGTGCTATTGCAGAGGAAATGAACGTATGCTCCTGAAAATTAGTACACAATGACACACGTACTTACTTGCACATTAGCACGAAGACACGAAGTTAGGCGTTCGGAAAATGTGTGTGGTGGCAAAACTAGATAGTTCATACATGTTATTTTATATAAAAGTGGGAAGAGAGAGAAAATACCGTATAGAAAACATTATATTACTGTGTTATGCCAATCATTCGTACTTTCAGGTCAAAGTTCAGGAGAATAAATTAATCGTCAATGCCAGACATGAGGAGAAGTCTGCACAGACATCCGTGAGCCGTGAATACAGCCGTCAAGTAAGACCATGCATTGTGATGAACCATTTGTGTGTGAGTTGTATATTAATATTTGCAGTGAGTGCCCTGTGCTTCCTGACTAACAAGCCTATTTTTTGGTCTCCTCTCATTACAAGGATACTGTTTATGGTCAACATAGTTGTGTGTAATTTTTATGACTTGATTTCAGTTATGTCTTGTGATCCTAACATAACCTGTGATCAGTTGTTGTGTCTTTACCATTACATGTACTAAATATGCAATGTGTCCAGCAGTAAGGGCATCCGTGGGTGTGTATCTGAAGTCTTTATTTTAGGAGGTCACTGCTGTTGGCATTTACGCCCCGCTTTTCTTGTTTTTATTTGTGGTTTCTTGACTTTCGCCTGCTTTTTTTTTTCTATTGTTTCTTTTTTTTTTTTCTCCCGCCAAGTCTTCCGCTTCGTCTTTTTAGACCTACTCCATCTTTTCTTCCCCTTCTCCGGTTTTTGTCTTGTTCTTCTTCTTCTGCACCTTTTTTTTCTTCGTCTTAACCCACAAAACAGCTGTTTGGTCTGGCGCTTAAAGAGACAGCTATAGGTAAGGAGAGGAGCGAGTTCCTACTGGGGTTGGTTTGGGAGAGGGGATATGAGTTGATTTTGTCCATACTTGGTTTCCGTATTGCTTTAAACCTGGACGATGTCTTGTGTCCAGAGAGTGTTTTTGCCGCTCTTGTTGCCACGGTTGGTGTGGGGTGTTGGACATTCGTGGGAATTTTTTTTCAAATATAAAAGAACATTTTTATACTGTATTTTTTAATCTCTCTCTCTCTCTCTCTCTCTCTCTCTCTCTCTCCCTCTCTCTCTCTCTCCCTCTCTCTCTCTCTCTTTCTCTCTCTCTCTTTCTGTCTCTCGCTGTCTCCCTGTCTGTTGTCTCACTGTCTCTCTCTGTCTGTCTGTCTGTCTGTCTGTCTGTCTCTCTCTCTCTCTCTCTCTCTCTCTCTCTCTCTCTCTCTCTCTCTCTCTCTCGTTTCCTTATTTGGTCTTCGTTTCGAACTACCAGCTGACTTTAAATTCACCCATTTGAAACTTTCAAAGGAAGTCCTCTTTACTTACTCTGTCATGATGTTCATTCTGCAGGTAGACATTCCAAGCAGTGTTGATCAGGAAAAAATGCAGTGTGTCCTAAGCAAAGACGGAATCCTCAGTGTAGACGCCCCTGTGACACAGCCAGCACTAGGTGGCGGTGACAGCATCTTCCCCGTAAAGAGCTCGCCCGCTAAATCTTTAGAAATGGCTACTCCGGTCAAAAATCCCATCGTTACGGAAACAGATGGTTCTAGAAAACTTAGATTACAGGTAAGACAGTTATGTCCTTTTCCAAGGATTGTAGTTTTTACATAGTGTGAGGAAATCCACGCTACAGTCATTACAATTGTCTGTCTTGTCGTGTGGACTATACAGTTCTGTCCTTTATTATGTGACTCTCTTGTATCATTGGCTTAAATTTGAATAACTGATATCCCAATGAAGAAATTCGTTGTGGCAAAAGCTTAGGATGCTGTGCAGTTTTTAAGCTGAAAATGTGTCATTCGTTAAAAGTTCCATACCTTGGCATCTCAGCATTGAAATACAGGAGTGTGGTGGGCTTGCAGTGTTCCCAATTTGGACTGGAAACCGCGGAATTGGGCTAGTTTGTTGTTTTTTTCGCGATTTGCGGGAACTTTTTTTCTCATATTCGGATTTTGCAGGTTTGGAGTTAGTTTTGAAGGATCCACCAAGTTGGAGAGAAACTTAAATTTTTGATAGAGAAAATTCACTAATTAGTTATTTTTTCTTTACCAATTCTGTGTAAAGAATATGGGCTTAGATCAAAATAAACTGAAGAAATTCAGTTTCAAATTGCTGGAAACATTTCCTGGGCTGGGACCTACTTACTCAAAATCTCATTTTTATAGAGGGTGGTAATATTACTGGGAAAAGTTAGATTTCAACAGAGGTATTTTCTCACTTTGCTGATATTTCCATGGCAGAGTGCTTCAAATAGCGACTGTGGGGATTGTCATCATATGGAACATTGGAAGACCGCGTAAGTGGAGATGGTTTAATTGACGATGCACCTTTCAAGCTGATAACACACAAAATATGTGGTTTTAATTGATGAACGTGAATTTTTTTTCACAAAAGTATATCAAGGATTTTTAGAGGAATTAAATTTGAGTAACATGCTTGTTCATTCCAGGTTGACATAGGAGAATTCAGGCCTGAAGACGTGGTAGTCAAGACAATGGACAGAAAGTTGATTGTACACGCAGAACATGAAGAAAAAACATCAGGTCGGACACTGCATAAGGAATTTAACAAAGAATATGACCTTCCAGGTAATCAACTCTTTCATTTTATATGCAGCAATTTATCTATCCTTCTCTCCCGTCATCCATCTGCATGTCCATCTTTCTGTCCATTAGTCAGTCTATCTTTCAGTCCATCCACCATTCCTTCCATTTGCCCTTCCATTCATCCATCCATCCAAACGTACGTTCATTCAGCCACCACCCATCAACATCTCTCCCTATTCAATATTTCGTAGAAGTATCTGCCGAATCATCCATCTACAAACCCATCTATCCATGTACAAATCCACCTACCCGTCCTTCCACCACCCACCGAGCCCCATTGGTCCATTCATACATACATCCATCTCTCGACCCATCCCCCCACCTATCCATTCATACATCTTTCCATCCGTCTACCCACCCACCTATCCACCATCCACCAAACCATATATTCATCAATCTACTCATCTATCTATCCACCCATCAATCCATCCATCCATCCATTCGTCTTTCTGTCTATCCACCCATCCATCCATCCACCCATCCGCCTTTCTATCTATCTATCCATCCATCCACATATTTGTCCATCCATCCATCTATCTGTCCATCTGACCGTCTATGTATCATCCGTTCATCTGTCCGTCTATGTATTCATCCATCTGTCCATCCATCCATCCATCTGTCCGTCTATCCATGCACCCATCCATCATTTGTCCAGATGTTTTCGAGGCCTTACAAACAGACCAATGATTCTATGCCATCGTCCACAGAATCCGTGGAGCCAGCAACAATCCAAGCTTACATTGGAGACGATAAGAAACTGACTATTGAGGCTCCACTTAAACCAGCCCAGAGAAAGGTGTACTCAGTCACCCAAAGCCAGGACGTCCGCAAGGTGACAGTCAGCAAAGAGTCTTCGGTCACCATCACGGATGGTCAGAACAGGCCAGTGGTCACCATCAGTGTGCACAGAAAGTGATGATGTCATCACCTCATCGCCACACAGATCTTCAAGTGCCAAGTTTCCTTTTTCAAATTAATCTTCTAAAGACAATGTCAAATAATGACTGTTTCAACCACATCAAGCACGTATACTGAAGACCCTTGAGTCCACAGTCTTAAGATATTGTACCTACGCCCTTTAGGCAGAGTTCCAGTGTGGTTAGGTCTTAGAATCTAACGTGACCTTAAGGACGGGTCTTAGATTTCACATATTGTGCAAAGTTTCCTCAGTCGGTGCATTTTTTATGTTTTGAAATTATGTATGAATTTGTAGTGAATTTGACATATTTCGCTATTATCTGATATGTCGTGTATTTATGCAAACTATGAGTGAATTTTAACTGCAAATGTGTTTTAAATATCTTGGTAAGTTTTTTGCATCACGCCAGACATGTTTGATTTGTGCATAAATGTGCATGATTTGTACTGTATTCTTCTTTCATTTAACAGATGTCAGTGATAAATGTTCAGATACAGTAGCTATTCCCCTAACCCGCCTCGGTAGATAATCCATAATTCATGTCTTTCTGTTCAATTCTTTGTCTACATCATTGTTTTATTTTTCTTCCTCATTGAGTTTTTGTTGTTGTTTTTTTTGCTGAAGTGATAAGAATACAAAGCGAAAGATTAGTACATAATGGCCATCCCCAAAAATAGTGAAATTTTTTTAATTACACATGGCATTTACTTTCGAGAGATCCCACCATGTGTGTTATCGTTGAATTTTCAAGAGTAAAAAGCATCTGAATGTTTCGAATTAAGAAAGTTTGCCATCCTTGTAGTGTTTGATCTGCACATTCCTTGGACCAGTGTTTCTCAAGGTGGGGAGCATGCCCCATTGCTCGGGTAAGGCAATATTTTCGTGGGGTGTGGGACTTCAGAATGGGTTGTAGGGATATATACTGGATACTAACTCTGTTTGATCATGGTTGGCTGCACATTTTTTTTTTAAATTGAAGTGGTGCATGGGACAGAAAAGGTTGACAAAAACTTCCTTCGACTTAGATTTGTCCAGTTAGCTGATTTATGGACTGGTTTTATTATTCATGCTTAAGTGATCGGGTGATATTGAGCTAACCATTAAAACATTGGGATGATTTTATATACAGTATTCTCAAAATCCTGTTGCTTAATATGACGTCCAAGACTGTTTGCAAATGTATTTTTAATAGTGCTGTTAAAGTTATTTATTCAGATTTTGAGAAAATGTATCTATTTCAAGAAAGGACGTTGGGCTCTCTATACTTTTACCTTACTGCATAATTTTGAAGGCCAGCAGTATAATAGCTTGGTATGATTATCCCCTTGCAGAGTATTTTTTTTCTCTTTTGGATTTATTGCACACATAGTATGGAGGTGTGTTGCTATTTTGATTGTTTTTTTTATGTTCAGAGACTGGCATCTGGTTTTAGCATCAGTGATCAGCAATGAGCAGGGTCAAGTGTTTCAAATAAAGTCAAAGAATAAATATTGAATTTTGAACATTGTTTGCTGAAGTCTCGAAGCGAGTTGAATATCTTATCAGGCTGGCATACAGTTAAACTATTATCCCTGCTGTAGTTTTCTGGACATAGAACAGTGTTTTGTAAGTTAAACACATCATCAGTCTGATGTCTGAAAAACAAATATGTTCATTTTAACCAATCTATGAGTGTCAGACTCTTTTCATAGACTGCTCCAGTACACAAAACCTGGTAAAACTTTGTTAGGTGTGTCTGTTTCTGGTAATGTTCACTGTTATGAATTGTGGAAGTTTAAGCCTTTAGTACATTGTATTTTATGACCACCTATACTCCATAGATTAGATATTTTTTATTTTGTTTTATTTTGCTTTGCACTGTATCCGTTTCATTTCCTATTTAAATATAGTCACATAAATTAGATCATATTTGCAAACTTTGCTTGATCAAGCCGTGAATTTGATGAATATGGACACTTTAAAGACACTCATGTTTATTTTTAATGTCTTGGGACATTCTCTGTGGCAAAACAACAACATATCAGCTGGAAAACCTTTTGTCATCAGAGGTTGAGTGAGTTTGCTGGGTGCAGTTATAGCATTCAAATATCCATGAAGTCAAATGAATAGTTAGTAAGGACAAAAAGACTACTGCACTTAGCTCAGGCTCAGTTTTACATAAAGTTGCAGATATGGTCACAGGGGAGATGGCTATCTAACTTTAGCTGTCAATAAAAATATCAGATTTGTGCATGAAAATGAATCTCTGATCATTATGGAAGAAGCAAAGTGTTTCATCTCCTCAGTTTGCAATACACTATTGAAATCTTGCAGAGCTATAATACATCCATTTAAGCCTTTTCAAACCTCTAAATGGAACATTGTCCTAACTTAGCTTTATTTACTTGAATATCCAGTTGAATTTTGAAAAACAAATGGCAGTGTCTTTCTAATCCTGTTGTGATTCGTGTTTCTCATACCTCACTTATGGAATGCCACATGTATGTGCAGTTTACTGTTACGAGGTGATCAGATGGTTTTGACCCGTGAGACCCACATTTCGTACTTCTATTAATTTCTCTCATTTCCAATATAGACAAAACATTTTGTACCGCTGTTTAAATTTGCTGGCGTTTAAACAAGTGCAGTATTTTAAATATCAATATATTACACATATAATACAGTAAAACTTACAAAATAATGGCCAATAGAGAGTGTTCTTTGGCATGCACAGTATTAGTAAGAGTGGGTTTATGCAGGGAACATTGAGTATGTTGGTGTCTTTATAGCTTTGTATTATCTAATGTGTATTTTACCAATTCTGTTTTCCATCATACCAAAGATGAACTTGCTGTCGCCAGCTGCATTTATGAATCTGTGGCCACATATAAATCAGTCATTGCTTCATTGGGCCCATTCTGTCCACTAGATCAGCTCAGATATCGGTTTTGTTACCCTACAAATAAATGTCAGATTTTTTAAAATCAAAATTGTATTTTTGTCGTGTGGAGACAGACAAGAATAAGAAAATTGTCAGAAGTAGCGAAGATCTTTGCTTGTGTTTTTTTTTTCTTTTGCTAAACTTGAATGCTTTCACGTCTCTGGAAATCTGGGAGTTGTGAAATTCAATTGATCATAATCTGTTATTTTTCGTCAGCAGCAACAGAGACTGTGTCATACTATTTGTCCAAAGCCTTGTTTTCAATCATTAAAAATATATCAACTGATATCAATTTCAGCAATCAATGCTTAGGAGTCTCAATTCTAAAAGATAATATTGTAGTTGATTTATGAAGTGCTGTGAAATAGTTATGTCGTTAGGTTAATGATAACTCCTTATCATTGATACATTTAATGGTGATCAACTAGAAACTACAGTCAGATAAACTGCACAGATCCAACTCTTTCTCTGTGAACATAATAGTTTTCAAATTAAATGGTCAACTTTCATAAGCAGCTCCACACAATACATAAGGTCATGCTGTCAGTTTCGAATTATGCACAACTGCCCTACTTACTATATTTAGCAGACTTTGCTTGTCCAGAGTCAAAGGTGAGATCATTGAATAGCTTAATTTTAACTGATTGTTTTAAATAATGTATAGCTGATCAGTTCAAATTTTGTTGTCATGCATTTTCTAATTACCATTTGAGATGACAGTTGTGTGTTTTTGTGTCTGTGTTCAGCATGTGCACCCATCATGATTCAGGCCATATTTTGAGACATACCTACGGTACCTGAAGACATATACTGTACCTTTTTTTTTACCAACTGTGATTCTAGCTTTTAAATATGCAGAGGCAGGACATCACATTTGTTTTGAACAGCTAAATAGCTTATTTATTTTAGTAATGTTTAGCTTATTTATTAATTTATTTGTTTGTGTGTTACTGAGTTTATCAAGTTTGTTGTGAAAAAAGTCTGATATATTATTTGATGTGCAATAGTCAAGTCTATTTGTAGCCTAACAACTGCAAAACAGTGATTTGTAAGCAGTTTACATGTATTATTATTATATACTATACTAAGCATGAAACTGGTGCAGAGTTGGAGAGGAAGTTTCCAGAATGACAGAACACTGAGTGAACAAAATGACTTAAGTGAGAAAAAAAGATACTTAGAAACATTTCTGCTGTTTTTTAGTTTTTAAAATAATTTCAGTTGGTATAAAAAAATATTTTAAAAAACAGCCGCAGAATCTTCTTAAGACAGGATGCTTTAAATCCCTATTAATCCAGGAGATTAGATGTTCCAACTGGCACTTCCATTAGCCAAAATTTCACCTGGTGCGGTCCACTCAAACATTGGAATTTCACGTTGGAATTCTTTATTTATTGTGTGTATTTTCGGTGTGCCTTAGTCAAAAAGACAACAACAACAAAAATGTAGGGGTGTTGTTGAGCTATTTACCCTGATATTTAAGTTCAGGTTTTCATCACTTAAAGAGTTTTCTAGGTATACATGTACATCCATACTCTCTACACAGAAGAGTTTTACCTCAATTTTCTTTCTCAGTCCTTTCCAAAGATGTTAAAATAGTATTAACCTAGATTACCTAGTCGCGCTGCGAGAACCAGCTCGCGGCGTCCAGGGCGTGGAGAGCGAAAACAATGGCGGGTTGAGGTCAAGCTGTCCAAGCGGCGGCCTAGCAACGCTACTGTTTACCATAGGAAACACAAACCGTTTGCCTCGAATTTGATAGTAGGCCTACGATGTAGTACATAGTAAGCCTAGCGTGTTGTTTTACGTTGTCGAGAAAAGTAGATCTTGAGTGCTACAACAATCAGGAGAATGTCAGAGATTCTAGAATAAGAGAACATTGTAGGCCTACAATTGTTTTTAATACATGTATAAGGAGGTCTAGAAGAAGGAACTCAGAAGCTTGGACCGATAGACTCGCAAATTCTTACTTCAACGTGTGTGTTAGAGAGAGAGAGAGAGAGGGAGAGAGAGAGAGAGAGAGGGAGAGAGGGGTATTATAAGACGTACCACCATAACAGCTACAAACTTGTAGGGGGACAAGGTGGTCTAGAGGCAAGGTGCTCGCCTCTCATGCCAAGGGTCCCGGGTTCTAAACCCGGGCAGTGCAGGCATGTTGGAAAGTGGATTTTTCTCATATTTTCAAGTCCCTGGTCCTATTGGGGGGTAGGATCGAGTACCTAGTCTTCTCGGATAAGGATGAAAAAATTCGGAGGGCTCGTGTGCACGCTGCGCATGTTAAAGATACCTTGGCAGTTGGAAATCGTAAAGAGCAGGCCGAAAGGCCGCTGCCCGGGCAAAATTGAAATTAATAGATTAAAATTTATCCATATCATCTCTCTCCCCCCCCCCCCCCCCCCACCGCCAGAACAAGAAATAATAAAACAAGTAAAGTGAGGTGTAAATGCCAAGGGCAGCGAACCTCCTAAAATAAAGACTACAAAATCAGAAATAATGAAAGTAATCGACAACCTCACCCCCCCCACCCCCCTCTAATATAATAAACAGACGGATATCAAGATCCAGCAGAAGCTCAAGTGCATGGGCAGACACACTCACTAGTAGCATGTGAGTGTGTGAGGGGGGGGGGGGATAAGGCGCAAGCATGATAATGGCTACATAAAATCATAATTTGCTACGTCAACAGCAGCCTCCAACCACCTGTGACAGACACCCCCCTCCCCGCCCCCCCCCCCAAAAAGAGAGGGGGAGAGAGAGGGAGAGAGAGAGAAAGAGAGAGAGAGAAGATAGGGGAGACAGACATGTAGAGGAGAGGGAGAGAGACGAAAAAAGCAACCACAGGGACAAGACACACAGAGAGAGAGAGAGAAAAAGTAAACCAGGGTAACCGGAAGAGTTGTTTCTGACCTCAATGGCCGAAAGCGTTGAGGTACGGTCACGTGACCTCACCAGGGAATCTAGGTTAATACTATTTTAAGATCTTTGGTCCTTTCTCAGTCATCTAAGCTCCTTGGTCCTGAACAACATAAGGAGCCAGATGACGGCCCTGCGTAAAATTTGATCACAAAGAGATGCAAAGAAAATAATAATGCAAGTTTTACATGTAGAGTGACCTGTTGGTTGTACGTTTCACCTGCTGATCTAAAATCAATGCTTTAAGATTATTGGGACTGTTGAATGAATTTAATGGAAGAAAGTATTGTACAAGACTGTGTGAAAGGATATGTTGTTATTTTAACCATAAAGGTTACGTTGAGATTACAGAACGTAAACATTTTTTGTGTTGTTTGGATGACAGATGTGTTGGAACTATCACAAACATTAATGTAGTTGTTACTGTCGCTGTTGTTGAGTGTCTGGTGTTGTTGTGGTCGATATTGTAAACTGTATCGTACACAGCATGATTGTGGTGATCTAGTCATGGTGTTGTATAGTTTAGACTGTGTCACATATGTGTTTAATGTTGTCATTGTGATTTGTCCACTGATCGGAACAAAGCGTGTATCCAGATCGTACATTACACGTCATCATGTAGCTCACGCTGCTGTTAAGCAAATGTTACCAAGTCCTCACGCGTGTGTGTCAGCTTGAGTTTAATACATATGTATATTGCTGCTCGCAAAATCTATCGTTTTTTCGTTGTTGTTGTTGTTTTTTTGTTTTGTTTTGTTTTGTTTGTTTCAATCATTGACGAATATATGAGATATATAATTATTTACTTAAATTTCCTATTCTCTCATCCCCTCGCCTCCCGCCCCTCAGGGCTCCTTCATTCTTTATTCATTTCTTAGTCCGCCTGTCGGTCTCGCATAATATCCATCAGATTCTTTACCTTCCACATTACTTTGCTGGCATTCGTTTGACAACTGCAGCGCTTACTGACCTGTGTACTTTGCCATTTACGCAATCTCACAATGATGTCAGAGCTGTTGCAGTTTTATGATTAGTATCTTTTTTTCTAGCGTCGGTTACTGAATATTGTTTCTTTGTGTGGATAGCTAATTAAGCCTTTGAATTTTAGTGCGATATGTTTCTTTTTTAAAAGGTAAGTGTTTTTGTCCAGCCGATTTGAGAATTTGTCAGGATGTGTATAGAACTTGGTGATGTCCTTGTGTACAAAATAATGTCTTAGACTTTGGTGTATTTGAGTGTTTAGTCACTTGGTATCAAAACAATGTAACTCTTTAATCCTCATGTTCTTTGCAATTTATTAATGGATTTTGTTCGTTTTGAACGTTTACACTCCGTTGCTACTTGGTGGTCATATTTAAACTATCAATTCCTGCATTCGTTTATTATGAAATAAATAAATAAATAATGACATCCCTAGTTATGAATGGTTTGTTTTTCTTACTCTGAAGACAATATTATTATTACATTATATTTATAGCACTAAGTTTATACTCAGGGCCGGATTAAGACCTTTAGAGGCCCTAAGCACTTAAAAAATGTTAATGCCTCATATACTTATTCAAAATATAAACAAAACTAAACCATAAAATAATAATTGAGCGAGTCTGAAACGCCAGCAAATACTTTATTTCTTTCATTTATTATGGGGAACCCTTTTTTGTTCAGCTGCACTATTTGCAGTTTTGGACCATACTGGTCCATGTAAATCCTGCAATGACAAATTTCTGTGGTTCCCCCCCCCCCCTCTTCCTCCTCTTGCCTTGATGCCCTAAACACGTGCTTATTTTGTTTAATGGTTAATCAAGCCTTGGGAATTGCTGTTGTTGTTATGGTTATCGTTGTTTTATGGTTATCGTTGTTGTATTGTTCTTGATAATGCTCATGGCGTATTTGAAGGTAGCGGCGGAAAATATTTTACCAGGTAGTGTCACCAGTGTCGCTCTTTACACTCATGAATAGAACTGTTTTTCATGATGCCTAATTCATGTCATACTGGCTGAGGATAAATCTGATACTGGATTATTTTACAAACTTACACTTTAGATAGTCAAAAGTCTGCCCGTTTCTGTGGATGCGTGTTCAATAGTATTATTTAAACTGCAGTAAAGCACCGTCACATTTACTCCCATCACTGGAATCTGTGCACTTCTGTAACACTAAGACACTGCGTACGCACTGGGCAGTTCGTTTAGTGAGCTTGCAATGTTTAACGTCAGGTGCAGCAAAAACATATGGACTGGAAAAGGTATGAATGTGAAAAAAAAAAACACTACCTGGAAAAGGTAGGTTCCAGTTTTGGAAATCGTCTTCTCTAGGCATAAAACATAAACCTATTCATAATTTTATTCGCCCATCCCAAACCTGGCATTTTTCAGGGATTTTGATGGAATTCGCTTGTTTGTAGGTTTTGTGGTTTTCTCTGCGTCAGTTTTGCAACTTCATGGCTTATATCTAATATATGGATTTGCATTCTTAAACAGCCAGAAGGTTCCATGATATAGTAGAGTGCTAACTGAGTGTCGAGCACGACAAGCCAGCTCTTTGGTCGTCAGAAGGATCAGTTCAGTGAAGAGGATCCTTTTAGTTTTAGCGTAAGACAATCAAATGAGTCGTTGGCTTGTTGAGGGTGTCAGAATAATAATATTTTCTTTTAAACACAGCGCGGCTTTACTGTCTTACTTTTCTTTTCCAAAGTTATAATTTTCCTAAAATAATTGCTCATTTTTTATTGATTACTCTCCGTTTTCAAGTTTTATATTCTACTAAAGAGATTCATAATCCTATGAGATTGCTAATAATTTTGTTGTGATCGAACTCTTTGTCTTTCGTCTTTGACCCTGTTAATCAGCTGCTATCAAAATACCTTAACGGTTTGTACATAATCACTCAAAATTCTGATGTAGACCGGGAGGCTTTGCAGTTGGCGCCAAATTATGAGCACTCAAAATGCACTGGAACTTCTGGCGAAAGAGGACATAAATTTAGATCTTGGAGAAACGGATGTTCTATGCAGTTCAGCGTAAAAAAACAACAACAACAAAAAAAAAGCTAGTATACAGTCACAAATTACACAACATTGTCATTTTCTTTGAGTGGCCTATTATCAACTGTATTAGTTATTGTTTATCTCTATATCCATGTGCCCATGATACCATAGAAATCTCGACGAAAGACGAACAAAAAAAATTTTCAAATCTCGGAGAAGCGCAAATTCTGTGACGTCAAGCATGACGAGACACAACAACAACAACAACCCAGTTCGTGATGTAAATAAAACTGACTACATTTTTTTTAAAACTACTTCTGAATGTACTGCAGTTCTTTTTGAAGAAACGAAGTCATTATTGCAAAACATGCCATTCAATATATTTTTAACAGTTGTCAAGTTTTCTATAGAACCTCAAAAAAGACAGCGCTTCTTGCCGGAAACGTGTATTAAAGGTGAGGTAAACAAACATATTGAAGGAGGCGTTGCAAAACTCCAACAGGTTTCTGAAGTGAATGCAGACCCCATACACAAATCGATACTGTCCTCTTGGGTTCAGTTCTGGTTCGAATAAATTAGCGTACGCAACCATAACTTTCGGTGTGTTACACAGGATAAAGATCACAGACACGAAGGTGGTTGACTGGAGAACTTGAGCTTCCTTAGATTTGGTTACCGGCTTCGGTTTAGTGGTGGTTTCGGCAAATGTCTGGTTACTGCCCTTGTCATTTTCGGATCTGGCGTTATTTTCAGGATAGTTTCCCTTGAGACTTGGGGCCGTTCCGTTGTCTGATGGTCTTGAAGATTTCTGGTTTTGGGTAGATTGTGCCATAGAACTGCGCCATCGAGATGAGGCATTTAGGCTTGAAATGAGAAAGTAAAGACAAACCGCAACCGTCACGTGACAGGCAGTCGTTAAAAATAATACGTTGGTATAGTTAGAGATGCGCAGATAAGCTAATCTCATATCATTTTGCCAGTACACGAAAACAGAGGAATTGTCCACCGGGTTTCTCTGTAGTTGCATGCCTTGTGAGACACAGATAGGTAGATATGTCGCTATGCAGCACAACGTGATACACATCAGGACAATTGCAGATTTACGGGGCGTGAACATGTCTCTGAAGCGAAATGGAAAAACCACGCAGCAACATTTCTGAAGAGCAATGTAAGTGACTATAACCTGTGAGGTGTCGTAAAATATCAGATAGTAATACATTAACAAGATGCTGACGGACAGACCGTCCACTCGCAAGTGGAAAATATATCCCTCGTGGTATTTAGAAAAATAATTACCGGCGACCATTATCACCAGAGAAACTAGATCAGAGCAGGACAGTACAAAGAAGCATAAGTTTATACTGTCTTTAAGTCCGATTTTCAGAAATATTGAAATGTTCACGATATTGGTAGCTAAACCCAAGACCATGACAATAATGTGAAGATAACTGAATACGTCAAAGATGATTTTATAGCGGACAAACATCAGCATTGGGTCTTCTTTCACATTCTGGGGCGCGACAGTGCTCCATGTCTCAAGCAGGGTCTCAGAACTCGTGCTTTCTGCATCCATCTTAAAATAATTCTGTGAGATAATCGGATTTGGATCTGAAATATTTAGATACCCGGTACAGAGAAGAATGCAAATCTTTCCGAGAGACTTGTCGTCGAACTAGTTAAGAACAATGGAGTAGAAGCACATCACAGTATGAGGATGCCCAGGCAGTTTTTATTTTTTTTAAAGTAGATCATCAAGTACTTTTTATCTTACATTATTTTAGTGGAGTGAACCTTTCGGACGCCACCACGCTGCGATTTACGAAACTATAATTGGAGGCAAACAAATTAGCTTGTTTAATAACTCGCTTTATCTAAAATAATTATCTCAAAATTCGTCATGCAGTAATCCATAACCTAATTATGTCTGGCACCTGCTTCGTTTGGTCGATTTCACAGTGATTTCATTCTCTTGCAGTAAGGAACAAAGCCTCGCTCGCATATGTTTGAATTTTTTTTTTTTTTTTAACCATATGCTCTACATTTGCACTCATTTCGAACAAATTATTGGTAAGTATAATTGAATAATTTATTGATTGACAACAGACCCTGGGGTTCAAATTTTGCTTTCCGGAGAGACTGAAAATCCTGACAAGAATAACTGTCGAGATAGCGAATAGTAATTTTCCATTACAGAGTAATTACAAACTAACTAATGATTGAATTAACAAGAACACTAACAATTACTGTATTAATTTATAATTATCTCACAAGGAGAGTAATGAACCCGTACGTTCTCAAGTAGAGTTCATGTCTTTGATTCAGATACATGTACCTGTCAATCGGATCTTATGTAAACGAAAAAAATAATTATGATGGTGATTTAATCTGCACCGATATTAAATAAATAAAATTATGCATTTATGAAATAAACGTAAAGAATCATTCTTTTTTTTTTGTGTTCAAAATGATAATTATCATTGGCGTGATCATTGCAAGGTGTGAAATATTGCGTTTATTCCTGGAAAGAAACATTGTTTCTTTTAAGAATTAGCTCCGCCCCGTGATGGCAGAACGGGGCCACATGATTCTTTGTTGAAACTGCGATCCAAGTTACTAAAATATTCTGTAGAAACCCCAAACAGTTCCAATTTTAACTGCATTGTGGCTTTGTGTAAAATAAATCATCAAGCAGATAAAACTGCCATATAAATGTCATTGTCTCTTTCTTAACAGCTGGTGACATAGAGCAGAGGTTTCTAGTCAAACACCACTGAATTCCCCCCCCCCTTAATTTTTGTAAGATTTGGAATGATGAAGCAGTTGTAACTGGGCTGCAATGAAGCTAAGGCAAATTTCCCAAATGGGATCAAAGAAGTATACAAACACAAATACATAAAATACCCAATATTTATATAACTGCAAAAGATCATGAAAAAGAGAGAGAGAGAGAGAGAGAGCCGCTAGTTTAAACATATTACCGCAAGATATATCTATTTTGAAGTAAAATCCTCAAATTACAAAAATACTCTGCCGTTTTTCGTAACAGGAGATTTAAGTCTGTCAGTGCAACTGATGTTTTCATTTAAAATCTTAACATCTGCTTAAAATGGTGCATTGCAAACTTACAGTTCAAGTCAAAATTTTCGTAGTTCTTTAACTTTCAAGCTCTTTATATTTAGCCATGCTGTCACCAATTTGCCTCTCATTTATCATGCTTAATTGCTTTAATTTGCGCCTTCGACAGCACGTGTTTATTTTGTAGGGTGTTTGAATATTTTGTTTCGTAGTAGATGACTCAGCAAATGATCTCAAGCTGCCTTATAAATTTGTGTGATTGATATTCTTTCCTTTTATGTTTCACAATGCCATTATAGCTTCACCGAGAGCTTTGTACAAACCGGACAGAAAACAAAGCTGTCCCGCCTTATACTAAATGTCGAGTGCAGTATAATATACAGTCCACATTGTTGACTCTGCGCGTTAGAAAGAGAGAACAGTCCTTGTATCCTCAATGAATAAATCTCTTTTTTTTTTTTTTTTCGTTTTGTCGTCAAATCCTACATACAAGTAGAGAATATTGTTTTACCGCACAGTTTAGCAGGATGATGCAAACTTTCACAGCCTGAAATAGTTTCGAATCTCATTATCGACATGCACAAATATTAATATTATTCCATCATTTCATGATCTTGTAAGCTCTGAATGCTGATCAGAAAAAAAAAATCTTACAATTTAAAAATTCTGATCGTTGAATTTTAAGCATTGATTCATGATGATTGAGCTTCCAATGATATTCACAAAATTCTTTGAATAAAAAATTATGCTAATCTCAGGACAGGACAGATGCCATAATGTCATATTTGTGTTATTTTGAGTTTTGAAATTATTGGAAACAATTCAAATACTTTTATCGGGACCATCTGCTCATCAGGTCTAGCCAAGTTCATTGATATCCTTCTATGTAATACATATGGGCGAGTGCATACAGTCAATCACACATACATACGGACACGAACACTTTTTATCATACACGATAAATATACGCAAGTACAGACTTTCCATACACTGGGGCCCATATTCATTTAAATCGCAGTCTGTTAGCAAACCTTTAGCTCCAGCGAAATATATTAGAACTTAAATATTCTACACATATTTCTCTGATTCACGTTGTTAAAAGATTCTGATTAATCCAAGCATGGACAGCATTCACTAGTATAAATCTCACGTTTAGGCATCACCTGAAAAGTCACACCCGGGTGTCTCTGACACTGAATGTCTTTCAAAACAAAAACAAAAAAAATATTTCGATTTACGTTCATAATCTTTATTGTTTCCGGAAACGGTTTTCACTTGACTATGTATTGAATGGTTGGGTCACTTTTAATACCATGTAAAATAAATTCACAACGTTGACCAACAAAAAAAAGTTGAAACTATGCAGTTGTTGCAAACGTGCTTTGACCTGCTCTTAAAATAGGTTAAAATCAAAGTGCGTTGCCACATAGCGAGTGATTTATAAACCACTGTGGATATTTAAGAGAAAATATTTGAAGAGAAAGATGGGTTTCAAGATCCTTATTTAATACATTTGACTCACGCAGTACAAAAACAGTACATTGTTTTGGCAGACCAATCTTGAATTTGGAAAAGACATCATAAATCATATATTTTGACTAGAGAATAAATTTTACCAATATCATTCAACTGAGGAGTTATCAAAGATACCTTTATTTGGAAAGGAATAACTGAAACTTTTGATATGACGTTTGACATCCAGGCAAGACATGTTTTGGAGTGGACAGGCTAGACCTAAGTAAGTTGAAACGCGAATTAAGAGCCCTTTTTTCTTCTTTTTTTTTATTAGTGACCAGAGTGACAACTTTATTTCCAAAGCCTGGCCCATGTGTGCCTGTTTCAGGAAAGGAAGTAATAAACAGATTTCCAACACTGCAGAGGTTTACAGTAATTAAAATGGCCTTAAAACTAATGAAGTCAAAAGAGACAGTCAGTACGGGAAAATACAGGATTGAGGTTTTATGTTTATTGTCTTCCTAGTGATGAACGAAATAACAATGATATTATATTTATTTTTGATGCTGGTGAACATACTGGTGATGGCGATGGTGTAATTAAATATCTGAAAGAGAAAAGATGTCTTGAAATAGAAAGAAAGAGAAAAAAGTCAAAAATAGTGCATTAAATATGATTAACATTGCATTATAAATCTATACTATATATATTTGTGGACTTGAGATTTTTCGTTGCAAAAGGCTTCTGAACCACTCAACACTCGACTTCAAATTTTATATGGTGCATCAGAATGAATGTAAGGGTGCATAGTTTTTAATAGAAGTCTCAAATCAGTGTTTTGTTTTTTTTATTTAAAATTTATTGTTTCCCCAATTTTCACTAGGCTCATTGACATGCTGTTGGTTTTTATGACATCATCACTTCCTGAAAATTTTTGGTGCGCACCACTGCACACTGTGCACTGTCCTGTCGTTGAGTTTTGGGGATGACCCTACGCATCTCGGCTTTTGATCTTATTTCTTTCGGTCTGAAGTGATGTCCTTTGTTGTTGCATCTCTCTTATAAGCTATCTATGCAGCATTAATAATGCCTTTCTTAGTTCACAGGCGTCTTAAGTTTTACCAAAAAAACAACAACAACCTACACAAGCCTGTTCATCGAACGGGTACTCAGCCAGTAGCAAATATTTATGTACAAATTTAGAATAGTTAAGCATCGGACAGTTAATGCATACATTCTTGGTCGAGACCGTTGACTGCCAATTCCTTCCCTGGCGTCTCAGTCAGTTTGGCATAAAGTTATGGCTGGTATAGGTTCATAATGGTAGTAAAACTTTGACAGCAAATGCACTATATGTGTATGTGCGCGCGCGCATTTGTACGTTTTAACAATAAACTTAATTTCAACACTGCACCATATTGGTGTGGTTTATATTAATAGCTTCAATAAATATAAACAGAAAATGAGCTGTCTTTTTAGCAATAAAATCAAGTTTCATAAATATTGGTGTGCTTTTCATCAAGAGCTTCGATAAAATATGTACAGGATAAAATCCGATCGAAACCCTTGATAAATGTGCATTTGGTTTGTTTTGTTTCGTTTTTTCATAGCTTCTGCAGTTTATGATATACAAACTTCCAAGATTATCTTTTTCAGCGTGAAATACAAACAGGCGGAGTGACAAACAACATTTTTATAAGATACACTGTCTAATAGCATAAAGAGAATAATTATCGTACTCAAAAACAGCATTAAGCTCTTTCTCTTCTGCCCTAGATCAGCAAAGAAGTAAAGTCGTTCTGATATGACATAGTAACAGATATAATTTCTTATTTAGGAACATGTATGGGAATAAGTGTGGACAGCTAACTTCTTTTAGTTCATTCAAGAATGGATAACGCCAGTTTTGTAATCCAGTGCATGAACAGCGAAACTATGTAGGTCTAGTTCTGTTCGAAAACACCTAATTCTAAAAGTGTCCTTTCTATATCCAAGGTTAATAACACTGACAACGTTAAAGACTTATCTAAAACATAATTATCCATGCTTTTCCTCCTCCCGCTCCTGAAGTGTCTCATTTCTACAGTGTTCATGAGATGCTTACATCATTACTGATTAAATTCCCATTGGCTCCATAAGTTCATCTTAAAGCCACTGGCTAATTATATTAAAACCTGTGATCATCATGATTTGTTCCAGAAAATCTGTTGTCTCATCAATGTAAAAAATCTTGATATTTGTGGAGGTTTACTATGCCATCCCTAATGTATATTTATTACTTAGATATGTCGTTTTTAGAGATATATACATTCATTCTCTACGCCATGCATTCCAATATAAATAATGATAAATATATACATCCCATTGGTATAAGAATAAATTTAACAGCCAGTTCCCAGTGCGTCTTGCTCTGGCTCCAAATAATCACAAGTGAAATTAGTGCTCATAAAGTGTAATTATGATAATCACTCCCTGCGTCTTCAGACATTCATTGCTGTTTGTTGGCTTCCTCTTCTGCTTTCACTTCGTTTTTCTGACATAAAATCCGTGCAGCATGAGTGATGAGTATGTCCAAATCCAGTAAGACCAGACCTCCAAACACTGCAGAAAATAGATAAGAAACGCTCAAAGAAAAATGAAATCAGTTTCAGTTCGTTTCTCTATGTGTCTCATAATTCATGTCCCAGTATAAATGCTCCGAACGGTTTTAATGCAGCTTACAGGCCTTGATAGCGAACTGTGTCATGTAGTTATTGCAGAGTCGGAATTTTATGTGTCGCAACACTGCATGTGTGTGACTGCTGAATTTCGTACTCGAATTAGACACCTTTCGGACCATTTAATTGATTTATAAACGATGGCGTAAGCATTCAGCAGTATTCAGTTTGGTGTCTACTCACCGACATTTTTTGTGTATAGTGGACAAATATGACAGTACCGTCTATAAGCGACAATGGCTATGCAAGTATTAAAGGAAATGATGCGCTTGGTTGTTGTAAAATATAAAAATCCCCAAACCTGTGACAATGAAAAATATGATTACAATACACTCCTGTCAACAGGTTCTACAGTCCCATATAAATGGGTTGACTCTGACCTAATTATGAAACTGCAACAGTACTTGACAAATCAGATTCCTTTTTCAAAGCACTCTGGCTTGTATTTGAAGACTTAAAAAAAACTGACAACCAAATACATTATCGAACATTTAAACACAGACTGGCTCCGACCAGGACAGGAAGTTTCCAAAGTAAACAGTTTGTGGGGACGATGAGCTGTGTCGGGGATTCTCTGACAAAACGCATTCATGTGACATTATGAAGATGGGAAATTCACATTAACAGCCAGTTTCTCTGGGATCTTTGAGTTGAGTCTGAGTTTCGGTTTTACCTCGCGTAGGCACGATAACGGCCACATCGCGCCTGGCACGGTCTATGTGTATACTCTATTCTTGTTTGGTATTCAAAGCTTCTAGATTTCACAAATAGAATTTTATAGTTTCGTATTAATTTTGTTACATTGGTAAAATTCTCAAAAGTTGTTCTGTATATATCTGAAAAGAGTTTTGTAAATATGTATTAAAATGTTTAAATTAAGTTGTAGATCTTAGTCACTTTCAGACGGGACAAGGCGCGCTGTGGTTCCACTTTAGAAAATAGTTCTTACATGGATCCCCGGGCAAGGTGCCCTCTTCGGATACGCATGAAATCCTCACATTCAGTAAAAAATATGCTTTATTGATCGTTGGTAATTGCATACCACAAATTCTGGGGGATCTTACCACTCAGTAAAAACGTGTGTGTGAGGTCTGCATGACCCAGACGGCGTCCATTAAAGACAATTTCATCCCCTTGATTTCGTTGAGAGGTATTATTAGTCCTAAAGGTACCTACAGCTGATGAGTAAAGTTTGTTGTTGTTGTCGTCGTTGTCAGATGAAATAACACACATACAACCACAACAGAAAAAAAATTAATGTCCGTGAAAATTTCGGAAATGTGTTGCGATTTCCACATTCAAAAGTATATGTAGTTTGGATGAAGTAAACATTTTCATTACCCAATACCTTGACATGGAAAGCGCAGGGCTAGGTTGAAAAAAATTATAAAAACATTTTATACCCAGAGAGCATGTAGAATTAAAGACCCTATACTAAAAGGCGAAATTTATCTTTACTAAGCAGTCGCTGCTATCAATATTTCGAGTATATTCCAGAAATGAATAGCAGTCACACGCCTGTGAAAATTTAGTTAAGAATATGCATTTGGCAAAATGTTTCATCCTAATGTCTACAAACAGAGGAGGGTGTTTGTTATAAATTAAAGGGACACTACAAACGCGTAGACGTGGAGAAGAAGTGCATTATGAGTGAAATGAAAAAATAGGTTGTTATGAAGTTAGCTTTTCAAACACTCGTTAACTGTTAACAAGTTTCAAAAAGTGAAATTAAAAATTAAAAAAAGGAAATTTTACAACTTCAGCTAGTGCGTAAAAGTCCAGTTGTCACGCTATGCTCTAGCTAGAAGAAGAAACGGAAAGCAGTCCGTTAGCACAGTTAATGTTGACTGCAATTTTCGGGATACGGTAGGCTAGTTTACGAAATCTGATGCGAAACTGATTTCATACAGTCTGTAGCCGGAGTGTGCATCGGTCAATGCCGTCTTGCATTCCGAAATGCACGGGTATAAATTTTTCTCGAACGTTGTAAACAGCGGCTTCTAAATGTCTGTTGACCGAGACCGAATGTCTCGGGCGCAGGGGGTCCTCAAACAGGTGGGCAGACACAAATATAAACAGACAAAACAAATCACAAGCTTTTTTTTTTTTTTGGTAGTCTGAGTGTGCCAAGTGAAGAGACGGTTCGTAAAACCGATATGGTGAATGAGAAATTTGAACGTATTGTAAGAACTTAACGGGTAAAAGCTGTTTCAGTATCAGTATTTTATCAAACTTACCGACAGACAAAATGGCTATTCCCAAGGCTCCCATACTCTGAGCGCTAGGTCTGTCATCCTCAGCGCTATTCAACTTCCGATAGTTTGCAGATGTCTCCTTAGGGTCAACTTTCAGTTCATCGACGATTTTTTCAACCTGTAAAAGCATTGAAATGTTGCCTGTTATGTAATCCATTACCTTAAACTGTTTACTAAACCTGTTTGGGTAAGGTATTTTTGTAACTCTACTTGGGAAGCTTTGTAGCTGCTCATAGTCTTTGTCACATGTCAGTTGATATAGATCTGACCAGATGATCTTATAATTGTATTGTGTCGGTATTATGGTGCCTGTGCTTTTGGTTTCTCCCTTCTGTTGTGACATTTTCTACAACTTTTTTCAGGTTCCAGTTTGTTATACCAGTGTCCTTGATAAGCAACTTTTTTCTTTTCTTTTTGAATCAAGTAATTAACTGAACATTTACCTCAGTAAGTTAGGGCCATACTTTAACAAGCATTCAGTCTGTCTATCGTCGGACCCTGTATATTTATTGTAATGCAATGTTCCATCTTCGGTCACTTAGAGGTTTCAGATAATTTGTAATCCTTCATCCATTAGTATGTTATATACCAGGGGTGGTTAAATCGCGACCCGCTTTGGCTTTCAATATATTGGCTAAGCTGTTGTTTTTTCATCACAAGTAATATCAAAGAT
Organism: Onchidella celtica; assembly: GCA_963931925.1. NCBI lineage: Eukaryota > Metazoa > Mollusca > Gastropoda > Systellommatophora > Onchidiidae > Onchidella > Onchidella celtica. The sequence goes on from OZ007575.1 coordinate 17,294,400, forward strand.
GAAAAAGGAAAAAATTTCAAGCTTTATGATTATTATTTTACTGGGTATGAACTGACACCTCACTGGTTTCAAACGTAAGTATAAAGTGAGTATAAAGTGAGTATAAAGCTCATGGTTAATACAAAAAAATCGTTAAGAATTTAAATCTAAGTTTAATGCCAGATCTGAGTAAGGCATTGGTCTTTAGAGCTGAGGGAGTATTTGTATAAAACCTTTGTACCAAAATGTGTAAGTAACAATAGAAAAGTGTGTGTAAATTTTGTTCACATCTTGTGGCTCTCGAACGACTGAAGTTTGTCGTATGTGGCTCTTACATTAAACAAGTTCGGCCACCCCTGTTATATACCGTATCTTTTAACCCTTCCTGCGTTCATTCATCTGTCCATAAGGTAGACTTCCATGGAAACCGTCTTTTTTTTTCATTTGTTCAGTCAGCCACATTTCCTACATCGTTTACTCACTCAGTCACTCGCCATTCATGAACAATCTAAATTCGCCACGGCGACGATATCTCACCTTTTCATCTATGGTAAGCACTAGATATTCGGGATCCATTATATAGGGTGGCTGATCACAGTCGCAGTAACACACACCTTGATCCCAGTCTAGACAATATCAGGAAACAGTTACCAACGTTTAGTGCAACAGAACCAGATTGTTTTACCTATATAAGGTCAGTTTTCGTTCGTATCCGAAGGGTCAATTTTGTTCGGTTTTTTTTTTTTTTAGGAAACACACCTTTGTATGTCAGACACTTACCCTTCAACTGATTCACAATAAAACCTTTACCCTGAAATGTTTGATAGGATTTCAGTAAAATGAATGATATATTTATTTTCTGAAAATAAAGTATGTGTTTATACACATCTATGCCATAAAATACACAGTGAAAAGTTAATGTCGCTGCCTGGGATGATGGATGATGGATGGATGGATGGATGGATGGATGGATGGATGGATGGATGGATGGATGGATGGATGGATGGATGGATGGATGGATGGATGGATGGATGGATGGATGGATGGATGGATCATTAATCGTGCGCTTCAGAGAAAATGTGGCGAAGCTGATGAGGATGGCGCTGATGACGACTCTGAAAATGATGGTAATGATGATGATTATAAGTGTGAAGTAACAGAAACAAAATATTTAAATGTTTCTACCTGCAACATTGCCATTCACCAGCGAACAGTTTTCATGCGTTGGTTCCACGGGTGCGTCATTGGTCACTGGTTTCATTGTGGTCGGTTCACCTGAGAAAGGAAAACCACTGTATTATGAAAACTGCGATCTCTGCTTTATCTTGTGAGAGAAGCAGAGCCAGGATGCATGCAATAAGACCCTGGTTACAGCTCCGGATCAAGAGATATACAAAAGCTTAATTCAATCTGTATTTTCCATTCGACGTTAATCTTTAGCCCAGTCTCAGCAGAGGTATTCGAGTATGATTTGTTCAGAGCGAATCGGGGCCGGACTACGATTTTGAAGGCCCCTGGGCTACAGATACTGTCAGGCCCCCAGTAATAATTAATTAATGAAAGCACGAATTTCAGATTCTTCAAATCAGTTTATTCAACTTCTACCATATAATGTCAACATCAGGCCAGCATTGATGGGTGCAAGTGTAACACAACAAAAAGAGAAGATATATTTATAATTAATCTTTGGAGGCCCTCAGCTGGCGGGGGCCCCTGGGCTGCATTCCATAAAGCCCATCCCTTAATCCGGAACTGGAGAGAATACGGCTATAATTGCAGAGAAAAATTGCCGAGTCCGGCTGGATATGTTGTTTTGTCCACCTAATCTGAGCATGTAAACAAAAAAACAAAAAAAAAACACCTTTGTCTAAAGTAAAGCTAGAAGAGTGATGCAGGCCTGCTATTTTTAAAGATGATGAATGTTTTATACTTCACAAGAATCACCGTAGTGGGAAAATGACGAAATGAGTGCAACGCAGAGACTAATAAATTAACCAGACTGGAAACCAGCTTCTGGCTGTGTCGTTTTTTACGGAATTTCCCGAGCGACGACTGCATAACCAACATGGCCGCCGCTCGGGAAATTCCGATTCTAGTTCTATCTGCATTAGAAATTTCTTTTCATTTGTCAAGATTGGTTGTACATGTATTAATTTCTTGGTGCGGAACCAAACTTCCGCGTTCAGTAGGCGCGTCAAAATGGTGTCATTCAAAATTGTAGCTATGCTGAAGCGTCGGTCGCTACCTTAAACCTAATATGGCGGATGGTTCATGACCTTTCGCTGTTGTGTGACGTCACACAATGGGATCACCCAGTCTGGTTAATTTATTAGTCTGTGGTGCAACGCAATAGGAATTTCCTGTTTGAATTTAGAGACTTGAAATGAATCTAATTAGGCTAAGAGCCTCGAGCCAAACAAGTAATTCAATTCAACAGGCTGATCAATCAGTCGGTCTGTTTATCCTGTCCATTACATCTTTACCTCCAGCACAAATTTTCAGATATGACGTCACATCTTCCTCATCCTGTAAATATCTGGCAGGGGCCAGGATGTAGCCATGTCTCTCACTTGAAGTATACAGTTCGCACGTTCCTGCTTTTGCTGATGTCATTGAAAGGGGTTGGGGAGAGGAAAGTTTGAGGGCGGTGGGGCAGGAGAGAGAGAAATTAAAAATACTCTCATTGATTTCTTTGTTACAAATGATTGTGATTTCATACGTTGAAACGAGAAACAAATATGCACACTAATTGTTTTGTAGTGCATGAGAAACTAAGTTTAAACCGAACAATTGGTCTCTGAATTGCATCAATAAAAGTAATCTAAGCACGCCCGTGCGCATACACACGCATACCTACACACGAGGGCACACACACTCTTACATACACAAACACACACTCGCACATGCGCTCACGGACAGGACATTGAGCGAATCGATAACGGCAGTTCAAAAAGTAACCAAAAAAAACAACTCCTGAAACAATGTTGGCAATTTATGTTTTTAAATTATCGCGACTGGTTTCAGTTTGTGTATCAATCTGTACTCTCAGACCTTCCATCGATGTCTCATTGTTTTTATTATTACCAAAATAAAAGTCATTCTCCTTACTGTTCGATGTGGACCAATTATGATCATAATCTGCACTAGTATCAATATCACTTTTTTATCATTTATTTTCATGTAATCATCATGAAACATATCATGCTCTGTAACACCTAGTTCATTTTGGAGATTATCGGTAGGTTATCGCAGTTTTTGACTCAACATTGTAATGATGTCCCTATTAAGTCTTAGCAATGTCTAAACTGTTTTAAATATAATAACTTGTGTGAATGTCCTTGCTTGTACTATTACTGTTGATTGTAATGAACATACTGATAATAAAAAGATGATCCATTTGCAGCATCTATTACAGTTACTGTGATGAACGTTTCACTTACATGAAGTCGTTGGTTGTTTTGTCGTTTCTTATTATTACATAACAAAAACCCCTTCCCCCTCCACCCCACCCCCACACACACACACACATAAAATTTCCTACTACTCTACAGAACATTACATACCAACAAATCCCCAGCATTCCTCCCCCTTTTGTGTGATCTCATTACGACAGGTCTGGGCACATGTGTTCAGGTCAACCGTGGAGGTCGACGAAGACTGGACAGCAAAACTTTTGTCTTCCACCGGCAGAAACCAACACTGACCTGCAGATTTGTCATCATCAAGAAAAGGCCATTGTCACAGGAAGTTATTCTAAAAACAGGTCATCAACACTGACCGATATGATTATGAAAAGCAAAGATCCGATATTGCATGTAAACCTCAGCTATGATAAAAATCTAGTAACATTAATCTATGTAATTATTATTATCATTTTTGGGTTAGTGTCGTAGGCATTCTCTAAATTCAATGGAAATCTGACAGGGATGAAAATTAATGTTAGATAAATTCACAAGCTGAGATGCATCTTCATACGATTTTATGACAAGTTTTTGAACTGAAAAAGAAACAGATGAAAAAATATTCATGCAGTTTTGGGGTTGTTGTTTTTTTTTGTGCGTGTGTCTTGTAGTCAGGGCAGGATCAAAACTTTTAGAGGTCCTACACACTTAAAATATCTTGGTGCCCCCCCCCCACCCCCCACCTACTGTATATGTTATTCGAAATATTATGGGTAAACAAAAATCCACCATAGAATAATAATAATATATTGATACATTTAAAAATTTTAAAAAGCCAGTCTTGTGCGCCAGCAAATACTTCAAATTCTTCATTATTAAACCGGGGGGGAGGGGAACTTTTTTGTGGACTCTGATTCAGCTGCACCATTTTCAGTTTTGCACCTTGTGGTCCATGATAAATCCGGCAATGAAAAATTTCTGTGATGTCCCCGGCCCTTGATACCCTAAACCCGTGCTGATTTTGCCTAATGGTTAATCCAGCCCTGCTTGTAGTTGAAGGATAGAAGCAAATGTTGGCAATTGGTTCATTCTTTCGGACTTTCTTTTACTTTGGGTTGTTTAAAGCAGCCACTCTGAAATATTTATTGAGCTAAAACTGGTTGACGAACACCGAAAATTGCTGGTCTATAGACACAAATCTGCATAGAACGTGTCTTTCTGCTGCACTTATAACAGAAAAATAATATAAAATAATATACAACACATCATATTGTATTTCTCTATAAATGGAATATCAGTTATTTACAATATATGGATAAATTAGAACTTTCGTCAAAATTACAGATTTTACACCATGTAATTTTTATGAAATATTGTTACGTCGATTTCACCACTTCAATTTTTTTTTTTTTAATGTATACATAATTGTGAAATTTCATACTGTAGAAATTTAACAAATAGGTTATATCAATATCGCCTCCAATTATGCTGTCGAGTTTCTTACCCTCTTCAATCTGACAGATGTATGGCAACTTGGTGTTGCAGGCTGTGTCATGCAGGGCAAGCTTTTTATCTATACTGGCACAATAGTGAGCACTGGCGAGTAAGTCGTCTTTGATGTTGTCATTCGGGGAAGATGCCGTCGTGAAAGATTTGCATCGATGCCAGATCACATCATTATTACCTTGGGCGTCGCTGAATTTATATAATCCTGACCAAACGTTTGGCGAGCTGACCAAACTGTACCAAAAGACAAAACGAAATAAAGTTAAACGACTGTATTTTAAATGAACTCACCCTCTATTTCTCAAAACATCTTCGTGATTCTTTCTTGTAATTTATGTATATACTTTAAAAATATTTTTAAAATATATTATTTTTAATTATATTTGTTGATATTTTACTATTTTTGATAACAACATAATTTTATAATAATATATAGTATTATATTTGTCTTTATTCACTTTGTTTTCTTGTCATGACAATACTCAAAACACGCTTCCTCGAGCTCATTATTTTCATAAGCACACTTTAAGGCATCTATTTCGGGCTCTTCATTCTTGCAAACTCTTCAGAATTAGAGATGAAAAAAAACAACCTCAAAAGGGAAGTGGTTTTGGAGATACATTTGAAGACCAGAAGCTGAAAAGAAACACAGTCATAAAAAGTTATTTTCACCCTTTTCCCCCCGCTCCTTTAATGTACTGGCCTGCCTCTTCAGCCTCCTTTCTGGCAAAAGAAGATTAGAAAAGGTCAAATAGGCGCCTTTACAAAATATTGGAAGTCAACCTTTCTTCAGTTGCAAGATTACAGTAGCGAACTTTCATACATTAAAAATGGATTTTCTCAGTTCCATTTTTTTTTTTGGTGTTTTTGGATCATGATAGTTCCCCCCCCCCCCACCCCCCCCCCCTTTTTTTTTTGCATCCAGATGTCACCTGGCCCAGGCACCGTTCCACTCCAGGACATTGTCCAGCGTGTCAATATCTGCCTGAAGCTTGACCACATCCTCTACATTGACCAGGAAACCACCATAGCGGGAGCAAGTTTCCCGTGCAGAGTCCCAGCTAGCAGGGCTTGTATGTAGGTAATACACGGTTCTGCTGGAGGGATAGGTTATCGCTGCGGAGGAATAAACATGTAATAAATAAATATATAGGTAAATAAAAAATAAATACATAAAAAAGATAAAATATAAAAGTGATTTACAAAACAGCTACAATTATCTATCTATCTATCTATCTATCTATCTATCTATCTATCTATCTATCTATCTATCTATCTATCTATCTATCTATCTATCTATCTATCTATCTATCTATCTATCTATCTATCTATCTATCTATCTGTCTGTCTGTCTGTCTGTCTGTCTGTCTGTCTGTCTGTCAGTCTGTCTGTCTGTCTGTCTGTCTGTCTGTCTGTCTATCTATCTATCTATCTATCTATCTGTCTATCTGTCTATCTAGCTATCTATTGATCTGTTGGTCTATCTGCCTATCTGTCTGTCTATCTATGTACCCATCCACCTAGCCTCCTTGTCCATATGTATGTCTATTTGTCAGTCTGCCTATTTCCTTTTGTTGGTTTGTTCTTGTTTTTCTTTCTGTCTATCTATTTGACCGTAAGTATTGACTTAATCCAACATTTAAACATTTTACTGTGCACTCATTTGCCTGAGGAAGGCTATTTCTTTCAACTATTCATTTCATTTGATTCTGGATCACACCTTCGATCCACTGTCATCGATCCTCAAAGACCGTGCAGCATTCAGGTTTGTTCAATCAATATTTAATATTATCGACAATACAGATCATCAGGTCGACTGAACAAACACAAGACAAGAACTATGAAAACACATCATTTATGCGGCTCACCAATGGCAACCATAAAGCAAAGTGACGCGAGTAGAATTGTTATGAACCAGGAGTCGTGCACTGCCATCAGTTTAAACTTCTTTAAAAGTTCAGAGAGCTGTGTTCTATTGTTTCTGGCCTTTTCCTCAAACAATACCTACACGGGGAAGATGAAAGAAGGAACATGTAGTTAGAATTAAAGGCCTTCAGGAATTAGATAGATAGATGGATAGATAGGCGAATGGGTAGATAGATAGATAGACAGACAGACAGGCAGAAAGACAGACAGATTGACAGATTGATAGATAGATAGATAGATAGATAGATAGATAGATAGATAGATAGATAGATAGATAGATAGATAGATAGATAGATAGATAGATAGATAGATAGATAGATAGATAGATAGATAGATAGATAGATAGATAGATAGATAGATAGATAGATAGATAGATAGATAGATACCAAAGAGGATGGATGGATGGATGGATCGCTAAAGAGAAAGAGGGAAAGAGAACCAGAGAGATAAGTACATAGATAGATACCGAAAGAGAGAAATGGATACACAGATAAATAGACTGAAAAATTACATAAACTTTTGCCTCCTAAATACCCCTTTTCATACTGTTTAGTACAAAATTAAATTTCTTCCAGTCCACGCCTCCATGATGTTCATGTAAATTATGTTCAAATCATGAGCTAAGGGAATTGAATAAATGAAGATTCTGTTATCTACCTTCTGGCATGTTACGTGTTAAATGCAGATTGCATCAGAGTACATGAATAAGGAATTTCCATTCAATCGTTTGAAACAAACTTCTGTTTGCCCAACGGCATGGTTGCCCATTGGTTAGAAGGTTTCGTCCTCACGTGAGTGGTCCGGGGTTCAAATCTCGCCAGGGGCAGAGCCCAACCTAGCTGAGATTTAAAACACTGACCGCACAGGGGCCTGATGGAGAACAAAGCCTAATCTTTGACATGATCTAAATGTGTTGAACACGAACGTAATACCCTAACAACCAAACAGTGTTTAGCCCAGTAAGAGACTAAACCTCGTGGTAGTTTAAAGCTGTGTTTTCGTGTGTACGGAAACAGAAACGGTAACTGAAGCGTCAAAAACCCATCAAGTAGTGAATTAGAAAGAATGTTTTCGTGTGTAAGAAAACATCGTTTCCGTACACATGAAAACAATCTTTCTCCTTACTACTTGATGGGTTTTTGACGCTTCAGTTGCCGTTTCTGTTTCCATACACATGAAAACACAGCTTGAGATTTGAAAACAATCGCCATTCTCTGGATTTTTCAGGAAAGGATTGTACTATTTAAAGTATCCTATCCCTTGGTTTTACTTCTGTCGAATCTGTATATTTTTCATTGCCTGCATAATCTGAAGTGGCAGCATAGGCATTTTCAAGACTATACAAGATTAATCATAATGATAAACACAACTGATGTTCATGACACATAAAGAGCATACACAAAAAATGTAGCAAAGTGTTTCTTGTATAGGATACCGCACACGGGCTGGTCAAAATATGTTTTAGACTTTTTATGTTAAGATACAATTATCAGAATATGTTCATACCACCAAACATGCTATGTACACACTGCCATAACCTACACTATTTTCACAGTGATAAGTACGCTATTGTAAACGATGCCAAAGAAAAAAGGGCCAGTCGTGGCTAAATAGAAAAGTCCTACTTACTTTGTGTGAAGCTGTTTATGTACTCCCTCAGAGATTAGTTAAAATAGGAAACACTAAGTCATACAGGTTAGTAATCAATCTCAAGACACATTGGACGCCTCAGTTTTTGCGGCATATATGGAGAAAACCGCGTGTACGGTCGGCCAAAGGTCCAAATTATCATGCCAAGACGTTGAGTTTGTGTAAACCAAAAACATCAATTTCTTTGCCCGACAGGCAGCGCGGAGTTAAGATCCATTTAGAACATTAATTAACCATCGTCTCACCACAGCCTTTGTGACAACATCCAGACCGGATGAATGTATAAGCTTCCTGGCTCGGTCACCAATAAATCAATAAAAGAAAAGGGTGATCAAGTCAAATTATATAATAAAGACGTTCGTAATTAATTTTGTCCTTATTGACATACGTAACTGTAAAAGTGCTAGTTTTAATTATGGTTCACTGTAAGAGGTTTTAAATTCTTTTTTAAGCTCATTTTTCGGCCTACTGTTTTCGACGTTTAACTGTCAAGATATTATCTTTAACGTGCGCAACTTCACACGGGCTCTCCGAGTTTTTCGTCCTTATCCGAGAAGATTAGGTGCTCGAGCCTACCTACCATAGGATCAGAGACAAAAAAAAATTTTCCCCAGAAAAACAAAATTCAACATGCCTGCAGCGAACGGGTATCGGACCCTGTACATTCGGCATGAGAGGCGAGCACCTTGCCTCTAGACCACCGTGCCCTGTGTCATTCCTTTTGTTATCGCAGGTAATAACCCGAAGGGTTATAGAGCTTGAACAAAATGCGAGAGATCCGGAATTCAAATCTCACCCTGGGCGAGAGTTAACGATTTCTGTCCATATCTTCTCTGGAGCAGCCTGACCAGGTGGTGTTGGGGGGGGGGGGCGGCTCACAGACTTTATCCTTGATACAGCCCAGTTTTGTTTATTACTGATACTGTTATAGAAGGAATGGGAGTGATAAAACCATCCCAGTATGTATGATCGGGCCTTTACCTAATAGCAGTGTCCATTTACATCATTGATTGACGTGTGAGTACTGAGCGAGATATCTCATTATAAAAATACATAATCCTAAACCTCCTTTTGTAGAAAAAAGAGTAATTATTACTGGATCCGTGTTCTGTCCTGCGCCTGGAAAATGGTATCCGTCCTCAAGAAACTTAGCTACTTTTTACAAAAAGACACGAAGGTTATCATAACGATGGTCGCTAAATTTCACTTGGGGGGAGGGGGGGATTAGGGGGGAGAGAGAGAAAACAGACACTCTAAAATATGTTAAGTAAAACTAACATGTCTTATAAAACAATGGAATGGTATCAAATGTGATTTGATTAAACAGTATGTCTCTGTCCGATCGTCGCCTCATCCTACTGACCCCAACCTTTCTGCATTTAAGGATTTATCCGTGAGATCAAGAGCATTGTATGCACCTGTTTAGCCTTATGATATTTTTCAGTGTGTCTCATTTCCAAACGGCAGTTTGGATCTCGGAGGTCACTAGAAATTATACGCAAACATAATATTTGGTAACAGTACAACTGTAAAGTGCTGTAGGAGTAAAATACCACAATTATAAGTGTTACGGACATCTTTATGAAAGAACCTCTTCAATCAGTGTATCTATCTATACTATCTATCTATCTATACTATATATATTTGTGGACTTGAGATTTTTCGTTGCAAAAGGCTTCGGAACCACTCAACACTCTGACTTCAAATTTTATATGGTGCATCAGAATGGATGTAAGGGTGCACAGTTTTTAATAGAAGTCTCAAATCGGTGTAGTTTTTTTTATTGGAAATTTATTGTTTCGCCATCATTCAGATCTATTTCGAGTCATGGTTCGCCATTTTAAGGTTTCGTTATCACTTCCTGCGATGTGTTCACTATCAAACACACTAACCCGTGCGCAAATCATGCTGTTGTACGGGATGCGCAGGGTGTCAAGTCACAAAGGCAGAGCAGTAAGACTTATTTAAAAACAAACAAACAAACAAAAATAAAATAAACAATTAGGAACAGGCCAGATGAAGCAGGTCCATAATAACCACCCAGAACTGAAACCAATATTCAAACCGATTTATCCCGGGCAGGGCCGGGGACCTCAGCTGGTACTATATACATTTGTGGACTTGAGATTTTTCGTTGCAAAAGGCTTCTGAACCACTCAACACTCAGACTTCAAATTTTATATGGTGCATCAGAATGGATGTAAGGGTGCACAGTTTTTAAGGGAAGTCTCAAATCGGTGTAGTTTTTTGGAAAGTTATTTTTTCCCCAATTTTCGCTAGGCTCATTGACATGCTGTAGGTTTTTATGACATCATCACTTCCTGAAAATTTTCGGTGCGCACCACTGCACACTATGTACTGTCCTATCGCTGAGTTTTGGGGATGACCCTACGTATCTCGGCTTTTGTTCTTATTCCTTTCGGTCTGAAGTGATGTCCTTTGTAGTTGCATCTCTCTTATAAGCTATCTACGCAGCATTATTGCCTTTCTTAGTTCATAGGCGTCTTAAGTTTTACCCAAAAAAAAAAACTAGTATAATATATTTGTGGACTTGAGATTTTTCGTTGCAAAAGGCTTCTGAACCACTTAACACTCAGACTTCAAATTTTATATGGTGCATCAGAATGGTTGTAAGGGTGCACAGTTTTTAATAGTAGAAGTCTCAAATCGGTGTAGTTTTTTTTATTGGAAATTTATTGTTTGCTCAATTTTAGATCTATTTCAAGTCATGGTTCGCCATTTTAAGGTTTCATTGAATCGGCGCATGCGCCTTATGTTTGTTTCGAAGTTAAACCTGAAAGACAGCGAAAGTGCAAATCCCTACCAGAATTGAGTGCGCTGTGTGCTGGTGCGCATGAAATCTGTAGTAAAGCTCTGGGATATGGGAAGTTTTCCAAACCGAAGACAGTGAGAGAGAGAGATAGAACACTGGGTTCATAGGTTTACCCGGATAATGCCGGGTGCCTCAGCTAGTACTATATATATTTGTGGACTTGAGATTTTTCGTTGCAAAAGGCTTCTGAACCACTCAACACTCAGACTTCAAATTTTATATGGTGCATCAGAATGGATGTAAGGGTGCACAGTTTTTAATAGAAGTCTCAAATCGGTGTAGTTTTTTTTATTGGCAATTTACTGTTTCCCCAATTTTAAATCTATTTCGAGTCATGGTTCGCCATTTTAAGGTTTCATTGAAGCTGAGCATGCTCATTATGTTTGTTTTGAAGTTGAAACTGAAAGACAGCGAAAGTGTAAATCCCTACCTACCAAAAACGAGTGGTTGTGTGCTGGTGCGCATGAAATCTGTTTTCTAGACCGAAGAGAGAGAGAAAGATAGAACGATAGAACGGTGGGTTCACAGATTTACCCGGATAGTGCCGGGTGCCTCAGAATCAAAAAGCGTGATCGAAACTTTCACTCGGTGACTACTTCGCCCTGTCTTCGTTCTTCGCCTTTCTTAAAACTTTCTTCACACATTGTTGGTCGAAATAAACTTTAAACATCACATCCATGTATTTTGTAAGGATCCGTAGTGTGAAAATAAGTTTATTGGTATTTGCATTGAACCTAAGTTCCGTTATCAACGTGACCTAGATCTAGATCTAGAGTTGGGCTCAAGCAGCCTGTGTAAGTGTATGTTGTGTAGCGCTCGAAAAATGATTGTTGAACCAAGTATAAAATGTGTTCAGGTTGTTTCAAGAAGTTACTGTTGCAGTGCCTTTTGAAAATTGTAACAGCTTTGTCAAGTCGCCTAAGCTTGGGGAAACTATGAGCACATCTGGCATGAAAGCATCTGTCAGAGAGGGGGGGGGGGAGGAGAGATGGACGAGAGGGGGTATTGTGGAGGGGGTGGAGATTGGAGGCTATGTTAGCCTACTCCTCCGTTAATAGTTAGCCCACACGCTTCAAATTTTACAGACGTCGACAGTATCTACATACCCAGGTTTTCGTCACATTAAACATACGAAAACTCCTGTCACCGAATTGATCAAAATAAGATTTTTTTTTCGGTCATTCTATTTTAATTCACCATTTTGAGTGAACCGGAAGAATGATGCCATTATCAATGAACCGGAAGAGCGATCTGATTTTCAAAACGAGCAAGGTTTGACACGCCGACTGAACTCGGTAATTTGGTTCAGCACCAAGAAACGAAACCGTTCGTAGAACGGGTAAAAATTCTGTGTGAAATTGTGGTGTAACAGTAAGTTCTATTAGTCATAGCATGGAATCCAAATGCCGTTTTAATGTAGCTAGATCCAGATATACGGTTCGCTTAGTACATGGAAAATTTGCAAGATATTATCTTGCGCGGGTCGGCTAGTTATAAATAATTTGACTACTTGATAATAGAAAGCAGTTGTTTTTCTGTTTCAGAAATCGTCAGTGTTAAAGATGTCATGGCTAAGAGTACTCCGCGTCACTTTTTATTTGCAGACCTAGAACTTCTGAAGTTCCACTGTTTAACTGTTAAAGTTAAAAGCAATTTTTCATTCATACCGTTGACCCTGCTGCCTATGAATGAAAGTATATTAATTAATACTTCTTCATTAAACTCAATTTTTAGCATTGAACTTTCTGAGTATATTTACTATCAACGACATGGAGTAAATGTTCAGTAAGTTTAGCCAAAAAGGCTTAAAGTTCTACCAAAATTTGTGCAGTAAAGAATGATAAATTTCCACTCCTCGGGGTGTCATATGTTTCCCATTTTTCATTTTGGGACGAAGCGTCTGCTACAGTGCACGTCTGTCGGTTTTTAGAATGAGTGGGATCAGCACTGATTTTCTTGAAAAGTGCCTGTTGGATTTATTTGAAATTTTGCATGGGCTCCTATTCCACACTAAACCTAAGGGATCTGATTTTTTTATTATTATTATTTATTAGACCGCAGCCTGATTTTCACTTTGCTTCTTTGAGCTTTGTAAAAAAAAAAAAAAAAAAATGTAGACAAAATTATCAAATAGCCATTTCTAGAGTAATATATGGCCTTTAGCGTCTTTACAGACGATCTCAGCAGCTAGAATATTCACTTTCACTTTGACTGACAGCTTCTCTCGTGGCTTATTCTACCAATGTTTGACCCGAGAGTGCGATGGCACTGATTGCAGGTCAGTCTTTTGGGTTCACTTTGGCGAGTGTTTTCATTCCGCCTCTGTCGTTTTGTCAGGTATGTTTCTTTTGCCTTGAAGTCTATTGCGAGCGTGCCACTGCGCAATTTTTGTCTCCATCTGCTTCGATCATTTGCAAGGTTCTCCCATTCATTGGGGTCGATGTTGAATGCTTTCATCGTGACCTTGCAAGTGTCTTTGAATCGCAGATGTGGCCTACCTCTGGGTCGGTTGCCAGTAGCAAGTTCCCCGTAGAGAATTTGTCTGGGGATGCGATCATTTTCCATACGGTGGAGATGTCCAAGCCACCGCAGTCTTTTTTTGCCTAGGAGAGCCTGAGTTGATGGAATGTTGGCTCGGCTCAGAACTTCGATATTTGAGATCCTGTCTTGCCACTTGATCTTGAGAATTTTGCGTAGGCAGCGCAGGTGGAAGGAGTTGAGGTATCTTTCATGTTTGGAGTAGGTGGTCCATGTCTCTGAGCCATACAGCAGGGTGCTTAGGACGCAAGTTTGGTACACGAGTACCTTTGTTTTGATGGTCAGCTTGCTATTGTTCCACACCCTTTTTGAGAGTTTGCCAAAAGCTGTGGCCGCCTTTCCTATTCTGGCATTTATTTCAGTTGTTATGTCTGTGCTACCACTGATGGTTGAGCCTAGGTAGCAGAATTTTCCCACTTGCTCCAGAGGAGAGCCATTCAGCATGATTGGGTTGGGGTTTCTCAAGCCTTGTGTCAAAACTACAGTTTTTGAGACACTGATCCTTAGCATGAATTTGTCACAGGCTTTGGCAAGGCTATTGATGAGAGCCTGGAGCGTGGTTTCATCGTGGGCCACGATTGCAGCATCATCTGCGAAGAGGAGCTCTTGTAACATAATATGCTCTGTACGAGATTTTGCTTTTAGTCTGGCAACATTAAAAATGGAGCCGTCCACTCTGGTGTTAATAAGTACTCCACCTGAACATTGACCAAAGGCATTCTTGAGTAGGGCTGCAAAATATATACCAAATAAGGTAGGAGCAAGAACACATCCCTGCTTCACACCGCTGTTTACAGCAAATGAATTGGATGTGCAGCCTTCAAAGTTGACACATGCCCTCATGTCAGTGTGGAAGGATGCAATAAGTTTTAGCAATGTTGGTGGACAGCCTATGGATTTAAGGACTGCATACAGGCCAGATCGGCTTACGGTGTCGAAAGCCTTTGTTAGGTCCACAAAGCATGTTATAAGCGGCCTGTTTTGTTCTTTACATTTTTCTTGGATTTGCCGAAGTGCAAATATCATGTCAATAGTTGATCGTTTGCTTCGAAAGCCACATTGTGTTTCTGGTAAGACTTTTTCCGCCAGTTGTTGAAGGCGGCAGAGGATGACGCGAGCAAAAGCCTTTCCAGTAATGCTGAGGAGGGATATGCCTCGATAGTTGTTGCAGTCGCCTTTGTCTCCTTTGTTCTTGTAAAGTGTGACAATTTTGGCGTCTCTCATATCATGTGGTATCACGCCTTCTTTCCAACACTGCAGTAACAGATTATACAGGTGTGGTAATAGTGGGCCTTTTAGGTCTTTTAATACCTCTGCAGGAATGTTGTCACTTCCTGTGGCTTTTCCAGCAGACAGGTGGTCGATTGCATTGGAAAGCTCGACTAAGGAAGGTTCAGCGTCAAGTTCGGCCATTATTGGCAGTTTTTGGAGGTGTTCCTCAAAATCTGGTGGAATATTTTTCTCAGTTGAATACAACAGAGAGTAATGCTCTACCCACCTATTCAGTTGTTCATTTTTATCTGTGATGGGTTCACCATTTACAGACTTAAGTGGGGCGCTTTTGGTGATGATTGGCCCAAGAGCTACTTTCATCTGACTAAAGGCGGTTTTCATATCTCCCTTTTCATTTGCCTCTTGTATGCTGTTACACAAGTCTGTCCAGTATTTGTTGGCGCAACGTCTTACCTCCAGCTGAAGTTTAGCTTTTGCATTTTTCAAACAAGTTTTTGTACTCTGATTGCAATTTTTGTTATACTCATTGAAAGCAGATTTCTTTTGCTCAATGAGAGGTAGGAGAATTTCGCTGTTCTGGGCTACCAAGTCGTTGTTTGAAACTTTATGCTGTCCAAAAGACTTGATGGCACAGTCATGAATTTTTGAACAGAGAGTGTTCCATGTTTCATCTACCGAGTCACATTGGGTGACATTATCCATGCTTTCAGCAAATAACTTTTCAAATGACTTTCTATTTGATTCATCTCTGATTGCTGTTACATTGATCTTAGGGATTGAAGGGGCTTTTGATCTGTATATTTTCTTGGCCGAAATTTTGATTTTGCTGACTACCAGTGCATGGTCGGTGTCACAGTCAGCACTGTGGAGGGAACGAGTTATTTTTATACAGCCCAAACTCTTCCTCCTTGAGAGAATAAGATCTAATTGATGCCAATGGCCAGACCTGGGATGGCGCCATGATGTTCTTTGGCATCTCTTAAGGTCAAAGTACGTGTTTGTAACACATAATGAGTTTACGGAGCATAGCTCCAGAAGGCGCTGCCCGTTTTCGTTGATGTTGCCAATGCCGAAGTGCCCAATGCACTTTGGCCATGCGGAGTGATCTGCTCCCACTCGAGCGTTAAAGTCACCCAGAATTAGCAGGCCTTCGGTGAGAGGGATGTTGTGGAGAGTCCTCTGCAATGCCTCGTAGAAAATGTCTTTGGAGTAATAAACTGTGCGAAACAGTAATATTTTTGCTCATGGAGGGAAAACGTTTTGATAATACTCCATGCATTCATGTACACATGATGTCAAAAACTTTTGAGTGTCTCACTCAATTTTGTGCTGTAGAAATGGCTTTTTAATAATTCCGTCTACTCATTATTTCGCACAAAGCGCAAAGAGGCAAACTTAAAATCACGCTAGCTCTAACAAATAAAAAATTAGCTCCAGAAATTTAGTGTGAAAAATGAGCCCATGCAAAATTTCAAATAAATCCAATTAACAGTTTTCGAGAAAATCGAAGTTGATTCCGCTCATTCTAAAAAAAAAAAAAAAAAACGCGCTATGAGATATAATACTCAGAGCTATAGCAGGCATACAAAGCTTTTACTTTAATTTCCCAGTTAAAGGAACGGGGCTTTTTTATGGAGAGATTAGGTTTGGTATTTCATTAATAGTAATAAAACCAAGAGCTCCTGTCGGTAATATTTTAGAACGCAAATAGCGAAAAGCGGTACACAATATTTACTCAACATTATCGATATCAGTAATGTTTTAATTAAGTAATGTACTGTGTTCTTTGTGTTCTTGCCTGGTAAATTTGTGTGGGTCCCTGCTGGACGAGCACTGGTGTGCTTGTGTTATAGTAGAGAAAGCAAATCGTATCTGAATAATTACAGTGTATTGTGTTGAAGACTGTAACAGTTGTATGAGAATCTCTGGCCTTGGTAGTTGCACCTTTCATTTTCTTGTTGTTGTTTTCTTGTTTTTGTTGTGGTTGTGGTTGTGGTTGTATTTGTGTTTGTATACTTGTTTGATTGGGGGTGAGGGAGGGGGGAAGGTGTAGGAATTTTTGTTTTAATTTTGCCCCTGCAGCCGGCCTTGTTAAGCTTGCTTTTCTCGACTTCCAACTGCCAAGGTATCTTTAACGTGTGTAGCGTGCACACAGGCCCTCCGAGTTTTTCGTCCTTATCCGAGAAGATTAGGTGCCTGATCCTACCTACCACTGGACCAGGGATAGGAAATTCCTCCAAATTTCCAAAATACCTGCGCCAATAAGGAAACGAACCCAGTGCCTTCGGCATGAGAGATGAACATCTTGCCTCTTGACCAACGTGCCGACCCCCCCCCCCCCACTCCCCCCCCCCCCCGCCGCCTGCATAATTATTTGTTTAGTGCAAAGTTTTAAAGCTCAGAGGTGAGGCCAAATGTTGTGGAATTTTTTCTTTAACAAGCCAAGATTAAGAAGCAAATGATTTATCAATGTTGCTGTTGTTCTTTCTGTGATATTATCTCTATCATGTTATTATTATTACTATTGTTATTTTGTTGTTATTGTTATTATCATCATCATTATCATCATTATTATTATTATTGTTATTTCATATTTGGCGGTACACTTTTTGGTTGTTATTTCTGTGCTGCAACTACCCCCGTTATTGATATTTCTGCTGTTGAATTACATTCCCTGCTACATTTTTCAACTTTTATAACTGTTATGAAAACAATTCACGTATGACCTGAATATTCCGGCGAGTTATATTTTTCCCGTTTGCTAATGTCACCTCGTCAGCCGCCTTTTTAGCATTTACACTCCTAATACTAATAGATTATTTTGTTATGTTTCATAATATTTTTCCCCATACGGTGGAATATCTCATTTATCTACAGCTTTGAGAGAGAAATCTAGGCTATGTTTCTGCTTTTCCTGTTTTTGCAATGTTCAGTGGTGCCTAAGAGTAAGGTTTTTTTTATTTGGTCAGTGACAGCGTTGAGAATCAAATTTCATAATATCATGCTGTGCATGGTTGGCCGTAGGTTAACTTGGTGCGAGGTAGCACAAACAGTCATGCTATCGGCGTTCGGACCAGGTTGTACTTTGTCACTATTGCTTATTAACGTTATTCAACATTAACTTTTCACATTATTCTACAGTCTGCACCCGCATTGTTTCGTTTTTTATTGGTCAAACAGCCGAAATGATTTCAGTCAAAAACATTACTCTGACAAGAATGATAATTATAATGAAGATAAGCTATGAAACTTTCGATTTATTTATATATATATTTATTTATTTATTTATTTACTTATTTACTTATTTACTTATTCATCTATTGGACAACAGCTTTCCCAGTTTGATCATAGATTTATCCAAAATAAATAAATCAGTTTTATTCTATTATGATCGTTTATGTTATCATCATTCGTCATTACTAATGTTCAGGATTTCTTAATTTTTTACTTTTTTTTTTCAATGTTTGTCCCGAACAGATAATCTCTCTCTCTCTCTCTCTCTCTCTCTCTCTCTCTCTCTCTCTCTCTCTCTCTCTCTCTCTCTCTCTCTCTCTCTCTCTCTCTCTCTCTCTCTCTCTCTCTCTATCTATCTATCTATCTATCTATCTATCTCCTATCGATCTATCTATCTATCTCTTCTTTCAGTCTCTCGTTTCTCTCCCTCTCCCCTCCCGTCTCTCTTTCTCTCCCTCTCTCTCTCTCTCTCTCTCTCTCTCTCTCTCTCTCTCTCTCTCTCTCTCTCTCTCTCTCTCTCTCTCTCTCTCTCTCTCTCTCTCTGTGTGTTCTTTGGGATCAATAAGTAATTTCATGATTTTTTTTTTTACATTCATTTAAATGTATTAGAAAAGTACTCAGCAGCAGACATTTTTTCACCTCCTTTAAGATTCTGAAGTGACGATGATTATGGTGATGATTTGATGATGATGATGATGATGATGATATTGATGATGATGATGATGAATTGACAATAATAATCATGATAAATCACCAACCTTATCTTCTCAGCGCACACAAAGTTCTGCCCTGGAAGGAAATAACATGAAGTCTGAGCACTGCTCAGGAAACGTCAACTGTTCTGCTCTTTAAAGAAATACTCCGATACTTTTCCCGTTCTAATCGCAAGTGACAAAAAACACTGAAACTGAGCTCTGAAAGCGTCTTGGTGCTGCTCACATGAAACTGAAAATTGCAGTTTGGTTCATACACCATAGAAACCCCAATACTTCATCAAGAGAAAAAAATCGATTCAATATTCAGGACCATTTCCTTTCGCATCGATCCCAAACAACCGGTCTTTTTTATTTGCCAGCCTTTTGTCCGTATTTTCTTTCGTTTCAACGTCTCATTTGTTGGCGTTCGTGTTTTGTAGGAATCAGATAATAATGGT
Source organism: Onchidella celtica (assembly GCA_963931925.1). Classification (NCBI taxonomy): domain Eukaryota; kingdom Metazoa; phylum Mollusca; class Gastropoda; order Systellommatophora; family Onchidiidae; genus Onchidella; species Onchidella celtica. Next base: position 17,313,853 of record OZ007575.1, read on the forward strand.
TCCGGTCCCTTGACAAAGCTTTTCAGGAGTGGAAACGATTGTTTCCTTAAACGAATGAAGTGCTGAGATGTATAGCGAAAGCATTTTAAGATCTTCAAATGAATAACAGGAGTTTGAGATGATTTCATTGTGTGGTGAAATTGCCTGCAGGCCTGTTTTTGTCAGTTGAATCCTTAAATGTTGATGGTAACGCTGATCAGATAGGTATTTTAATGGAAGGAGAATTATTGATTGAGAAAATGTTAGGGACGACAGATCGCTCCTGATCTTCCAGTCTGTATTGGCCAAAAGCTTGATTTCAGAAACGTGCGAAAGTTTCCACTGTACTGATCCTCGAGCTTTCCAGTAAAACGACCACACCTACCCTCTAAATCTGGTCAAAGGTGTATCGCGAACGAGTCGAGATAGAAATGGGGGTCCAAACAATTGGTGACATTTCTCTGACACATTAAAAGAAGTAAAAGTTATATTGATCTGCGATTTGGAGACAATGAAAAACAGAGAAAAAATGAGAAAGGTCTTAGCTTGTGCTGTTTGCACTGGACTTGCTGGTAAAATGACATGTTCTGTTTTCGTTTTCATTCTTTCTAAATAAAATGCCGGGTCGTAAGAACCTGAAGATGTTAATCATTTATTGCCAATATAAAATTGAAATCAGTGGGGGGGGGGGGGCTAGGTAAGCTTTTAGTGCTATTCCATAAATTTGCTTGCAAGGCATGACTAGATGAATCAAACATTTACAACAATACGCTGCGAAAAATAAACTTTTTGGGAGCGCCATAAATCTTACAGACATGCCATTTTCCTCTCGATCTATATAGGATAACCATGTTTGTGATGGACGAACTAAAATTGTGGATCAATTTTATATTTCATGCTCAGTGAAGACAACTTCGAAATTTAGCCCTACTTTTTCCATGCCGCTTTTTATGGTCAAACATTCCTAGTTTTACTTTATCATTCACTAGTTTAGCGGCATTTTTCCGGCACAGTTTATCAGTCTTAATGCGAATCAGGATGCCGAGGAAGGCGTAATGTTTCAGTAAGCTGAGGCGTACGCTGGGCTAGTCTGCTTGTTAAGTATATATTTTCACTTCCCTTTTATAGTTCCTGTCCAGTTTATGCTAAATATAAAAGCATATGAAGGAAATAAAGAAACGATTGATTTTCAGAAATTGTGATGGGCTAACGGTATAAAACACTGAATCTGCAGGTATAAACCAATTCAGTAGCAAAGCCAAACTGGTCATTCTTTTATTCCGTGCTTAGGTCTTTAAAGTAGTTGAATTGGAAACTTTAAACATCATTCTGTCTTGAACGGATTTTTTTTATTTTTTTTTTGGAGGGTGGGGTTCTGACATCTATGTATATACTTATTACTATATTCATGTTTATACAACACAAAACTTATAGGTAAATAATTCGCTTTCGCAGCAAACATTTAAAACGCATATTCCAGTGCTATCGAGAACTCATGAAGAAAACAACATGTGGAAACGCTTCATCGAATCATGATCAGGCTTTGGCTATAATGTCTTCTATTGATTGCACGATCTGTTATTTTCTGTTATCTGAATTTCTTCCAGAACAAATCTATTACTGCAGCCGCCCGATTTCTTGGTTCGAGCACGGTGTCTTTATCATAAATGCTTGGGCAAGGACGTTTTGTTTCTTCTTTTTATTTTTTTATTTTTTTTTTAACGATTCTTATCGTTCTTTAAATAAGTACTGGAATCTGGTCCATGTCGTTTTACTAGGTAAATTTGTGTCAGCGAAGACCTTCTATTGCTAATGTCATTCTCTTGCACTTTGTTTTTTCACTCGGAGGTCAGGATGTTTGTTATTTTTAATGCCTTCTTATTAATGTGTCTTTATTTCTTGCATTTTTCGCGCGCATTGTGCTTTTTCATCAGTCATTAGTCTTCACTATAATTATCTCCTTATTCTTTCATTAGAAACTAAATTGGCCGTAACTCTTATTCTTCATTATATTGCGTATAAAGAAGAGAGAAGAACATCGACATAACATATTATCTGCCAGTGCCGGATCTGCTATGAAACTAATGAAGCTTAAGCTTCAGGGCCCTAATCTCTGAGGGGCTCCGGAAAAAACTTCTTTAATGAGTGAATGTTGGATGTTGCCTTACTTTTGCTGGTTGCGAAGGGGCTCCACAACAGTTTAAGCTACAAGGATCCAAAAATGTAGGTCCGCCACTGCTGATTGCCTTTGGGGGTGTAGCGTCCCGGTCATACGGGCTAACAATGTTGTCCGCAGCCCTCGGCGACCCCTCGTGTGCTAGTTTTACTTTTCTGTGATGTTTCGCTGTGTGACGTAATTGTTTATTGTAGTTCAGTCTAGAATGTACCAAATCGTTCATGTCGGAGTAATTACGCTAGGTTGGCCTTGAAGTGACGCAATTCTGTGACGTGTTTAAGTGCGATTACGTGATTTTATGCATCCCGTAGTTTCTGGTTTCCCCGTTCGTGAACGTTCTATCTAGATGGGTATATAAAGGATGGCGAGCGAGTGAGTGTGGGTGTGTGTCGTAGAAATAAATGAAAACAGGATCCGATGAAGGATTAACATTAACTTCAAATAACTGTAGATGAACCTTGGATATCTCACAGCATACTTACGAGGAAGGCACGCAGTTCAGTTACAAAAACCTAGATTGGGTTTTGCACACACAAAATTACGGGATCTTGCCCACATGCGGAATAACTGATTCTTGCGCACGCACTCAGTGAGATCTTTTTGTTTCGTTTTTTAAAGGGTACGGTAGCAGCTCAAATCACCGGACTCTCCCTATCATAACGTGCTGCAATTTATATCAACTGTTACAGGGGGTATGTGGGGGGGGGGGGAGAAGTGCCAGGGCTAGGGCCAATAAATAAGATGAAAGACCCAGAAACACTGCTCAGAGAAAAGCGAAGCACTAATGAGTCTTTCGTGCCATAAACGACTGCCTTGTAAGGAAGAGGAGATTGCGCCGGAAGACGCCAGTCGAGGACGCTTGAGTGCTCGTTACAGGAATCTGCTTCAATCTACACGCATTAGGTCCAGTGAGCAGAGCAACTTTCGCAGAGGCTGCTCAGACAGGCTCATTGCACGCATGGACCTTTTCGGTAAGTAATGAAATCGTTCCCGTGTAACAAGTGGCACGTATGGGGAAATGGCAAACACATTCTTTGTGTGTGACATTTGTTGCTAGCAATAGCCTTTTTTGATTGGATGATTTTCAAAGTTCTATTTTGAACATGTGTTGATTCTCAGTCACTTTCAAATCTTATTCCACTTTTTTACAGGCCCTGTCATTGTGCTGTTCTTATTATTATTCTCGTCATTTTTTTTTCTTGTTCCTCTTCAGCTTCGCGTTCGTTATCTTCTTTGTCTGTTGTTGGTTACAGTTTATCGTACATTGTAGTGAATCTCACTACTAATCATGTATGATAATAAAAGTACCAAAAACAAATAATAATAATAATGTTGTTGTGGTGGTGTTGAGGGTGGAGGTGCTGGTGGTAAAGGTGGTGCTGGTGGTGATGGGTGGTGAAGGTGATGGCGCTGATGATGGTGGTGATGGTGGTGGTGGGGTGGTGCTGATGGTCCTGATGGTGGTAAAGGTGATGTGGCAATGGTGTTGGTGGTGGTACTAGTGGTAGTAGTGGTGGCGGTGGTGGTAATGATGGTAGTGGTGGTGGTAGTGATACTGGTGATGGTGATGATAGTGGTGGTGGTGGTGGTGACGATGACGAAGGCTGTTTCATTGAAAATCACTTTGTTTGGCTATCAGATCACATTTAAAAGCCATCTGTGTCTACGGCCGACTTTGTCAGATCCAAAAATACTTCACGGATGAAAGTCCAGATACAAATCAAACTGTGATCAGAGTGTGGCCTCACAGCTCGTACGTTTGTTGATTTGCATGCTGTAAATAGAATTTAAGTAAAGCCTTTTCCCTTTTGCTTCCTGCCTCGTTCAATCTTTCATCATTACACCGAGTTGTTCTATATAATTGATTATTATTTTATTTGTAGATATCCACAGTTTGTCATGCCCATGCATTTCATGCAAATAAAGATTATTTGGAAGACGGGGGCTACATTATAATGATATTTGCAGCTTTATATCTAATTTGTGCGGCAGGTCTTCCCTTGTCCCACTCCCCTATTTTAATTCCTCTATTTTAATGTCTTCGATCTCCTCCATTTTTCTTCTCTTTGACAATTATTTCTGTTCCTCCTTTAACAGTGAACTCAAAATCATATTGTACTTTCTTTCGCTCTCTCATACCTATTCCCTTCCATCTACATTTTGTCACGATTAAGGTTGATGACCTTGTACGCCACGAGTATAGAGGGGGGTAAACTTAGTAGGGGAGAAGGGGAGTTTAAAGTTGTTGTCGAGCATGAAAGATTAAATATCACGAGGAAGGTCGGTGGCCTTGTGCGCCACGAGTCTAGGGGGGTGAGCTTAGCAGGGGAAAACACGGTTTTTAACATTGTTGACGAGCGTGGATAGATACACACGACTCGCTTTAAACTAGTCGCGTGTGCAAAAACCTCGGGAGTATAAATAGAGGAGAAGCTCGACACACGTGGTTCCCAAGTTATTCATTCCTAAAGGAAGACGCAGCGAGAAGTGGTCCGCGCGACAGGTGGAAGGTCGTGCCATGGGGACCAGGGGTGTTATGTATGTGAGGAATCTATGAAGGTTCCCAAGTTATTCATTCCTGAAAGGAAGACGCAGAATTTATCGGTCCGGGCGACAAGTGGAAGGTCGTGCCAGTGGGGACCAGAAGTGTTAGGTGTATGAGGGATCCATGATGTTCACATGTATTTCCCAATAAGAAGAATTTACTCGGTCCGGGCGACAAGTGGAAGGTCGTGCCATGGGGACCAGAAGTTGAGGAGTTCTGATGATAGGATGGGAACCCATCAGAAGCTCGTGATTTGCGATGGCGGGTGTGAACCGTCGATGTGCTGTGTGTGTTTGCAGAAGAAGAGTCTTTGAGGACGGGATGATAACCCCTCAAGGAGCTAGTAATCTACGATGGCGGGTGTGAACTGTGTGTTCTTATTTGTGTGAAGCCAGGGGCGTCTGTTTCCCCTTTTATCGTCGAAGTTAAAGATCTAGAAAGGATCGTGTGAACTCTGGAGACGTAAAACTGCATCAACGAGGAGGGCAGCTGTTGACAGAGACTATTAAGTATACGTAGTTAAGTTTAGAGACAGAGGGATTAGATCTAGATGTGAAACGGGGAACAGATAATAGCCGTGATCCCCAAGAGTACATTTGAAGTATCTCTGTTTTTGTGATTATGTATGTGATTATCATGAGTTGAATGTTTTGACATAAGTTTTGTCATGCATTTATAATTAAATATCGTTTAATTTAAATCTCACTCCATGTGTCCGTTGATCGCTGGTCTGCTTGCTTGGCTTGTTAGCTGGGTTTGAAAGGTAAATAAGTTAGGTACTCATCACACACGTGGTCGTGACCATCTTCACGCACGTGATCGTGACAATTTTCTTTCTTTTCAATCGTTCTTTGAATTCTTAATTTCGTTTTCTAAACACGTTATCTATGCTATGCACCTATTCAGTAACAATAATTATAGTCAGCATTGCAGCAACAGGGCTTTCAATTTCAAGTTTTCTGATGAATTTTATTTCACTGTTCTCTCACATTTCCTCCACTTTTACTTTCTTCCCGGCCTCTTTATCCCTTCCATTTGCCCAACCACATAAAATTTGCATCATCACATCTTACAGTATATTGCCCTATCTCAAATTATTTCGCTTCGACGCACGGGGCAGCGCGACATTTTGCTTCTGCACCACTCTGCGGCTTATCTCCAATGTATGACTTGTGGCTCACCGAGTCATGTTTGTCTTATCTCGGGTTCAGTGCGAGGTGTGAACAGTGGATTTAAATGGGATCTCTCGCACTGGCGAGACTGAACTAAGTTTGTGATATCAAATCTGGGGCGTCAAAACTGTCTTAAGTCAGCTGGTGGAATGAGAAGTCTCGCACACTTTATCAATATGGGCGCAAAATAGTCTTAACACCGTTCGCCAACAGCTTTATGGAAACAGATTGTACTTTTTGTAAAGCCAAAAAAACAGAATTTTGCGGGAGACATAAAAAAACATTTTACATTGATACCGCTTTATTCTTAATCCAATACTATATCCATTTTGTGATGAGCAATAGAAACGATCAGTCGGACAACATTACAACCCAAATAGAAAGATAGTTCACAATTCATTCTTAAAATTTTGCTCTAAAATGAATTTGATCTAAACTGGGTACATAAGGACTCCCGTCTCTAGCTTCCTACAGTCGAAGAAATCCACTAAGCCACTGCTTTGCCTGTTGTCATAGTTTGGGAACTATACTCTGATTGCCTTGTTTTTAACTTTGGGTAGGTCTTCCCTTTTCTCACTTCCCTGTTTTAATGTCTTCTGTTCTATCTCTTCCATTTTTCTTCTCTTTGACAATTGTCAACAATGGATTTAAATGTCATGCCGTGCCTTTAACAGCGTTGCTACGTCCTACAACAGTTTTTCTGTTATAGCCTACCGCTTCGCCTTTGTTTGGTATCCCTTTCTGTACTTTACATTTTCGTTATCTAAAGTGTGAAAGAGCAATGCGATTATTCTATTTACGATCAATATAATCGATATGAGAGATCTTTCTGTCTCTTTAAAATAAAATGGGCAGGCAGCTCTGGGTGCTTTCGACAGTAGTAAGAATAGCAATACAGCGGTAATATATAATACATGGAAACTCAAGTTGGAGATTGTATCCATAGAACTTCTGACTATTTGTTCTTTGTTAGCCCAGTTAGCCCAGAATGTAAACTTACTTGCCTCAGTTCCCAGGAGAATGCTGATCCTTAGTGGTAGTGGTATATATATTATTCTCATTTACCCCACCACAATTGAAATGCAATACGCCGAAGTTGACATTTGGGAGAACGGCAAATTGTCTTTGACTCCATTGTCTGTTGTTTTCTTTAAAATATCTTTCTCGTATATGGTCTGTTCTTTTCTGTTGTCGTTGTTGTTGCTGCTGTTGTTTGGGGTGGGGAGGGAGGTCATCTGATCTTGCTGTGATGTGTGGTAGTGAGATTTTACACAGCTTAAAAAATTGGCTGTAAATCCACAGAAACCCGTTTAATCAAAGAAGGAGTTTATTACTGGCATTATAAAAATCCTCGTAGCAACCAGATCTGACCTTTCTTCTTATACATCACCGTCCACCTTTGCTGATTCCATATCTAAATACATGTACATGGATTTTTAGCATTTTCCACCACGACATGTCTTTGACGAGTAGTTTGAATTTCTCGGCCAGCTTTTGTTTTAGTTATCAATATCAGCAGTAGAAGGATAAATTACTGAAAGAAGCTCTGAAGACTTGTAAGCCTACAGATTGAAGGTTTATTGTCCTATCGTTGCATGATGATTGCATTATGATCACAAGTGCATTTCTGCTTTATATAGCCCAGTCGGGTGTGGTGCAATTGCTCTACACGCCCTTATCTGTTTATGATTTTGGATATTCCCAGATTAAACAAACAGAAGCTAAACAATGAGAGTATGTTTGTTGATAGAAACACTGCTTCATACCTATCACATAATTCACAAATTTTCCATCTCTGAACGCAAAATGGCTTTTTTATTAGGCCACCTACGGTAATCAAATTTTGCACATAGGTTTCAAATACCGACGCGAAGTGCACCGAAGTTTTAATTTTGTGATTGGTTTTGCTTTGTTGTTGTTGTTGTTTTCTTCAACTTTTTAAGTTTGCTTTATGTCGTTGATTGCTCGTCTCCAATGCCCGTTTTTCACTAGCCCATTAACCTGTGAGGCGAACACTTCGTGCGGGCTCATTTAAACTATTCGACGTGCTCGCGGCTGTAATTGGAACACAGGAATACCCTGCTGCCTTACGATGATCTCAAATTGATTGTGATAGACAAACAGTTTCACAGCTTTTACTGTTTACACGAATAAATTATTGTTGACTCATTAAAATTCGTTTTGTATTTCTCTAAACCCCTAGTTATATGGGTCGAAGGCCTACTGCACTGGTAATTAGTTCGGTTTGCCGAGACAGATGTAGAGAGGGTAGAAAGTGACGGGAGGGACAATAATGGGGGTCGGTGGGGGGGGGGGTCCGCGCAAAGGGCGGCTTTTAAGCTAAGCTTGCACAACAAACCTCTGGCTCAATAATTAGGCCCATCCGAGGGGAAATTTCTTACAGTATGATTCAGTGTAGTGCATGGAGATAATTACCATGGAATTGCTCTTTGATATTTTCGAAAATAAAGGTCTGGTTGTTGAGACGCAAGGTAGTTTTAGATAAACTGACTGGAGTGAAAATGAAGATGAAGAAACAGACTTAAGACAAATCGGCTGGCCTGATGGTCAAATTTTAAATACTGCCAGCCAAACTAGCCCTCGCGTTTTGAGTCACGCTGGGAGTTGAGGTATAACAAAGAGGCCCTAAAGACAGATTTGTAAGCGAATAGACAGACTGACAAACAGATGATCAGTGTCGTCTGTACTTGCACAACTTGGAGCAATAATGCCGAGCAGTGTCAGAATGTGGTCAGAGGAGCGGGCCGATGAAGCCCGGGATGTAGCCGGTTACATAAGCAGAGGGGGGGGGGGGTGGCGGTTTAATTGACATTCAGGGAATTTGTGAAGGGAAAAAGACAAAGAAATGGCCACACAGATGAGCCAGAAAGGGCTTACGTGCAAGGGAAACACGGACACTGAACTTTGGTCTGTCTTAAACATGTCTGTAACATGTTTGGGAATTTGTTTCTCTCACCTTAATTTTGTTGTGATTCTTTTGTTTCCAAATGGTTTAGGCCGCGTTCAGATGATAAATCTTGAGCCTTTCAGGTTATACTTTAGTGAATCATACAGCGCGCAACGTCTTGTATTTAAATCTTTAAAGAAGTCTCTATCAAATGTGAATGATTTGTCTTGTATAAGATTTATCCAGCTGCAGGAACATTAACTCAAGAGAAAGGCAATACTGAAAATAAGCAGTTCACGGCACGCTGTAATTTTCGGTACAGATACGGAGCGCATTATATTATAGTAACGAAGCGCGATGCGATTTTCCTATATTTGTCTATTTAGCACTACTTTCCAACCCATATCCTGAAACTTACGCTGAGTAGAGAAATGAACTGTCTAATGTTATTCTGCGAGTTCTTTTACTGTGAGTCTTGGATGACCTTTTTGACATGGCTAACGAACTAAAATAATATGAATCATTACAATAGCAATTACTGAATTTTTAAAAAGTGCTCAATATTTTAACTACTCTTTTTTTTCAAATTATTTCTTGAACCAATGAATGTATATATATATGACAAGAGAACGAGATTTTGCAACTTGTTCCCTAGTTTCCATGCCTGTAGATAGACAAGAGTGTACGAATAGCCGCCCTGGTGGCAAACCGTAAACAAATGAACGACGTCAGACTTAAGGTCCTTCTTTATGGAGGATCTCTATCCCTGGCATCTGCACCCCAAAACGATGTCTGCCTTGATACAATTTTTACCAGTAATTTTATTCATTTATTTTTTCATGTTAATATTTGTATGTCAAGACGTTTCTGTTTAGTTTCAGTAGTATTTTTTTATTATGTTCAGTTTTTAATGTGTTCTATACATGGATAATCTGCGGTGATAAAGAAGAGACGACAGAGATGAAGATTTGCATTTTTTTTTTTTTTAAATTTATGGTCCATCGTTTTACACAAAAAATGGCGTCATTTTTAAAGGCGGGCTCCTAATAGCGTTGCGAATAGCTTATTCCGTTAAGATTTTTTATTTTTTTTTAGAACCAGTGCGTGATTTTTTTTTTAATTGAAAGTCATTTCCTGGGAATTATCCATCTCCCGGTAATGAGGATCAATGTCCCATAAAGAAGACCACCCCATACAGTTTTAAGGAGAAGAGCTCCGGCTGCATCCATTACATACAAAAAGCCCCAAAACACTCGAGTGGGGTCCTTGCCCGATAAATCAACACCACTGAATCCTTTACGAGACGAACGGGTTAGCGGGTTTGTTGACATTGGCAGCCTCCAAGTGACAGTGACTTCAAAAAATGCGTCAACTTGCTCTGTTTGAGAGTTTGAGTTAGTTAACTGTTTAAATTGGCAACAGCAACCCTTCCTTTTTTTTTTTTTGGTGGTCTGGTGGGGTAGGGGAGAGGTGCACAGCTGTTACAGGAGCGTCACGGGGCCTAGATTTACGCCTAGAATTAAAAACGGAGGGGAGGGGGGGGGGAGTGTCTCTGCACATCAAAGGCTGCAGCGCTGCCTCCCCTAAAATGAAGTTGACAATGATGCAACAGAAGAGAAGATTGTATTTGATGGTGCACGTGAAGCTTATAGGGAAAACATCCAGTCAGGGAAGACAATGAAGGATGGAGAGAAGAGGAACTGGGGAAAAAAGGAAATAAAGAAAGAGAAAGAGAATCAGAATGCCAGGAACATATCAAAAGAGGCGTAAATCATAGGCTGAAAGGAGAAACTTTAGATGTGATGATTTAGGGACAAGGCAATATTATAATACGTTATGGTTAAAGTAGGGAAATTGTGACAAAGATCACAATGTTGTGACAATGAATTTATAATTACCCGAATTTGGATATCACGCAGACTGATATAAAAATAGACAGACAACCAAGCACACAGACAAGCAAATATAGACAGACAGCCGATCATCAGACAGACAGAAAGATGGATAAATAGATAGATAGTTAGACAGACAGACAGATAGATAGGTAGATAGGTAGGTAGGTAGGTAGATAGGTAGGTAGGTAGATAGGTAGGTAGGTAGATAGGTAGGTAGGTGGGTAGGTAGGTAGGCGTTTCTAATAGACATATCTTGTGTTACATCTTGTGCAGATATGTACAATATAATCTCTACTGGCCGCGGTATGTCTGAAGATAATAATTATGATGAATAGAATTCTTTTTAGATAATATTTCAGACATTAACAACCGTCACGTATCGACATTCTTTCCATTTCACTGGGGGGGGGGGGGGGGAGTCTGAATGGCTACGCACATAACACGTTAAAAAAAAAATCTTAACCCGTACTTTGATACTTTAATAAACGAGGGGGTAAGCTGGGGGTAAGCAGAGAGATGGCCAAAAGAATTAGGACGGCGAAAAGACTGTCTGACTGAGAAATACATAGACAAACCCTGAAAAGAGTTGCGGGCGTCCCGACCACCTTAAAGTCTTCAATTCGAGTTAGAGATAAGGACATGAGGACAGGTTTAGGGATCGGGTTCAGGTCTGAAAAGTATTAAGGTTAGAGTTAGAGATTAAAAAGTCCCTGTTTTTGGTATCTTGACAGAGTGGTCGGAGAGAACGGAGATCTTCCCCAAATCCTTCGAAACGTAATGGAGACAGACAAACTCACTGGGAGAAATGCAATGTGGGCAATGTAACAACACTCTGTTGAATTGCCACTAACCTCGGCTGTTCCTATTATAGGATTAACATTACAATAAAATCAAGCTGATCTTAAACCAAAAGAAGAAAAAAAACGTACAAAGAAAAGGGGACACAAATATTTCTAGACCTGAATTAAACACCGATCCCCGGTGAACAACTCTGAAACGTTCTTAGAACGAAGAGTGTACCGCACGGTGCGCACTGGAAATTTGACAACTTTGTGTTCTGTGCACAGTCGGGAATTTAAGTCTCTTCCTGGCCAGATGGGGCGAGCAAATGGCCCATTTTAGCACACGTCACAGTGCAAACATTCGCTCGTTTAGATACATTTTCTTTTCTTCCCTCCGACTGCGCCCCCCTCAAACCTGCTGCAGTAGAGTGGACAGATTTGAGTGGTCAGCCCACACCATGAATAAGGATGCTGTTTCGGTAACCTTTTCATTTGATAGAAGGTGGTTGCTGGAATGAGATGTGCCACTGATGCTGAACTGGAAAAGGTTCAAATCTGGATTAGTGTTTAATCTCTAATCACCGGTGATTATAGTGTCTGTTTCATGTCTTGCTTGGTAAGTGTTTGGAGAGATTGTTAACTTGTTCTAGTGTGGAACAGGTAAAATGATAGACTATTCAGATTACATTATCGTCAGAAGAAAAACTACAACAGCATTGGTAGTCGTTCGAGTAGTGATAATATTTGAAGTAAAAATGGGTAATTATAATTTAATTATAATCGTGAGAATTGTGGGCTGGCTTTATCAATAGTTAAATAATGTCAGTAGCGATGATGGTGATTTTAATTACTTGAATGAACTGCAGTTAAGGAAGAAATAGATAAACTTTTAGTACAATAGTGATAGTTGTAATGAAAAGTCATGACGTTAGCGCTGTAGTAGTAGGCTAGTAGTGATGAAGCGGTAGGCCACAATAAATACTAGAATATATTGGTGACTGTGAGGCGTGTGGTATCACGTTTACATAGAGACAGTAGAACTGGGAGCTATTGCAAATATTGGTGTCATCTCCGTTCTCGTCATTTTTATATTGTTATTATCTTTTCGATTTAGCAGTAACTATATAGATAGGGAACTGCAAATGTAGAGAGGATTTCTGAAAAGATTTTTCTTTCACCGATTTCAAAATGAGGTGAATTACATTTGGCAATGAATTTCCTACGTCCATAATTATAGGAGGAAGGGAGTATTGGGGGGGGGGGGAGGGGGGGGGAGGTTCAATGATAAGAATTTTTTTAATGGTTTTCCAAAGTCCTCAAACAGGCTAACAAATCCGAATGCAAATATCATTATCGATCCACTACTACTCAGAGCGCTGTATGCACATCTTAAAGCCTTCACCAATACTGGCGCAGTAGAGCAACACACACACGAAAGTTTGTGTCATCAAAGATTATACCCTGGGGACCCCGATGAGTGAGCGACCGTGGTGTCAAAAAGTTTGTCGAGCATTCCATTTTCACACCTCTTTATTTTGTCCCAAACTGTGGCCTACTTGTGCATAATGGTCGTTCTGATCAGGGTTTAAGGGACGTGAACTCTTGTGTTGAGATCTGGGAGACAACTGAGGAAATGTTTGGTTGCTTTGAAGTTCTTCCAAGTGTTGAATGTTTGATGGATTTCAAAGGCAGTGACATGAAACAATGGGATATTCATTGGTTTTTGGCTGAGAGCAGATAATCTATACTGCAGTGTTCAGTTCAGGTAGCGTATTTGTGTTTATGAAGTGTCGCTCGATTGGGTCTGAGTTTGAGTTTGGGTGCGCGTCGGCACGATAACGGCCACTTTGCACCTTTCACGGTTTATTTGGGTACACGTTCCTTATATTTATGTTTCGTATTCAGAGTTTAACAATGTAATTAAATACGTTCATATAATTTTGTCACGTTTGTAAAGTTTTCAAAAGTTGTTTTGTCTGGATTTGAAAAAAGTCTTGTAAAATCAAGTTGTAGATTCTAACATCTCCAAGAAAGGACTGAATGCGTTGCGGGTCCACATCAGAAAATAGGCATAGTGCCTCCTTCGGATATGCACGGAGTCTACACATTCGGTCAAAATATGTTTTATTGATAGTTGGCAATTGCATGCCACACATTTGGAGTAAAAAAAAATTCACATTATTTTAACCCAATTGCTTTTCAATCTGTTCAAGGTGAGTAAATTGTGTTGGTAATTACATTCTCAGTGATTACCAAAAAAAAAAAAATTACACACAATATAGGAATCAACATTGATTACACACAGCCCTGTTTATTGCTAAATGGACATTTGCCGACAATGGCTATCATGAGAACCGAGTAATTTAAATACTTCCCAAAATCATAAAACGTATTTCATGTATCATTCTTCAGAGAAGCTGTCAACTCTGTGATGTACGCAGAAACTGTGTCTACACCATCTGAGTTCTGTAAACATCTGATAAGGCGGCCAGCGCCTGCCTGCAAACTTCTCAGCAATACATAAGGTCTGTATTCGTCCAGAATCGTGAACCACACCAAACTCTGAAAACCTGTGATCATCGCACAGCCCTGTCAGTCTGTCGCATCAACTACCACAAACGTCACAATCCTGGACAGACTCGAGACATGGATTCTGGACTTCGTGCGTCAATTCTGCTGGCGTTAGTCAACGCAGTTTTGCTGCCGGTATCTGTTGGTAGGATTTTGGTGTAACATTGTGTTCTACAGAATAGAGATACTACCAGAAGCGACACAAGGCAGGAATACCTCATTAATTTTGACTACCCCGCCCCATTCTGGGTAGGATCGATTGTTCGTAATAAGGTACGCGCTCAATGATCTTTAATGTAACAGAAAGTATGTATTTAGAGAGAGGTCTCACTTCCGCCAGATTGTGGAACTAGGTCAGGGCAGTAACAAGAATTGAAAGGGCCCGTCTTTACCAAAGACAGTATGGGTATCTCTTTACTGTGGTTTGGTAATATTGTAGGGTTGATTGAAACTATTACGAGCCGTTTGTAAGCTCTTACTCCCAGTGGAAATGTACAAGGGGGTATTGTTTACCGCCGATCAAGTCAAGTGAAGTTGTATTTCATCCAAAATCACCATGCACATCCTTCCTGTAGTCACGAAAAGTGCGCTTCTTTTACTTCTGGTAGTTCTATATTCTGTGTTGTGTTCAGACCTTTCATTGGTTTCCCAAGTAATAATTTAATCCCTTTCCCTACATGACAACCACAATACAGGGAGAATCATATATAATGTATAGTGAAACGTACAGCAGAGTATCATTCTCAATAAAACGAAATTTGCTTTCTACTCTTTGGCATATATGTTTACAGTTTCAATCATCCGTTCAAAGAAATTTGAATTAATCGTAGTGTGGTCCACCCGTCATATATTAAATTACCGTGTGCTGCAGAATATGCGCAAATTGCAGGGCATTTTTTTTTTATCAACAGTTTTAATCAACAAATCTAGATACATTTTGGAATCAGAAAATAATCAACAACAACAACAAAAAATTTACATTTGACTACAAAACAGGGAATACAATAAACACTCCATTTCATCCGTATTTAAAAAATCCAATTCCCCTGTGTGAAAAGTAGGGCGGTTACAGAGATGAAAGACAGGGGCAGGAAATGCTTCCCGTGTCTCACATACAATCATTCAGTAAACATCAAAGTGCAGTCAAAGAAATATAATTTTAAAAATTAGTATTATATTTTTCGAACAAATATTTTCCAAAGAAAAACTTGTACCGGTAACCGGCAAAACTCATTTCTTGATTTATCCTCAGAGTCTCGACAAATGTGTTGGTCCTGCCAGTATGTGTTGAATGGTAGAGGAATTGAATGTACCACAGCCCCAGGCAACTGGACAGATGGAGAGCCACGCATGAAATGTCCTACTAAATGTATCATTACCGCAGAGTTTGACGCCGGTAAGTAAGGGGGCTACAGTGTGTGCTGGCATACCTCTGGTAAATTTGCCAATATGTGAGTGTGCATGAGAAAACCCGGTATAAGTCGGCAACATGACATTTTGAGTTCTGTACATATAATAAAAGACAAGACATTTCTGATAAATTGAAGACAATGACCCCCCTAAAACAAGATTTTGAGAAAACGGCATTTAATCGTATTAGTGGCCATAGCTAATTGACTAAGTAATATTGGAGTGATTGCTGTTAGGAGACCGTAGTCTAATAACTAAGCAGTTATAGAGATCATAGTGAGTAGTGTTCACTGCTCATCTACAGTTTACCCTGTAACATGCCACGGTCCCCTAGCAAAAGCCGAGTCGGAAGTTTTTGGATCTTGTTAGGAGGCCGTAGTCTAATTACAAAGCCGTTATAGAGATCATAGTGAGTAGTGTTCACTGCTCGTCTACAGTTTACCCTGTAACATGCCACGGTCCCCTAAACAACAGCCAAGTTGGAAGTTTGTGTCGGACCCATATTTTCACTTCAAAGCCATTTTTCTCAAAATCAGCTCTGCCGACTTATACCGGGTTTTCTCATGCACACTCACATATTGTTTCCATCCAGAACTAACTATGGGCATGTACCGAGGACATATTGAGTGCATTCTATGTGTTCATGTTCAGTGGAGGATGAAAATAACATTTGAACATGTAGATCTGCAACAAGTTTGAAAAGAGAAATGAAGCATCGGGAACAAAGTAAATAAAATTCATATAGAGGAGGGTATGATTTTCTAATGCCAAGACCTAATTTCCTTCAAACATACACAAAACACCAAAATAATTAGAGTTCCACAATAATTGGAGTCACGAAAATATAAAATGAAACGCCATACCCGTTTTAGAATGGACAAAAAAATGTCGGTTCCCTGCCTTAGAGTATCAACGGTGGACTTTGCTTACATTATAACGACTGAAGTAAACATTAGAAATGATATTGTTATACTTAAAGACTTCCAGACAAGAACGTCCTATTTTAAACAAATTCCTCCAGAAATAAATTGCTCCACATCGCTATTAGAGCAGGGGAGCTACAAGTGGCCAGATCCCGGAAATCTGGACGGTTAGTATGGCAGGGGTCGCAATCGTGTAATTAAAAGAGAAAAATTAAGTGCAGTATGGTCGCCTCCCTTTGCCAGCGCAGCATGGGAATAAAAAAAATGCATAGTTAAATTTTTGGTCTTGGATTCTCAGCTATGCATCTGCTGGTTCAATCTATTGGTGGGGGCAAACAGTTTTAACTATGATAATGACTCAAAGAATATAATACATGAAGAAGTTTTGTATTTGGACAGTTTGCAAACACAGACCAGCTATTAAATTATTTAATTAAATGTCAGGCTACTTCTAATCTTCAGTGGGTTCGTTTATCAGCATAAGAAAACAAGTCTTTAAGAAGACTTTTCATGAATGATGAGACATAATGTACTTGAAAATAACTTAGTGAACTCAAAACAATGTATATATATATTTGATCTTTTATAGGTCTCACTGTTTACCATTATTCGAAACTGCCAAGTTTCAATTACATGTACATTTCATGCAAAGCCTGAATGTAAAATTCTGAGCCATACTTCTTATTGTTAATTCTTCCGTATTTATAAATACTATGTAATTCTTCTCGTCCTATAAAGGAAAAGAAAAATATATTATTGAGAAGTCCGTTGACTCACGCCCTTCAATCACTGCAAAATCTTTTTGAAATTTGTAGTCTAATAATAACAAATACATGTTGGTCTACTTTACACGTGGCTCCAATATTTCACATTATATTTTATAATTCAGTCTAATTTACCTACAACCCTCTACCCGCAATGGTTAGCTTATCTGTTTTGCGATCTCAGTTGAATAGATAATTCAGATTTATCCATGTTTTCTCATCTATGCCAGTAAGTGGCGACCCCACATTTTTCTTCCGTGGCTGTGGCGACATGAAGCAGAAAGACGGTTGTGAGGACAACGGCGCCAAACACAGTTGTTTCTATTCCTGCGAAGGCTCAGATTACTGCAATGACAAAGCTCTGCGGAAGTCTCCATTGTCAGACGATTCGGACGACGCCCCTGGTCTGAACAATCGTGTGAATTATGGTTTTATATTGCTCGTGTTGATTACACATGTTATTATGAAATATCTCACACGCCCAAATGTGTCATAGCCGATATTTTTCGAACAAAACACTCAGCCAGTATCCCATACCAATCTGACGTAGATTTATGTAGGGGTTGATTCCTTATATCAAACCGAAGTCGGCATGATGTCGTAACCAGTGCATCTACATAGAAATGATGTCATTCCAATGAGCGAACTTGGGGGTCAGTCCTAAGTGTCGGATTTCTGTGGAGTATTTAAGTCACATCTGTGATGGTTTCACTTGTCAAATGAAATTCCTATTTAAAATAATTCAGATTATCAGAGGCCAGGTCATTGTTCATATAGCATTCAGTCCTTCCATAATGTGCGTACATATTTTTATAGAATATGTCTTCGTTGTTTATTCAGCTGCAGACAGTAGTGCCACCCGCCAAATGTGGCATTTTTTGGACATCGGATATGGATGTATGGAGATAAAAAGAAAAACATATGCGTTTCTGTGTTCACATTACGTCCCCTTTGAATGGCAATGTTGTATCTCCACTCTTTCGCTGAACTGAGTTACACACTACTTCTATTGGCCTTCTTCATTGTGTGTCAAAGTACCAAGCAGATTCAGTGTGTAACTTGTAAGCATTACTAAAAAGAAACAAATTCTTTGCTCTAAAAGCTATGATCATAATTATGAAACTTCAATCTTCGATTTCTCAAAAGTTGACGGAAGGGAGTCGGAACCTTGTCATTCTATGGGGACGGTTAGCCAACAGCCTGTATGTTTGTGGACTTGTGGTCAATGGTTTATGTCGGACAGGGCACGAAGTTACTGATTCCATAAAGGTTTGGGGTCATTCACGTTCATCCTGGGATATAAGAAAGTCATTTTCAATTATCTAGAAGCGTACAATGAGATCTGTAAATTTTCTCTATAAACCGAATCATGAATTATGCACAGCTGATTCTCTAGGTTACAGCCTGTTATGGAAATTCTACACTAGATATTATATAATATCTTAACCATCTAATTAAAGAGATTGTCTCTTTTCATGTAATTTTTTACACATGGAACGGGTCGTATTCAGTGGCTGTACTTTTATAAATGGAAATCTAAAAGATTTCGAATTAGATCAATTAGATCAATTTTGACTGCCTGTTATTGTAATGAACAACACCAAAATTGTAATCTTTTCTAACTGCCAAATAGGATGATAACCTATCCTTTTTTTTTGGGGGGGGGGGGGGGTTTGTGGCCGAGAACAGCAGTTTATTTTTATCATTAGATCCGTGCAGAATTTAAAATACATTGGACAGCGTAAATTTGCATCCTTGCTCAACCAGTCATGATATTTATGCAAAAAGTGCCCAGTTTCCGAGTCAGAACAATGTTTAAATTATAGGACACCAACTCTGCCTCAACATTCTGTCCAGTCTCATGTCCATCCCCACTCCTACCCTATCACCAATCACGGGGGAAAAAAAGTATATAAAATTATAAATATATTATACATGTATAGATCTTTATCTACATATTCTACAAATGGATTTTAATTTTATCGACATTTTATATGCAAGATTTCCATCCATTATTTACTTTACACTTACATCTTTAACTTAAGTAAAATTCAAATTTCTCGTATCTGCGTGTGTGTGTGTGTGTGTGTGTGTTTTCGCCGAGAGCAAGTTGCTCATGATGCTCCTGTTGTTCTGAAACATTGGTTGAATCTTTATACATTGTATCATGCTGTTGTTGTTGTTGTTGTTGTTGTTGTTTGTTTGTTGCTGATAATGAGATGGTGGTGGCGATGATGAAAATGGTGCTCATGTGTCATTCTTGTGTGTATTGTAAGCCGCTTCTCCTAATTTATTATGGCTTATTATATTGTTAGATGTACTGAGGTGATGTTTGATGTTTTCGTAAATTGTACTTGAAAAGTAAACAGCCAATGGTGCCCTATTTTGGACATGGGTAATGTATTCATTAATGTTACATCTTGTTTCCTTTTAGCTATTGTAAACTAAACTGTTCAGCCAACTTGAAACAGTCACATTATTATAGAAGGCCATGCATAAGGTTAGTAAGTTCGGAAAGATGGGGAGGGGGGGGGGGTCCCACCAGGGCTGGATTTACAAAGGGGAAGGGGGGGGGCAGAATTTACATGCCAACATAGCTATGTCCTTTTAAATTTACCTTACCTAAACATCTGAGTGGAGTTTAGCTGGCATGCATTTACATGTATTTACATCAGATATAATTATAACTCACTTGACCTTTCTGTATGTAAATGAATTGTCAGTTCCAAAAACATGCAATAAACGGGTTTGAGTTTGGTTTAACAACCAAAAGCTGGATTTCAAAAACGTACCAAAGTTTCCACTGTAAAGATATTCGAGCTTTGCAGTAAAATGACCACATCCAAGTAACGGAAACCTACTAACTCTGGTCCAGAAAGGTGTAGCGTGAACGAGTCGAGATGGAAATGGGTGGAGAGAGGGGGTTGTCCAAAGAACTAGTGATATTTCTCTGACATAGGCCTATTAAAAGAAGCAAAAGTTTTATTGATTTGCGATTTGGAGACTGTAAAATGTAGCGAAAATTAACGTTAGAAAGGTCTTATCTTGTGTTATGTTCATTAGACTTGCTGGTGACTTGACACGTTCTGTTTTCGTTTTCATTCATTCTAAATAAAAACGACGGGCCATAAGAACTGAAGTCTTTAATCATCAGTTGGAAATATAAAGTTGAAAGGAGAGGGGGGAAAGCTAATAGGTTTTTATTGCTATTCCATGGCCATGAATAGATGAGGCAAACATTTACAACTATACGCTGCGGAAATAAACTTTTTTAGAGAACTATAAATACGACAGATATGCCATTTTCCTCTAAATCCATATAAGATCATTTTGTTTGCCATGGACGAAATAAAATTATGATACATTTTTCTATTTTATGCCCAGGGGGGACAATTTCGAAATTCAGCCCTGGTTTTTCCGGGCCGCGTTTTCTGGTCGGACCTTCCTGGTTTTTTCATATCTTTCAATAGTGGTGGTGGTCGTGATGGTAATGGTGGTAGTGGTAGTGGTGGTGACGATGATGAAGAATATTTCATGAAAAATTTACTTTGTTTCAAATCACATTAAAATGCTCTCTATGCCTATGACCGACTTTGTCAAATTCGTAAATATTTCACTGATCAAAGTCCGGATACAAATCAAATTGTGATCAGAGTGTGGTCTCACAGCTCGTACGTTTGTTGACTTGCATGCTTTAAATATAGAAATATTATAATTTCTTTTCCATCAGTTTCAGGGGTGATTTTTGGGTAATATAATTTGCCTCTATGTGCCAGAGCTGTGACACGGAAACTGTTAAAGGTCGGCTCCTAATAAACTTGCGAATATTTTATTCCTTTATGATTTTTTATTTTTTTTTTAACTAGTGCGTAATTTTGTTTTGGTTTTTTTTTAATTGAAAGTCATTTCCTGGGAATTATCATGTCCCATAAAGAAGACCATCCCACGGGGTTTAAGGAGAAGAGCTCCGGCTGCCTCCATCACAAACGAAAAGCCCCAAAAACACTCGAGTGGGTCCTTGCCCTATGAATCAACACCATCGAATCTTCTATGAGACAAGCAGGTAAGCGGGTGTGTTAACACTGGCAGCCTCCAAGTGACAGTGACTTCAAAAATGCGCCAATTTGCTCTGTTTGAATTAGTTAACTGTTTAAATTGGCAACAACACCCCCCCCCCCTTTTGGGGGAGTTGGGGAGGGGGGGGCGTGTGCTCTTGTTTCAAGAGCGTCATGGGGCCTAGATTATCATAATAACCCCAACCTGGATAAAAATTACATAGACTGATATAA
Source organism: Onchidella celtica (assembly GCA_963931925.1). Classification (NCBI taxonomy): domain Eukaryota; kingdom Metazoa; phylum Mollusca; class Gastropoda; order Systellommatophora; family Onchidiidae; genus Onchidella; species Onchidella celtica. The sequence goes on from OZ007575.1 coordinate 17,335,267, forward strand.
AAAAAATAGACATATACAGGCAGGCAGGCAGGCAAGTATAGATAGATAGATAGATAGATAGATAGATAGATAGATAGATAGATAGATAGATAGATAGATAGATAGATAGATAGATAGATAGATAGATAGATAGATAGAAAGACAGACAGACAGACAGACAGACAGACAGACAGACAGACAGACAGACAGACAGATAGATAGATAGATAGATAGATAGATAGATAGATAGATAGATAGATAGACAGACAGACAGACAGACAGATAGATAAATAGATAGATAGATAGATAGATAGATAGATAGATAGATAGACAGACAGACAGACAGACAGGTACACAGACAGACAGACAGATAGATTGTACTTGTTTTTAAACAAATATTTGAACTTCTCTATAATGGTCACTACTTTTTAATATAAGTCAACACTCATTAAAGGCCTATAGCAATGAAGGGCGTTGGGCCTGATGGCACGAAAGTCAACATTGAACCTGGGGCAACGCGTGAGTAACCGGGAACAAAACAAGCAGGGAGGAGTTTTCCTAGTTTCTATCCTAGTGTTACATTTTATGCAAATATTTACAGTATAATCTCTACTGGCCACGGTATGTCTGAACATAATAATCATGATGAATAGAATTCTTTTCAGATAAGATTTCAGACATTAACAACCGTCACGTATCGACATTCTTTCAGTCAGGAACAAAACTCTTAACCCCTACTTTTATACTATAATAAACGAGGGGGTGCGTAGAGATATGGCCAAAAGAAAAGACAATTTGACTGAGAAATACATAGACAAACCCTGAAAAGAGTTGCGGGCGTCCCGACCACCTTAAAGTCTTCAGTTCTGGTTAGAGATAAGGACATAAGGACAGGTTCAGCTCTGAAAAGGTTCAAGATTAGAGATAGGGTTAGGGATTGAAAAGTCCCTGTTTTTAGTATCTGATCTTTACTGGGTGGTCGGGGAGAACGGAAATCTTCCCCAAATCCTTCCAAACGTAATGGAGACAGACAAACTCACAGGGAGACTTACAAATAAATGCACACCGATGCAATGTAACAACACCCTGTTGATTTGTCACTAACCTCGGCTGTTCCTATTATAGGATTAACATTACAATAAAGTCAAGCTGATCTTAAACCAAAAGAAAAAAAAAAAACGTACAAAGAAAATAAAAGGACAAATATTTCTAGACCTGAAGTAAACACTGATCCCAGGTGAACAAACGTTTCTAGAATGAGGAGTGTACCGTACGGTGCGCACTGAAAATTTGACAACTCTGTGTTCTGTGTACATTCTCTAATTTAAGCCCATTCTAGCACACGTCACACTGCAAACATTCGCTCGTTTAGACACATTTTCTTTTCTTCCCCCGACTCTGTCCTGTGCCCCCCTCAAACCTGGTGGAGTAAAGTGGGTGGACAGATATGAATGGTTAGCCCACACCATGAATAAGGATGGGGTTTCGGTAACCACCTCATTTGATAGAAGGCGGTTGATGGGATGAGCTGTACCACTGATGCTGAACTGGGAATGGTTCAAATCTGGATTAGTGTTTAATCTCTAATCATCGGTGATTATTGTGTCTGTTTCATGCCTTCGCGAGTGTCTGGTGAGATTGTTAAATTGTTCTAGTGTGGAACAGGTAAAATGGTATTCAGATTACATTATCACCAGAAGAAAAACTACAACAGCGTTGGTAGTGGTTCGAGTGGTGATCATATTTGCAGTAAAAGTGGACAATTATAATAGTGAGAATTGTGGGCTGGCGCTATCAATAGTTAAATAATGTTAATTGTGGGCTGGCGCTATCAATAGTTAAATAATGTTAATAGGGATGGTGCTGATTTTAATTACTTGAATGAATTGCAGTTAAGGAAGAAATAGATAAACTTTTAGTACAATAGTGGTAGTTGTAATGAAAAGTAATGACGATAGTGCTGTGGTAGTAGTTGCGATGAAGCGGTAGGCCATGTTAAATACTATATTGGTGATTGCAGGGGTTGTAGTATCACTGATATCACGCTCATTTCAGAAAAGTATACCCGTTTACAAACAGCCAGCAGTAGAGCTGGGAGCTATTGCAACTAGCTCTGGCAATTTTATAGTGTTATTATCTTTTAGTCTTATCAGTAACGGCTGATGCCTTGGGGCATAAGGGGACAGACAAACAAACAACCAAAAACGAAAACACAAAAGCAACAAGCCAAAAGCAAAACAAAAATAAGACCAAAAAACTGAGCAATTTAACAAAATAATATTGATAATAATAGTTATAATAATAATAACAATAATAAAAATTACAATCAAATTTTCTTTCCATTGCAGGGGAGGGCGGGGGAAGGGGGGGCTCTTCCAGTAATATATAAAATAATATATATAATGAACTGCAAATATAGAGAGGGTATCTAAAAGGGTTTTTCTTTCATCGCTTTCAAAATGAGGTGAATTACACTTGGCAGTGAATTTGCTATATCCGTATTTATAGGAGAAATGGGGTGTGTGTGGGGGGGGGGGTGGGAAGAGCTATAATGATAAGAATCTTTTTAGTCTTTTTCCAAAGTTCGCAAAGGTAACATGTGCGAATGCAAATACCATTATAGATCCACTATTTCTCCGAGAGCTGAAGGCACATCTTAAAGTCTTTACCAATACTGGCGCAGTGGAGCAACCTACACACAAAAGTTTGTGTCATCAAAGATTTATACCCTGAGGATCCCGATGAGTGAGCGACCGTGGTGTCAAAAAGTTTGTCGAGTATTCCATTTTCACACCTCTTTATTTTGTCCCAAACTGTGGCCTACTTGTGCATAATGGTCGTTCTGATCAGGGTTTAAGGGACGTGAACTCTTGTGTTGAGATCTGGGAGACAACTGAGGAAATGTTTGGTTGCGTTGAAGAGCCTGGTGTGTGTGTGTGTGTGCGCGCGCGCGCGTGTGTGTGCGTGCGTGTGTGTGTGTGTGTGTGCGTGTGTGTGTGAAAGGGGGGGGGGCCCATACAGTGTTGAAGGTTTGCTGGTTATGAAAGGCAGTGACATGAAACAACGGTATATGTTTTTTAGGTTGAGGGTAATAATCTGTACTGCTGCAGTCTTCAGTTCTGGGAGCGTATTTTTGATTTTATGAAGTGTTGCTAGTTTATATTATTTTATTTCATTGTTTTTCAGTCTGTTCTGGCTGAGTAAATTGTCTTGCTAATCACATACTCAGTGATTAAAAGGAAAAAAATATTAAACATAACGAAGGAACCGGCAGCGATTACACATGGCCCTGTTTATTGGTAAATGGACATTTGCCGACAAAGGCTATCATGAGAACCGAGCAGTTTAAATACTTCCCAAAATCATAAGATAAGATGTATTTCATGCTATCATTAATTCAGAGAAGTTGTCAACTCTGTGGCGTACGAAGCAACTTCAAGTTAACACGATCTGAGATCTGTAAACATTTGACAAGCCGGCACCAGCCTGCAAACTTCTAAGCAATACACAAGGTCTGTGTTCGTCCAGAATTATTGTGAACCCACATCAAACTCTGAAGACCTGTGATCATCGCACAGCCCTGACAGTCTGTCGCATCAACTACCACAAACGTCACAATCCTGGACAGACGGGAGACATGGACTCAGGACTTCGTGCGTCAATTTTGCTGGCGTTAGTCAGCGCAATTTTGCTGCCGGCATCTGTTGGTAAGATTTTGGTGAAACATTGTGTTCCACAGAATAGAGATCTATACTACCAGAAGCGACACAAGGCAAGAATACGTTATCAAATTTGACTACCGGTGCCATTTTGGGTGGTATCGCTTGTTCGTAACACTGGTCAACAAAGTTCAACATTTTGTCTGCCACCTGGAAAACGTTATGTGTTTTAAAGTAATTTTGCGTCGCTGATTTCAGATCTGAAGTCAGATTTGAGCTAACACGTCAGATATTTAGAGTTCCCAATTTTACTTAGAAACATAAACAAAGAAATATCACTGAGAATAAAAGTAAACCACAGCTACATTTTAATTACTATTTAAGACATTTCAAAGTGCTGAAAACTAATTATGGAGTCTCTAGATTGATTATCAATGCAATATAACATCTTACAAATTAGCAGCATCCTTTGAATAAATCAGAAGTGCTTGAGGCTCTTGCACTTTCGCTTGTGTGGAGTGTCCGTTTCGCGTTGAAGAAACCAACAGTAATCCCCCATCATATTGGGGTTAAACTTGCCTTGATATCTCCAAGATTAGAAGGAAAAAAGTCAAGATGCGAGTGCAGAAAGTGCATTTTAAGAGACATACGAGCTCCCAACTGGCAATATGTTTTTAGCAAGTTTTCCACCAAGTCAGAATAATTGTCCGCTCTGTAATTTCCCAGAGATTTTTCCACAACCAAACGGAATGCTTCTCAGGCTGCAAGTTGAAGTGGATTTAGTTTATCCTTAAATGAGTCATCAGCCAACAATTCACGAATTTCAAGGCCCACAAAAATACCATCTTTCAGTCTGCTTCACTTTTGTCGCCCCCCAATTTCTCCCTGAGATATTGAAAGCTGTCTCCATTTCTGTCCATAGCTTTGACAAAGGACAGCGTTCTTCGTTAATCCCAGTTTTATGTGAAGCGGGGGTAGGAAGACTTTCTGTGGATTTACTAGAGGCATATGCTGAACATTGCATTTACCAACTACGTAATCACTCCTTTTTGGCCATTGTTTTCTGATAAAATGGCTGGCATTATCACGACTATTCCAAAGGCACAAGAAACACATAATAATGCTTGGTGTGTCCCATCTGCAGTCCAAGAAGCAAAGATATTACTTTGAGATCACCACAAATGTTCCAGTTGTGTTTTACATACTGGCACACTTTAAGAAGAAGGTCCATTGATTCATAAGTTTCCTTTAAACCCACTGCATGCGCTAATGGCACAGAAGGCTTACTGTTGCCATTGTGTAACCTAACAGAACAGATTTTAAACTTGCCTTGCTTGAATCCATAAAAAGCCTCAATTCAATTGGGACGTGATCATGCCCAAGTTCGTTCATAAGACCATTAATATCATTACATAAGCAAACGCCATTCTCCATTTGAAAATAGGATGCAAGATTTCTGCGGCGACCATGAAACATAGTTATTCTGGTACCTTTTTGTAAAAGATTCCATTGCTGTAATCGAGAGGAGGGCAACTCAGCCTTTTCCTTGGACAAGGAAAGGTCTCTGATTAAGTCATTAAGCTCCTCTTGATTAATCAAGTGCGGCATCTTTTCACCAATTTCTGCTTCAAATTCATCATCATCGTGCGCAATACTATGGAAACATTCATCATCTGTACTACTGCTTTCATCAAGCGGGCCTGCAGGTGGAAGGGGCACAGTATTTTCTTTGTCATGAGGCACTGGTTTCAGAGCTGATCGGCAGTCTGGGTATACAATATTTGCCTTGTTTTTTCTTTGAGAGACCCGCAATTTTCGTCATGCAAAAGTAACAGTCAGTGTGATGATCTATTTGTTCACGCCAGCTCATCGGTATAGTAAAGGCATTTTCTGTCGCTGGCCATTAAACCACTTCAATAGTCCAGAATAGCAAGCCATGCAACTCACATGAGGTACCCATGGTTTGTCTTGATCATCAATTTTACATCCGAAATAATGCTGTGTGCAAGTTTCCTTTCACTTGTCAACTTTTTGCGCTGATCTTGTGGAGTAAATTTTCCACAGATATAACAAAAATTGTCAGGATGATTTACACAGCCTCTTAGTACAGTGCTTATTGTCTTATCAAAGAGTAAATGAGCTTGGAGACCTGACATCCCTCTACCAAAATGTAGCAACAATAAAACAATAGACCCACTGTAGAGCAATATACCATTTTGATTGCATCAGCTTGATTGCATCATTGAAGGTGATTTTTTTTTAGTCATTGCATTATTCCATAAATCTATTTTAATCATTGCATCATTTCTATAATTATTTTACAGCTGGAGGTATTGCTGGACATATATGGCCTTTAGCGTCTTTACAGACGGTCTTAGCAGCTAGAATATTCACTTTCATTTTGACTGACAGCTTCTCTCGTGGCTTATTCTACCAATGTTTGACCCGAGAGTGCGATGGCAGTGATTGCAGGTCAGTCTTTTGGGTTCACTTTGGCGAGTGTTTTCATTCCTTTTGCTGGACAAAATGTTCAATATTGCATAAAATCTATTTTTAGACATAAAATAGCCAATAACTAAAAGGAAGTGCTTAGAGAGGGACACATGTCCCCCTCTAAGCAAGTGCTTACAGAGGGACATACACACCTGTCCCCCTCTAAGCAAGTGCTTACAGAGGGACACATGTCCCCATCTAAGCAAGTGCTTGCGGAGGGACACGAGCCCCTCTAAGCAAGTGCCTACAGGGGGACACATATCCCGCTCTAAATGTATGCTTACAGAGGGACACATGCGCTCCCCCCTCTAAATGTGTGCTTACATTTACTACAGAGGGACACATCACATTATTTTAATGTCTCTAAGCACAGGATTTAAGATATCTTTCAGCGCAGGATTTAAGAGGGACAGTTGCATAGATCAGTTCCTTTAGCATGGAGGGGCATAGTTAGAACGTATTATGCAGTCACTGTGTGGGCTCTGAAACAAAATAAATATTTTTGAAGATCTAGATCTAGTTCTGGATCTCACAGATGCCGGAGCAATAATATGCGCTCCAAATTTAATCTGTTTGTGTGGCCAGTACGTTTAAGTTTAAGTTTGAAGACCAGCACAATGACACGATAACAGCCACGTTGTGCTGGGAAAAGTCAGATGATAGACAGAGGTAAAAGAATGACAGGATAGAAAATGAGCCTACCACTACCAGGGACATGCACCAACCGCTGTGCTAGCCTATACGTGTGAGAAGAATCACAAGGTGACAGAACATCGGAGCGTCTATTTTACGTATGGCGGCAAATAGGATATTTTACTTATTTCGAGAGTGCGGAATGTCTATTTTACGTATGACAGCAAATAGCCTGTAGGCTGTTTTACGTATTTCTGCAAAATATTCCTTCCCTATTTTACGCACGATGGCGTATGACCATGCGCTGTCAAAGTCGGCATGGCAATTAATGTTAGGGGTAGGGTGAGATTTAGGGTTGGGAAGATCTTTCGATCTAGTCATACATAAAATAGCCTACAGGCTATTTGAGGGCGCCGCCATGTCGGACGATCGAAATCAAAAACAGGCAAACTTCCCAAAATAGAATATCCGTCGGTTGGCTGAGAAAAAATAGCAAGTCACCATATTTCGATGACGTTTTTCACATATATGTCCCTCTGTAAGCAGTTGCTTAGAGGGGGACATGTGTCCCTCTCTAAGCACTTCCTAACTAAAAACTGTGATGTGATCGAAAAAAACGGTTTTCAGATTTGAAATCAGCGTACCAGAAAACAAAAGTAAACATATTGGTTGCCAAGTGGCAAAATCTTTGTTGACCAGTGTGGCACGCGCTGAATGATGTTTAATGTAAGAGAGTGTGTATTTAGAGAGAGATCACTTCCGCCAAATCGCTAAACTAGGCCACGATGGTAATAAGAATTGAAAGGGACCGTCTTCATCAAAGATAGTATGGGTATCTCTTTACTGCGGTTTGGTAATATTGTAGGGTTGATTGAAACTATTACGAGCCGTTTGTAAGCTCTTACTCCAAGTGGAAATGTACAAGGGGGGTATTATTTACCGCGATCAATTCAAGTGAAGTTGCGTTTCATCCATAGATATACACTACTAAACTAGATTCCACGCGTGGCTTCGCCGGCTCTCTCTTTCCCTGCTTCTCGAAGCGAGCGGAATGGTCCGCATTGAAACCCCCTCTCACCATCGCGGATTGGGCTGAGCACTCGATGCTGGCCTAACCCAGCCTAGCCAACGAGTTGAAAAATAGCGGTGATTGTGATTGATTTTGTAACTTTTATTTGATTATATTGATTTTGTAACTTTAATTATTTTTTTTATATATAGTCACTCACATACCATTTCCGCACACTATGACACAAAATTGAACAAAAATTCCTCGATTGAAAAAAAAACAACAACTGATTCAACCGAACAACTGCAATGTAAAGCCAACGGTGTTAATGTATATGACACGGTGGTAGAGGGTGCGATAAGCCTAGAGGGAAGACAACGAGTGATGAGAAGTTAACACCAACAGCTTCATTGGTTCATACATTTGTCACCGAATAGGGCTAAAAAATTGCAAAAACAGTATAAAAACCAGTCGTATATCATAGCTAAGAGAGAGAGAGAGAAAGAGACGTGCATGGGTACGGGTAATGTAAAGATGGGCCAGGCAACAGACTAGTGAAAGACTCGCCCTATCGTGTGGCCCCACACTGACAACAATAAACTTTTACTAATACATGTATCAAGCTTCGACTGCTATTGAAAATAAAGTGTAGTTGCAAAGCTCCCTGGGACAAACAAGCTACCTGTACTAGATATATATAGAGAGACAGATAGATAGATAGAGAGAGAGAGAAAGACAGATAGATAGATAGAAGATAGATTGAGAGACAGAGAGACAGATAGAAAGACAGATAGAGAGAGACAGAGAGAGGAACACAGAGAGAGAGACATATATATAGAAAGAGAGAGACAGACAGAAAGAGAGAGAGACAGACAGAAAGAGAGAGAGACAGAGATGGAGACAGATAGAGAGAGACAGAGAGAGAGAGACAGAGACAGATAGAGAGACAGAGAGGGGGAGAGAGAGACAGATAGAGAGAGAGAGAAGAGAGGGATAGATAAGATAGATAGGTAGATGGATAAGATAGATAGATCGATAGAATAAATAGATAGATAGATAGGTTAGATTGGATGGATAAGATAGATAGATAGATAGATAGATAGATAGATAGATAGATAGATAGATAGATAGATAGACAGACAGACAGACAGACAGAGAGAGGGATGGATGGATGGATGGATGGATGGATAGATAGATAGATAGACCTTCTCCTAATCAAAGGCCTACACGCTGCTCCGTTTATCAACACGATAGCCGCCATCGCCTTCTCACAATCGCATTCAGTCCGTGGCGTGTCTGGGCATTGGTTTCATCCCAAATCGCAATGCACATACTTCCCGAAGTCACAAAAAGTGGGCTTCTTTCGCTTCTCGTAGTTTTCTATTCTATATTGTGTCCAGACGTGTTGTTTGTTTCGCAAGTAGTAATTTAATCAATTTCCCCCATAGGACAATCGTCCCGGCAGGAAGAGTCATAGACAATGTGTGGTGAAAATTACAACAGAGTATCATTCTCAATAACACGAAATTTGTTTTCTACTTCTTGGCATGTACATGTATGTTTGCAGTTTTAGGCCAAACACCAACTGAGTCATCCTTTCAAAGAAAAAAAATTCAATTAATCGTAGTGTGGTCCACCCATTATATCTTACGGTGTGCTGCAGAAATATGTGCAAACTGCAGGGCACTTTTTAAAAAAACAACAGTTTTAATCAACAAATCTACATTATTCTGTCTTGGAATCAGAAAATAATCAACAAATAAAAATACAGTTCACATTTGTCTGCAAAACAGGGCAATATAAATATATTAAAAACAAATATAATAAACACTCCATATTTAAAAAATTCAATTCCGCTGCGTGAAAAGTAGGGCGGTTACAGAGATGAAAGGCAGGGGCAGGAAATACTTCACAGTGTCTCACATACAATAATTCAGTAAACATCAAATAAAAAGTGCAGTCCAAGAAAAATAATTTTAAAAATTCGTGTCACATTTCACAAACAAATATTTTCCAAAGAAAAACTTGTACCGGTAAAACTTATTTCTTGATTTATCCTCAGAGTGTCGACAAATGTGTTGGTCCTGCCAGTATTTGGTGAATGGTAGAGGAATTGAATGTACCACAGCCCCAGGCAACTGGACAGGGGGTAATCCGCGCATGAAATGTCCTACAAAATGTTTCCTTGAAGCACGTTTTGACTCTGGTGAGTAATGGGGCCACAGTATGTGCTGGCATACCTCTTGCAAATCTGCAAATATTGTTTCCACCCAGAGCTAACTATGGACATGTACCAAGAACATCTTGAGTGCATTCTGTGTGTTCATGCTCAGTGGGGGATGAAAATAACATTTAGGTAGATCTGCAACAAGTTTGACAAGAGAAACAGAAGCATCGCTATCAAAGTAAATAAAATTCATACAGAGAAGGGTATGATTATCTGACAACACCTAATTCTCTCCAAACATATACAAATACAAAATAATGAGATTTCCACAATAAATTAGGGTCACGCAAATATAAAACGAAACGTCATATCCGTTTTAGAATGGACAAAAAAAAAATGTCGGTTCCCTGCCTTAAGATATCAACGGTGGACTTGGCTTACGCTACAAAGGGTGAGGTAAACATTAGAAATGATAATTATTGTTGTACTTAAATACTTCCAGAATGTACGTCCTAATTTAAACAAATTCCTCCAGAAATAAATTGCCCCATATCGCTATTAGAGCAGGGGGAGCTACAAGTGGCCAGCTCACTGAAATCTGGACGGTTAGTCTGGCAACCGTGTAATTAAAAGCGAAAAATTAGGTGGGGTATGATCTCCTCCATTCGCCAGAGCTGCATGAGGATAAAAAAAATGCATTGTTAAATTTTTGGTCTTGAATTCTCAGCTATGCATCTGCTGGTTCACTCTGGGGGCGGTGGCAAACAGTTTCTACGATCACTGTGACAGTGACTCAAAGAATATAATACATGAAGAAGATTTGTATTTGGACAGTTTGCAAACACAGACCAGTTATTAAATTATTTAATTAAATGTCAAGCTACTTCTAATTGTCAGTGGGTTCTTTTATCAGAATAAGAAAACAAGTCTTTGAGAAGATGTTTTATAGGCCTATTTGATGTTTTATAGGTCTCATTGTTTACCATTATTCGAAACTGCCAAGTTTCAATTACATGTATATTCCATGCAAAGCCAGTATGTAAAATTCTGAACCATGCTTCTTACTGTTAATTCTTCTGTATTTATAAATGCAACGTAATTCTTCTCGTCCTATAAACGAAAAGAAAAATATATTATTGAGAAGTACGTTGACTCACACCCCTCCCCCCTCAATCACTGCAAAATATTTTCGAAATAGTAGTAACAAATACATGTTGGTCTACTTTACACGTGGCTCCAATATTTTACATCATATCTTATAGTTCAGCCTAATTTACCTACAACTCTCTACTCGCAGTGGTTACTGTTTTGAGATCTCAGTTGAAAAGATAATCCAGATTTATCCATGCTTTCTCATCTATGCCAGTAAGTGGCGAGCCCACATATTTCTTCCGTGGCTGTGGTGACATGAAGCAGAAAGACGGTTGTGAGGAAAATGGCGCCCAACACATTTGTTTCTACTCCTGCGAAGGTTCAGATTACTGCAATGACAAAGCTCTGCCGAAGTCCCCATTGTCAGATGATTCGGACGACAACGCTGGTCTGAACAATCGTGTGAATTATGGTTGTATATTGCTCGTGCTGATTACACATGTTATTATGAAATATCTCACACCCCCAAATATGTCATAGCTGATATTTTTCAAGCAAAACACCCAGCCAGTACCCCATACCAATCTGACGTAGATTTATGTAGGATCTCCATAGGGTAGCAGGATACCATAGGGGCTGATTCCTTATATCAAACCGGCGTCGGCATGATGTCGTAACCACTGCACCTAAATGGAAATGATTTCATTTCAATGAGTGACCTTGGGGTCAGTCCTAAGTGTGGGATTTCTGTAGGATCGCTGGCTGGGTGTACGATTTTGTTTAAATCCTTTTTTCGCCTAGAGTACGACATTTGAAACAAGCCATCTATCTTTGCTACATTTACTCTTCCTATTTTATCAACAAATAATTTTTCCAATAAATATTTATAATTTTGCACTAATCTGACTATTCAAAATCAGTACAGCATATTATTCAGAAGTTTTGGAATTGACAATTTTCTTCAGAGCACTGAAGGGTTAAGTCACATCCGTGGTGGTTTCACCAGACAAATGAAAATCCTATTTAACTTAATTCAGATTAATTATCAGAGGCCAGTTCACTATACATAATATCATTCAGTCCTTCTATAATGCATGTACATGTGCTTATAAAATATGTCTTCGTTGTTTGTTCAGCTACAGACAGTAGTGCCATCCGCCAAATATTGTATTTTGGGTCATCGGATATGGGTGTATGGAAAAAGAAAGAAAAATATAAGGGTTTCTGTGTTCACATTACGTCCCCTCTGGATGACAAGGTTCTATCTCCACTCTTTGGCTGGACTGAGCTACACACTACACACTAATTCTGCGAGCCTTCTTCAGTGTGTGTCAAAGTAAAAGTATCAAGCAAATTCAGTGTGTGACTTATACGCATTACTAAAAAGAAACAAATTCTTTGCTCTAAATGCTATGATCCATGAAACTTTAATCCTCGATTTCTCAAAAGTTGACGGAAGGGAGTCAGAACTTTGTCATTCTATGGGGACGATGAGCCAACAGCCTGTATGTTTGTGGACTTGTGGTCAATGGTTTATGTCGGACAGGACACGAAGTTACTGATTCCATAAAGGTTTGGGGTCATTCACGTTCATCCTGGGATATAAGAAAGTCATTTTCAATTATCTAGCAGCGTACAACGAGATCTGTAAATTTTCTCTATAAACTGAATCATGAAATATGCACAGCTGATTCTCTAAGTTATAGCCTGTTATGGAAATTCTACACTAGATATTATATAATATATTTTATAATATCTTAACCATCTAAGTTTAATTAAAGAGATTGTCTCTTTTCATGTAATTTTTTACACATGGAACGGGTCGAATTCAGTGGCTGTACTTTTATTCTTTGTAAATGGAAATCTAAAAGATTTCGAATTAGATTAGTTAGATCAATTTTGACTGCCTGTTCTTGTAATGAACAACACCAAAATTGTAATCTTTTCTAACTGCCAAATAGGATGATAACCTTTTTTTGGGGTTTGTGGCCGAGAACAGCAGTTTATTCTTATCATTAGATCCGTGCAGAATTTAAAAGACATTGGACAGCTTAAATTTGCATCCTTGCTCAACTAGTCATGATATTTATGCAAAAAGTCCCCACCTTCCGAGTCAGAACAATGTTTAAATTATAGGACACCAACTCTGCCTCAACATTCTGTCCAGACTCATATCCATCCCCACTCCTACCCCATCACCAATCACGGGGGGAAAAACATATAAAATTATATATTATACATGTATAGATCTATATATCTACATGTTCTACAAAATTAATGAATTTTAATTTTATCGACATTTTATATGCGAGATTTCCATCACTTATTTACTTTACACTTACATCTTTAACGTAAGTAAAATTCAGAATTCTCTTGTCTGTGTGTGTGTGTGTGTGTGCGCGCGCGTGTACTTTACACTCACATCTTTAACATAAGTAAAAATATGTAGACCTGTGTATGTGTGTGTGTGTGTTTTAACAGAGAGCAACTTGCTCACGATGCTCCTGTTGTTCTGAAACATTGGTGGAATCTTAATTATACATTGTATCATGCTGTTGTTGTTGTTGTTTGTTGCTGGTAATGAAGTGATGGTGGCGGTGGTGGTGGCGATGATGAAAATGGTGCTCATGTGTCATTCTTATGTGCATTGTAAATTCACAACTCATTACAGCTTATTACATAATGTCAGATGTACTGTGATGTTTTCGTAAACTGTTCGGGAAAAATAAACAGCCAATGGTGCCCTACTTTGGATTTCCTTTTGGTAAGACTACACAATTTATACTTTAGAAATGCACCCCCCCCCCCCCCTTTCCTCGAGGGAAAAAAACTGAAATTATGTCTGAACAATTTGATTTCACAATGTACAAAATCAGATTCAACACATAGATGTGCAAGTGTAGGCCTACATGGTTGAATGACTAAACTAACACCCTTAAAATTGATATGTTAGGATAATAAATTAAAACAAATTTAGGTAAAAATTCTACACACATCAAAGCTATCAATAGCTTTATTATCAAATTATCACATTAAATCAATCGTATCACATCATCATATTAGCTGCATGTGTGCCATATTATATCATATCGCGTCATACATTCATAAAATTCAAAAATGTTTTCTCACACTTTGGAAAAACCCTAAGAGAAAGCCAGTGAACTAAATTAAAACAACAAAGCAAGGCAAAAAGGATAATTCATTTCTTCTTTTTTTTGTAGAGTTTTTTTTTTTTTAATTTGTTTTTTAATAAATGAAAATATATATTGAAAAATGCAGAAAAAAAATTGCAACTAAAAGAGCAGAACAGCACAATTTTTGGTATACAAATTTTCTTAGTTAAAAAATCGACTTGTTCGTTTTGTTAAATCACATCATTTGACCATAGTGATAGCAGAGCAAGCGAATCTAAACATTCATCTATTTCCAGGGTAACGTGGAAGAGGGCACTTCACATAAGAAACCAACCAGTTGCATGAATTTTCAGCATGACATTCCACTGCTGTGGAGAATTACATTGTGCATGTTTGGAATGCTGCTGTAATATATGTAATTTCTTAGAACTCCCCGTGGAAAGATGTAGCTGGTAGAGTATTCTCAGCCGTCTGCCAGTTCTATATATATATGACGACAGATTTTACAGTGTGCACCTCCAAGTTCAAGGAAAACACAGAAATGTACATAAATGCAAAAATCACTAAAAACGAACTGACAATATTGAATCAGATCCGTGAAATCCAAACATAAGGACTTGCCATGTCAAAGTCAGACTGAATACAAAGAAAACTAACGGGTCAAATACCCATTCCAAGACAAAAATTTGCAGAGGGCCCAACTGCACAACAAACTGAAGTTCTGAATCAAACCTCTTCAAAGCATACCAGCTGTGCAGACAAGAGCTATTGCGCTTCCAATCAAATGTGTGATTACACCCTGCCAATGAGAATGATGCAGATGAAACTTGACAATCACTGTTTACAAACAAAATCACGTCCCCAAAAGCAACCTCAGAAAGACAAAAATAATTCAGACACTCGTCTAGACAAACAGTCTAAGAAAACTCGATCCAAAATCACAATGCATTATTTTTCTGACATACACTGCACAACTCTTGTTAAAACCTAATATGAACTACTGTCTGAATTGATGAAAGTACAACCACAAAGAATAAAAAAAGAAAAGGAGTCCAGCTCCTCTATGTTCAGTATTCTCGACTGTATTGTCGGAATAACTAGCGCTTTAATCATTTGCCATGCTGACACCAGGTAACAATGGTTACTTTTAACCTATATACTGCAAGATTTGTACTTGAGAAAGGTAGAAAAATTTGAAAAGAAAAAAACATGAGAACAGCACATGAGACTGGCGAAATCGAGCGACGCAACTTAAGGGGCAAGAAGGGAAAGCTGACCCCTTCAAAATGGCAAAAGAAGTTTTAAAAAGTTCGCAAAGTTAAAGGTAAGGAAAAGCTAGATTTCAGTTTGAGCCCTTCTTTTGTAATAAAAGATTAGTAAGGAATAAGACCAAAAAAAAAAAAAAAAAGTAGACAAGTCACTAAGGTAAGTGAAAAGAATTTCCAAAACCCAAACAACTAAATTGCATTTGCAAGGCATCAACTTGAGTGTAAAGCTAAACACTTGCATGATGGGCACATCAAAAATCACAATTTGTGAAGCAATGCTGACAAAAACCACAGTATGATGTGCTTAAGTTCAGGAGAAATTTCAAAACCCACGTCATGTATATTAATTATTAACTTATACTTAACAGTCAACTCATAATTAGTAAAAAGAAAATTAGCAAATCAGGGGATCAAACCGCTGAAATGCTCAGTGGCAAACATTTACCTCCCCTGGATATCACATTTTGTTTTTTATAAACCAAATTATATATTACTAGCTGAGGTCCCCGGCCCTGCCCGGGACAAATCGGTTTGAATATTGGTTTCAGATCTGGGTGGTTATTATGGACCTGCTTCATCTGGCCTGTTCCTATTTGTTTATTTTATTTTTGTTTATTTGTTTTTAATAAGTCTTACTGCTCTGCCTTTGTGAGTTGACACCTTGCGCATCCCGTACAACAGCATGATTTGCGCACGGGTTAGTGTGTTTGATAGTGAACACATCGCATGAAGTGATAACGAAACCTTAAAATGGCGAACCATGACTCGAAATAGAACTAAATCATGGCGAAACAATAAATTTCCAATAAAAAAAAACTACACCGATTTGAGACTTCTATTAAAAACTGTGCACCCTTACATCCATTCTGATGCACCATACAAAATTTGAAATCTAAATTTTAAGTGGTCCAGAAGCCTTTTGCAACGAAAAATCTCAAGTCCACAAATATATATAGTATAGATTATATATGGAAGAAGTGAATTTACAAACAATTTCGGAACAAAAAAAACAACAAAACATAACAGCACAATTTTCCTCACGTACTGATGATCTTAAATATTCATTAACACACCACACAGAGGAGGAAAATATATTTGCCGCACATCTAAGATTTATGATCAATTGCATTAAACCATAGTTATTATATAATAATAGTTCGTCCATCAGGTATGATGATGACCTTAACAACACCAGAGGAATAAAGAACAGAAAATGTTGAGAATTTCAACACATGGACAATAAAAAGAACTAAAGGACACAGAGGACAGAATGGAAAGACTGTTCTTTCATGACTTATGGCTTCTCATGTGACTGATAAGTCCTATTTTTGCCCTGCAGACCCTTCCGCATAAATGACAAGAGTGCTCCGTTGGTTCAGTACCACTGGGCCTTTTCTTGCGCCGTTCTCTTTTTTTGATAGCCTGCTGGACTCTGTCAGCTTCCCATGCTTTGCTGCCTCTGGTAAGGGCCGCCTTCCAATTTGCACGATCAAGCGAGAGCTTTTCCCACTCACTCACATCAATGGCAAAGGCCTTCAGTGATTGCTTGAGAGTGTCTTTGTAACGTCTCTTTGGGGCCCCAACATTCCTCGTTCCATTGGAGAGCTCAGAGAAGAAGATTTGCTTAGGGAGTCTGGAGTCGGGCATTCTGACAACATGTCCTGCCCAACGTAGCTGAATTTTTTTCAGGTGGCAGAAGATGCTCAATTCCTTGGCACGATTGAGGACCTCAGTGTCTGGAATTTTATCCTGCCATTTGATCCTTAGGATCTTTCTAAGGCAGGCCAGATGAAAGTGATTTAGCTTTCTGGCATGCGATTGGTACACTGTCCAGGTTTCAGCCCCATAGAGTAGGGTGGGAAGGACCACAGCATTGTACACTTTCAGCTTAGTGTCTGTGCGAATGCCGGCAACATCCCACACTCTCTTTCGAAGCCTGCCAAATGCAGAGCTGGCTTTGCTGATTCTTGAGAGAATTTCAGTATCAACACGAGCCGCGGAAGACAGTGTACTGCCAAGATAGGTGAAGTTCTCCGACACCTTCAGAAGACTGTCATGGACTTTGATATTTGGGGTCACAGGATACTTGTCGTCTGGAGTAGGCTGATGGAGCACTTCCTTGTGCTTATTGTGAGGCCAAAAAACAACAAAATTGGCCTCACAATAAGTTATTATATACAATATAATATATACACTATGAGATGACATCAATAAGCACAATATATACAAGGATGAAGGAACATAAGCTGTAACCCTACTCGTAAAAGCAATTCCACATAAAATATGAAATCCCAAAGAACAAGGCCATTGTTTTTAAAAACAAAACAATACAAGATAGAATTTTTTTATTTATTTTTTTTTGGGGTGGGGGGGGGGGGGGGTTATGAGGTTCTTTTTTGTTGTTGTTGTTGTTGTTTTTTATTTATTTATTTATTTGTGCTCAAAATCTGATTTTTTTCTTCTTTTTTTTCTCTCTCTCTCTTTAAGAATTATTTCGGGGTTAACATTTAAGTGAAGTGTGACACTGACAGCCGATTGTCACTCGAGTTGAACAGAATGTTGTTTGTGGCATTGCTTAATCGTTTTCAGGGCAAACTAATACGCTCGCATATGTGTGTATGTGCGTGCGTGTGTTCAGGCTTCCTGTTGTTTCCTTAAATTCTTCAGATGGTAGGCTCATTCCCTTCCATCCCATGAGTTAGACTCATTCGGCCAGTCTTTTTCTTGTCTGATAGTGTGTAATAAAGTCTTCCTAGCTGCCATGTAGAAAGCTGATATTATAAAATGGAGCTCAAATATAAAAGTAATTGCCCTTTTATGAGACAGATTTAGTGGCTGCATTGAACAACAACAACAACAAAAAACTGCTCTTTACTGCCTGACTTGTGCAACAAGAATATGATGTCGACAGCCAAAGGCTTGTTTCAAATCCATTTTCACTGTTTGTTTAGACCTTTAAAGCAATAACCTTTTTTTTTTTTTTTGCCAGTGGAGTGGGGGTGGAATGGAGATTAAATTCCTCAGAAAAATGAAAATTGTAGGACGCACAAAATTTTGGATAATTTCATAATTTAGAAAGGTGCCGTAAATAAGCGAATTAATATAATGAATAGGGGGCAGTCGAAGAATCCGTACCTGGCTGTCGAATAGCTTCAACAGTTTATGTGTGTAAGTGCGTTAGGACAAGCTATGACATGAGTTAATACACGCCGAGGACTCTGCGAGGGTGAAAGTATAGATATATAAAAAATTACAAGGTATGCATGATGTATTACATCCAATCCAATCCGTTTTATAATGTGTTTAGATCATTGACGCAAGTTCCGTTTTATACTGCGCACTCAGGCTGCGCATCTTCTAAGAATCAACATAGAATGCTAGTCTGCATCCTTGAGAAATGTGAGATCCAGCATTCGGCAGCATTTTCAGGCTAAACTGAAACGCGTCTGTGCACATTTCCTTAACCAGACAGATATTTTAGGTTGGTCCCTGTTTGCATGCATCATGCGGGTCACTGTGATTGTTTCGTCTGCACCGATTGCCTATCGTGATGTTGTGACTGTTGATAAGTATGTCAGGGCCTCGTTCTGGTGGAGACAACCTTGCCGTGAAAGTGTAGGGCCAGACGTGAGTGAGTAAGGATTAGGGGTACAAATTAGGTCGCGTATTGTTCTCCGTGTTACTGAACGCCATAACATCATCGCGTAATGAGGAACAACACATAGTGCTATTACTAAGCTTCACACAGTCTTTTGGTGAGTGTGAGACTTGTCACTTCCGCAGCGCCTTTCTACATTGTAAGATTCTTGACATCTGAAAGAAGGCATCATCGTCATCGTGAATAATGTCTGCTGCTGTCAGTACCATTCATGTTCAATCATCGTTGGTGTCATCATGCTGTCTGTGCATGCTCATCTTTACTCTCTCATTTTATTGGCATTTGAGATGTCTTTCATGCGCATTGGCTAGGTTGATTGTACTTTGTTGTCAAAAAGTGATTTTTTTCCACCTAGAATCTATTAATAGACAGTGTCTGACACCACAATTTAATTGTGTGACATATCGTCTCATTGTCGGCGATTGTGAAATCAGGGTTTGGCCGAGAATTAGATCTATGTAGATCTAGAAGTCTAGATCTAGTCTATGTAGATACCTGGATCTAGATCTAGTCAAAATATAAAAACCACAGAAAAACTGGGGTCGCAGCAAGGCTATAGTATAAGCGGGAGGTCCTCCGCCCGTCCGCGCCAGTCAAGAAAATGCACCAAAGAGGGGACTTTTGAGCGGGCTTATCGAAAGGTTGGCTTTAGTATTTGTATGGGACAAAGATAGAAGAAAGAAAGAACGAAAGCGCGGGTTAGGGGAGGTCTTCATAATAATTATTATGTTTAACTTTTTGGTGAGTGGTGCGGACGGGGGGAAGACCTTCCGTATTTATAAGCAATGTCAAAATGTCACTGGCTGTTGCGGTACCAAATCATGTGGCAATTCTTGTTTTTAAGACATGCATACGGCCTTCAATCGACTTCTGTCGAGTGCCCATTGGAGACGTTCAGCATTAAGAAAAGTTTCACTTGCCATTGTCGTAATCTTGTGTGGCCACGCTTATTCGCAGATGGATTTTTGGTTTTGTGATTTTTATTTAGGAATAAAGCTCCTTTAGATCACTATTCTGGCTTGTTTTGTTGAATAATTAGGCTCTTCACTCTGTAAGTTGGCTCAATTCGGAGAAACGCATGGTGTTTCTTGGTAATGGTAATGATGCAGCAGGTTGTGTTTTTGTTTGCTCGGTAGCATTAGACTAGAGAGACCCTGCTTAGTAACGCTTTTACTCAGGTTCCCCGATGGCATGCTAAGTAAACTCACCTGCCGAGTTGATAAGTGGGGTTTGAATCTCCACAAGAGCAGACTTTTTCGTTTTTTTTTGTTTTTTCCTGCTTTTTCCCCCACTGATCGCCATGATCGTTCCAGAGTATAAAATTGTGACTCGGGTTGTTTTTTTTTTTTTGTTTGTTTTTAGATGAATTATTAGTCAATTTTGATGTGAAGTCACAGAGAAAGTCAGACAGAGCAGACAAAAATCAACTAAACTTTCGTGCAAACAAAAAACAAAAAGTAGCCTAAATACATGTAAAACAAAACATGGCAAATAGCTGAAGCAGAAGACCCCCAAAATATATTTTCAGTAGGCTAAATACCGGATAGATCAAAGTCACGACAGAGAAACAAAATTTTCAGTTCACATGGGCTAAAAGAAATCAATTATATGTTTAAAATTTGATTTACATTTTTATTTCCAATTAGCAGCTGTCCTGTTCAATGAAAGGGAATTTAATGAAATGAACAGTAATAAATAAAAGCACACAAGTAATGAATGTGCTCACTTCTTTTAAAACTTGTCATTTATAACCTGGTAGGATGACCGATGAGCAACACATTTTTTCTTTGGCATCATTTGATTTTATTTTGAGAAAGCGTGCACAATGGCCACTTGACATCAATTGATGTGTTCATCTCATATTTAACATCGAAGTTCAGAGAGATCGTTCTCCATAGGCCATTTTGTTACTGATTTTGGATAAGTACATTTTCACAATGGAAAAATTTATTAAATTCATAGTGGTGCCTGCAGTTGTAAGCTGAACTGAGCCAATGAGCATATAATTATTTTATTTTTTTTTGCAGCCAGTTTTCAATCAGTTTAAATAAGTTAATAAACAATCCTGTGACATTAAAACTGCAGGTGGTATATTTTTGTATGTTTAGCTTTTTAAATAACATCTATCAGTAGTATCAGTTACATCATGTTTGTTTTGCGTCCAAACAATCATCACCATAATATTAAATGAATAAACTGAAAGGATTCAAGATTTTTTTGTTTAAAGTTGAGTATTCTCAATGTGTCTCATGGCCAGATTTTCTTGCAGTGTGAGTAATGAAATATTTCAGACTACATGGGTCAGGGGTCTCCAAGAGGATGGGATTTTAGTAGTGATGATAGGGAATCGCAGAGGGGCAGAGCCCCCTTGGCAAGTTAATCCTCTATACGGATGCTTTATAGTTAACGCGATTAACTGCTGAGTACTTTTAAAAGGTGGCAGTGTGGCAATACTGGCATGAGACACATTTGGAACAGGAAGTCTTTCCTAAATTTTTCTTATATGCGGTTAAGAAAATGTTCAGCATTTAAACTAAATTTAAGATTTAGCCTCAGATTTAAACCAAAAGAAATTCTAAAAGAAAATGGTTTAACAAGGGCAAGCACTTGCGAGATGACAGTCATTGCTTCAGGGTACTAGAATCATGATTTTTCAAGCTTAGGTTCAGAGCAAGAAAATAAAGTTTTTTGTGACCATTGAAATAACCGATGCAATTGCAGAGCAGGTAACGGGCTAAAAATGCCAGGTAGTTTTTACCACTAAACTAGACCTGTGGCCGTATGCATAATCAATGCGTAAACTAAAGTAAATACGTTAACTGGTGTTAACAAGAGAAATTGTATTCATTTCTTGCGTTAACACCAACCAGTTAACGTATTTACTTTAGTTTACGCATTGATTATGCATACGGCCACTGTATCCCCATACCGAAAAGAAATTTAACTTTAACTTAATAACTTCAGTTGTTAGCACCTTTTGGTGCCAAAGAACAATGTTCTGTTCAGAAAACCAAAAAAATTTTGTTGTTTGAGTTGTTAATTTAATCACGAATGCGGCACTGAACTCCTTTAGTTTAAATCTTAACCAACAGAGGGTCAGCCCAGTGTGATTCTTTCTCTGTAGTGTAAAAATCGGATGTGCTGTAGATAAAGTGGTGGTTCGGCAGGTTTTTGAATGTTAGCTTCGTTTCTTATCATAGTGCATGTCTGTGCTTATCTAAACGTTTCTGTCCTCTACTAGCTTTTGTTCAAGGAGTACAGTATTTCCTGATGGGAACAAGTGAATATTTAACAATAAACCCATTATAATGTGCAAGACTCACTGAATTTGTGTGCATCATCATGTCAAAAAAACCAAACAAGTCACGGGAGAATTCAGCAGCTGCTGAAAGGCTAGCAGATTGGAAAGGAGGAGAAAATTACATGGGGCAATCACCATTATCCATTGCTGAGTCAGATTCACCTGAGTATGATACACGTGGAGCAGCATTTGGCCCAGAATATGATGACATAGAAGCTGGCGTGGAAACTCTGTCTTTGAAAGATGGGGACAGAGACAAGGTAATCCATAACTCCAGAATTACATTTTACAATTAATGCATGTTTTTTTTATCATCACCAATACTGGCATTGAAGAGGCCTTCTTCATTAGTGAAGATGGTCAGCGGATAAATTGAAAAAGGTTAGCAAGCACTCTGGTGAGACTTCATGCAAATGAGGACGGTGGAAATTTACTAAGCAAACTTCATATTTATTTAGTTTTATTTGTGAGTTTCATCTACGTCAATTCAGGCCTTTTTTTCTTTTTGGTTTCTTCTTAAGTAATTTTTTCTTTTCTCAGCAGTGATATAATTTTTATATATATTCGGCATGATATATATATTGCAGCTCATTCTTAACAGTAATTTGTGTAATAAAGTCATAATTTCATTCAAATTGTACAAGATGATGAATAAAGACTTCGTCAAACAAATTTTAAGCTAGAGTATAGTTCAGTGAAAAATCTGGTGCTCACTTTAACAGGGAGTTTCTCAGCAGGAAATTCCAGTATTTGAGTTTTTCCTTAATTTCTTCTGTACTTACCTTTTTTTTTTTTTTGGACGTGTGTAAAATGTAATAATAGCTCTCTTCTGTTTTGGTTTCAAAAGATGCAAGACAAGAAAAGCAGCATGTCGTCACTGGCCATTGATCCGAGCACTGGCAAGAAACAGGTCTCAGTTACCATGCCCGGGCAGAGCAAGGCAAAACCCTGTGTAACCCAGAGGCCGCATGTGAAAGCGGATTTAGTAAGCTTTGTTATATTTTATAATTTTTTTGTTCAGCAGCAGCTCCCGTTTTCATTTCATTAATCCAAGATATTGTTAAGAAAATGGTTACTCTAGTCTAGCATGCAGTTTGGGGTATGACAGCACCAATCCGACCACCTTTTTTTTTCCCTTTAAACTTAATCAGCAGAGGAGCTGTGTGACTATAACAGCTGAACACATCAGTACTGATGTTATGAAACCCAAGGGTAAACGGGGTCCTCATCCTATAGAAGTATTTTTAAACTGGAACATTTGAGTTGGATCTTACTCCTGCAGTGGCAAAGAAATGGCACGTGATGTTTGAACTACAGGAAATCTGAGTTGTCACACATTTCCAAACCAGGCTTCAGTAATCATTTTGATATTTTTAAACCATATTTAATTTAGTTCACACAAAATGTATAGTTTTGTGTACAGCTGTCATGGAGACACTGTTGAACGAAAAGTTGTGTCAGTACATCAATACATGAACAGAGATTTGTTCTTGAGCATCATAATCATAGTTCATTAAAAACACTCAGCTCAAGGGGGAGAGCACCTAAAATTACTACTATTTCCTTTATTTTTTGCATAAAATTCCTTTAATTTTGGGGTCACCTGTCACCTGTCGGCTTCATCGTCATCGATGTTAGCTGCTACAGTGGATGTCACGACAAAATCTCCTCCACCCAATCCTGTCCTTAGCTTTCCTAGTTAGTTCACTTATTTCCAGCTGGCTGACTTTCTTGATGTTATCGTGATATGTAATGGGTGGTCTTCCTTGTTTTCTCTTTGTTTCTGTCTTTCCTTGAAGGATTGATATCATAAGGGCCGTGCTTTTGTTTCGGGCCGCGTGGCCGATGTATGCAAGTCTTCTTTTATTTATTTCAGGTGTTATTCTTCTGGTGGTGCCAAGCTGTTCTAAGATGCTTGTATTTGTTCTCCTTTCTGTCCAACTTATTCTGAGTAGCCTTCTGTAAAGCCACATTTCAGCTGCCTCCAATCTTGTTATGTCTGCCTTTTTGAGTGTCCAGGCTTCACAACCATATAGTAGGACTGGCCAGATCAAGCACTTAAGTATGTTCACTTTGAGGTCCGTTGGTGTGCCTCTATCCTTCCAAATGTTGTTTAGTTGAACCATTTTGTGTTTTGCCATTCCTATCCTTGTTTTTATGTCCTTTGAGCAGCTTCCATCTTGCGATTTATGTGATCCTAGGTATTTGAAATCAGTCACTTTTTCTAGTGCTGTTTTGTTTACTAGTATCTCCTGGTGTTCATGGTGCCCTGTTCCAGTATGCATGACTTTCGTTTTCTTTGCATTTAGGTGTAGGCCTGCTGTCTTGCCCGCTTCATCCACTCTGTGCAACACTCTTTTCATGCTGGTGATGTTATCTGAAATAAGAGCTGTGTCATCAGCGTAGCGAAGGTTTGTGATGTTTCGGCCTCCGATCTTTATTCCCATATTTTCTATGTCTGCGTTTCTCATGATCTGCTCAGTATAAATATTGAAAAGATGAGGTGAAAGTATGCAACCCTGTCTGACTCCTTTCTCGATGTTGAAATATGGACAGTTCTCATTGTTCCATCTAATCGTTGCCTTTTGTTCGTGGTATAGTGCAGCGATGAGGGTCACAAGGTGTTTCAGGAATCCCATCTTAATCATTATATCGAACAGGTGATGGTGCCTAACGCTGTCGAACGCTTTGCTGTAGTCTATGAACGTGATGAAGGCTTCGTTTCCATTGCTTCTTATCTGTTCAATCATTATTTGTAGTATGAAGAGCATGTCAGCGGTTCCTCTGTTGGTCCTGTAACCAGCTTGACATTCTGATAGTTCCTCTTCTACCTTAGATTTCATTCTGTTGAGTATGATGATGAGCAGGATTTTGCTGGTGTGACTGATGAGGGCGATGGTTCTATAATTTCCACAGTCTTTGACATTGCCGCTTTTGTATAGCATGACGAATTCTTGTAGCTTCCAGTCTGTTGGCCATTCATTTGTCTGCCAAATTTTGCAGATCATTTGGTGGAGTGCTTTTATTCCTGATTCGCTGGTATGTTTCAGGAGTTCGCCTGGTATGTTGTCTAATCCAGGGGATTTTCCATTCTTTATTTGTTTTATTGCAGCCTGTACTTCCTCCAAGAGAGGTTCTGGTTCTTTATCTATCTGTTGTGAGTCTGGTTGTTGGAGGTCCCTCGGGTCTGGTCTGATGTTGTCCGCAAACAGCATCTTGCCGTATTCGTGCCATCTTGAGAGCACATCTTTTGTGTTTGTCAGTGTTGTGCCTTCTTTGTTGTTCAGACTCAAGTTCTGTGGTTGGAAATCCCTCTTTTTTACTTTTCTTATTTGTTCAAACATTTCTTTTGACTTTCTTTGTGTATTACATTCTGTTATGTTTGCACACTCTCTTTCTAACCATGCATTCTTGTCTCTTCTGATCTTTGTTTGGATTTCCTTCTTCAGTGCATGATATTCATCTTGTTTACTAAGTTTTCTGGCTTTGCTCTTTCTTTTTGCAAGCTCTATCACTTCTTCACTGATGTATGGTTTGGGAGTTTTCCTCGTTCTTTTCCCGAGTTTCGATTCAGCAGTTTCACTCCAAATTCTTTTCATGTCTTTCCACAGTGTATCTGGGTGTCTTTCTTCAGCTGACCACTCCTTGAGTAATGCTGAGAAACGGTTTTCTGTTTCGATCTGAAAAGCATTGCTGATTTCAGGGTCTTTCAGTTTGTCCGTGTCAAATTTTGGGGTAGTGAACCATAATGAAAATCTGATTTGAAAAATGTATTCAAAATCATTTTTAAGTTTACAGTTGCTATGGTAATGACAGCCATATTGGATTTTGTTAACATATTTTAATTAATAATTCTGTGAAAACTGTCTGTTGAAACCAGCTGAACTTTTGCACACGTCAAGAAATACTATGCAAAGAGAGTTACAACACCATATTTCCAATAAAAATTGTCCAATTGGTCATATTCCAACATTGTAGAGCTGTTTATTACATTTTTAACCCCAGGAAACCTAGTAAAGCAGTTTCTAAGTGCTCTATCTGAAAAAACATCACATACAAACCAAATTGACCATTGTAACATCAAAGAATACACATTCAGTGACACATTAGAGCGCAATCTGTTTACTAGTTGAGAAATTAAGAACCGAAATTGTAAACATGCGTAAAAAACAATAAGGCCCTAAAGCCTTTCTAATTGCTCTAGTTGAAGAAAAATATTGTATATAGCCCAAATTGGCCATTGTATTATCAAAGAACTTATATTCAATGACAAATGTACAAAATTTGAGGGCAATCTGTCCACTAGTAGTGGAGAAATTGAGAATTGAAATTGTAAGCCTGATTTTGACTATCTAGTCCCGGTGTTCAGTATTTTGACCCGCTGCCATGTCTGGATGAATAACAGTGACAGCAGAATCAGTTTTCAGAACATAGTTGTCTCAAAATGCTGCAACCATCTCATGTGGAACTGTTGGTTCACATTACAGACAAGAAGAAGCCTTAGTTACAGCATGCAACAGTGAAAAGTTCAACAATTTTGCACTGAATCTGGAAAAGTGATATTACTTCACTGTTTGGGGCAGTCTGGGAAAAACAGGGACTACAATTATTGTATTCAGGAGTGCTCTTCAGTATTTACCAGTGTGTTAGGATTTTGTGCCAAATGTTTTGTGATAAAACATGGCTTATTAATTAGGTTTCCAAGTATAATCAGTTTTCTGACTTATTCCATGAAGATACAGTCATCTCACCTCAACAAACTACAGCTTTATGATTAAAATGTCTTGATAGCTTGAATACCGAGCTGTCAAGAGGTGTTTATACTATAGGCTGGAGTGAACTTTGACAAGGGAAAAAGAGCAAGTGGTGTTGGGAGGTGCCATCCCTGTTTACTTACATCCCATCCAACAGCTGTTGAATGTACCATGCCGTTTCTTCCACAGGGAAGTGAATCCTTCATTGCTGTCAACAGGGTTCAGCTTTAGTTTCCAGGTCTTGTGCCCAAACAGATTAATGTGAAGGCCATCTCATCCAAATTGGGTCAAAATACTCCATGTTTAAAGGTCATGATGTCAAGTACTCATGACTCATAGTCAATGCAAACAGACAAAGGGTTTACACTTCCAAAGTTCCAAGGTTATTGCCCCACCCTATGACATTTCAGGTGTCTGAAAAACTGCATAGTTCAACAAGCTTTGATCTCATATGATTTTCAGCACTGAGGTCTAGACCAGAGGCCTAGTTGTCATTTATGCGTAGTTTGTTTCTCTTTACCTTTTTTTGAGCTGTTTGTTTTTTTGTTGTTTTTTTTCCACTATTCTGAAACATCATATGACCTTCTGAATTTTCTTCATTTTATAAATTAATAGCAAATCCATCTTGACTTCTTCCCCAGGATGTCACAAAAGAATTTAAGAAATGCAAAGAAGAAGGTTCAACAAGATTAGATCTGAGCAAGTCACAGGTAAATGGAAAATGGAATGAAATTATTAGTTGTGTTAGCGTCTCTTAGCTGTTAGAGCTTAAAATAAGTTTGTTTCGCTAGAAAGCACACAGAAAGAAAAACAGATTCAAAATTTTTTTTAAATAGTGTCTTTATGTTGCATTTAAACTCCCTCCTCTCTCTCTCTCTCTCTCTCTCTCTCTCTCTCTCTCTCTCTCTCTCTCTCTCTCTCTCTCTCTCTCTCTCTCTCTCTCTCTCTCTCTCTCTCTCTCTCTCTCTCTCTCTCTCTCTCTCTCTCTCTCTCTCTCTCTCTCTCTCTCTCTCTCTCTCGTGTCATAGTACCTTTCTTTCTCCCCCCCCCCCCCCCCCCCCGACCAATAAGAGCAGTTGAAAGGTTGTTAATAAAATTTTTGTCTTCTCTATTGGTAGTTGACAAGTCATGGGAATATATATTTTTAAAATCTTTTTTCAATCATTATTATTAGCACTTTCTCATTCACTTTGAGATTCAGTGGAGGGGATAATTTATCTTTCTGCCAGTACATGCTGCATATTCTGGCTCTTTTTGTCTTTCTCTGCTTGTGGTAATTTGGAAAAATATTTCCGCTGTAGATTATTAATGTGAGATGTCATTGTTGGTGTAATAAACAGATCATTGTTTCTTTGCAATTGCATGAAAGATGACCAATGCTGTTAACACCATGACTTTTTTTTTTTATGTTCATCTCAGTGCCAGAGTGATGCAGATGCACTCCCTGTCAATCAGTTAGTAAGAGAGTAGAAATTACCTGCCATTTTGAGTTGTCTAGCAGCCATTGACTTTGTTCTCCACAGATTTCTATGTTACCAACTAGTATAAAAGAGCTGACCCAGTTGACAGAACTGTATTTATACAGCAACAGATTGACTCAACTGCCCTCTGAAATAGGCCTCTTGACGGGTCTGGTGACCCTCGCCTTGAGTGAAAATTCTATATCCAGCCTGCCTGAATCATTTGCTTCCCTCACCCAACTAAATGTTTTGGATCTCAGGCATAATAAATTACAAGAGGTGAGTACAGCAAGATTTGTTTCATGTTTTAATTTTTTCCTTTGTAGGAATATTTTTCTTCTGTGATTGGAAAGAGTATTTATCATATGTTTGAATCAGAAAAGAGAATGCACGTATTTTTGATCAGGCAAGACTGATGCTTTCTGAGGACATTAAGTGAGAAATCCCGTTTAATTTTCTAAATTAAAGGAATGTAAATCTTCCGTCTTTTCCATCCAAAGTGCGATTGCCGACCCCACCCTTTCCATCCAAGGTGCAATTGCCGACTGTCCACTAGTAGCACTAACACCAGCCGTCGTCCTCAAATCAGTCAACAGTTCTATAGAAATCAGGCAAACCTAGTAAACTCTAATCGCGATCTGTTTGCATAGAAGATTTCTTCTGTTGTTACTTTTCACTTTCGTTGACCTAGTGGTGTAGCCTCACTGTCTGCAGCAATGTTTTACACGCAGTTTCCGACACCGACTCGGAATTTGGTGGTGGTGATGCTAAAAAGCTTTGCTGCCTCTAGATTGAGATTTAAATATTTCCCAGAATGAATAAATTTTTTATTCTATCACCAAGTGCTATGGGCGCAGATGGCGTGACTTTGAAGAAGCTCAGGTGGCAAACGACTAGATCAAAAGGGAATCGATGCAAACGGGGATTTGGTCGCAATTTCTTTTTAAGAAACTCAGCCATGACAGATGTTCATTGTGCTTGTTTTGTTCTGGTTAATTACACAACATTGTAATTATAATTTTTTCTCTGCGGTTTCTGGGCATGTCGCACAGGTTCCTTTCATTTTGTCACTGGGTGTTTACATCCCTGAAATTATTAAAAACCAATCATTAATTGAAACACAAATATAACCAGTAATATTCTCGTGTGGGGTACCGTGCATGAAAAGATTATGTAGCTTGGTTTGCAGGGTGAACAAGCAAGATGCAATGATCCTGCATAAATTAAGGCTGAGTAACAAATGCGATTTAGATAAACTCATAAAGTAATTCATGGTGCTTTATTGTATGAAAATATTCAATAGCTAATGAATATGGAATAAAATACCAAGTTACAATACTGTACTGCTTCAAAAATATTTTAAGAGAACTTGATATTATTTATGGCTGTTTTACTTTTAGCACCTTATAAGTGACAGTGGTGTTATCTATCCTTTAGTCCTGATCATGTGATCGAATTTTATTAAAAACTAAAATTCTTACCTTTGAGAGATTTTATAAATTGGGGACTTCCATAATACAAAGACGCATATGATTGGAAATTTTGCAGATTGACAGTAAAAGTGCAACAGATATTTGACCAACAAACAGTTTGTCAGATGCACATAATTTATTTGATTTTCTGTAACTGAATTTTCGTCTCATATCATTCATTTCCAGAAGAGGGAGATAGGTTTGAGTTGGAGAGGGTGGGAGAGAAGAGAATAAAATGCAAGTATACCAGCAGAGTTCAAGATGAAGGTCACACACATGCACGTTGACTCCAGTCTCTTTGGTTAATGCCTTTTTCACAAAGTGACAAAATATCCACACAAAAAAAACTAATTTATATATCTTTGAGTATGAGCAAAGATGACAACAGTCATAAAAAATATTTCAGAAATCGCCATATATAGCTCCGTACGCAGCTGTGGTTAAGTACTGATAATGATTATTAAGTATTAGATTTATCAAATGCACCTGTCATGTTATGTTACATTTGTGTGGAAATTCTTGAAAAATTATTTCACAATATTATACTTTCCTTTTGTTTTGTTGCAGATTCCCAAGGTTGTGTATCAGCTGCGTTCATTAACTATAATATTCCTTAGATTTAACAGAATTCGGGTTGTGGAGGAGGAGATTAGTAATTTAACTGTAAGTATTGACATGTCACAAAATTTTTTTATTCTTCTGAAATAATTTTTATAGTTCATGTTGTAGAAACAGATATATAATGTGAAATAGTCCTCAGTGGCATTAATGTTCAGAATTTGTATTTGTGTGATGTTTTTGTAGAAAAGGTAAGAGGCTTTTTTTCTTTTTTCTTTTTTTTTGTACTTGGCTAAAATCCATCAAAAAAAGAAGAAAAATCCAGCTAATTTAACGGCCATATCACAAACAATTATTTCTTATTTGAATATTTGATTGGTAAATCTCAAAATCATGTATTTGTACCCTTCAAACTGTCCGATTGGCGTGGCAGGAGACAGATATTTCTTACATTTCTTTTGCTGCTGCTGTTTGAAGGACATTATATATATAATATATTATCTTTTTTTTTCCAGAATTAATGTTGTTGAATTATGTATTCATGTATTCCAGTATTTATGAAGACTGGAATTTCTGTTGAAGAAATTGTTGTATCGAAAGAGTTCTTTATGTTATTATTGTTATGTTTCAATTTTTCCCTGCAGAATTTAACCAAATTCAGTCTGCGTGAAAACAAAATCAAGGAGCTGCCAAAGGGGATTGGAAAATTAGAAAAGCTTGTGACCTTTGACATTTCGCATAATCACCTCGAACATTTGCCTGATGGTAAGTCTCATTGTTCTGCGATTAATAGATTCTGATACAGATGTTTCATAACACGACAAATTTCAAGTTAAGCATAAGGAAGATAGATTATCATGTGGAGTAAATTTTTTGGGGTCATTATTTTGACTTCCTCCAATATTTTTTAATGATAGTAAGAAAAGTTTAAAAAATGTTTGCCAGCCCTCATGTTTCAGATACCTGACCAAATTTATGCTGATTAAGCAGATTAAGGTTAAAATTGTAGAAATTTTGAAGAATGAACTTCAGTGAGGACTGTGATATATGTAAATTCCTTTGCTACAGCTGTTTGTGTCTGGTATGGCATAATGTTTAATTTGTTGATCCCATACTGTATGGCTGGCCAGGATTCCTAAATTCTTACGAAAGGATTTAAATGATACTTTATTTAAAATTTAACATATAATAGGCATTAGGGGACAGTGAATACTTACTAAGTGTCACCAGTGAATTTATTTCCCCCTCACAGCAGTAGTTGCTATTTCCTTCATCAGATATTGGCAATTGTGTGATGTTGAACTCACTAGACCTCCAACACAATGAACTTCTAGACATCCCTGATTCTATTGGTAACCTCAGGGCATTAAATCGACTTGGACTCAGGTAACATAGTAATTAATGTATTGTATGTACAGATGCTGTTCACTGTTTTGACAAGGTTTCTTGAACATTTCAATAATGGTCCTAGATATTCTCACATTAGTATGATGATGGTATGATTGTGTTATTTCATAGATTAGATAAGTAAAAGTATTTCACCATTCTTTTCCATATCTCCTGTTGATGGAATTAGATATGGATCAGTAACAAATGTTTTCTCTGCACCAGGTACAACAGGTTAAGTGTGATTCCGGCAACCCTGGCTAACTGTACAAGCATGGATGAGTTTAATGTGGAGGGGAACAACATATCATCATTACCAGTGAGTAATTTTGGTCTTGCTTTATGTTGGGTACCATTCTGAAACTATTCTGTGATACAATGCAGAAAGCTTTCTGTTTATTGTCAATTAGGATTTTACTATAAATTGCTTATTTAGCTCACTTTTTAACAAGTGCAGTAGCCACAGTACCAAAAAACTATATATTTAATGTGTACTTACTTCAAAATATCGATAGCGAGATTTTGTACTTTTCGGTTAGTTTATCCATTTATAAATACTATTTTACTAACCATATGCCAATTTTGAATGTTTACAACACTGAAATGCCTTTTTAGTCCAATTTTAGTGAGGGGGGGGGATCAAGAAAAAGGCACAGAATCATGCCATTGGGCCTCAAAATTAGGCTTTAGGCCTAAATAACATCTCAGTGTCGCTATCGAAACCATGCGTTTTTGTGAATACTTGGTATCGAGACCTTTATTTATATGTTGCCCACATGTCTAGGTCAAGGTAATAGGCCTGAGACATCCCATTCCCTTCTATACAACCATACTACACCACAATACTGTCAGAGTAAAACACATTAGGGTGTGTGGTCCCCCCCTCTATTTCACTGATTGGTCGACTGTAAACGAAGCAATAAATTGAGCCATTCCATTGGCTGGGGCGTAGGTCATACCCTCCATATTTACCAGATTTAGATTGTGACCCACATAATAGCCCAAAGAGTACAGTGTCAGCTGACTGGAAAGTGTTTTTATTTAAAATCTGCTTTTATAACGTTGCTCTGCGACATGGAATTTGTTACCGTTTGTGAAAGATGCCCAAGTAGGAAGTCACTTTGCGTTCCCTGCAGTTGCAAAAAGTCAGACAAGAGATCTTTAAAAGGTGTAGCACAGTAACAGAAGATGGGTGCTAATTATGTTACATTGTTTTTATTGTGGATAGTTGAGATGAGCTGTAACTGGTTTAAAAGCTAGTAGAAAGGCCAGAGGTTCTTCAGTAGTCCTTTTAGTACATGTTGCTGCATAAGTTTATATGATACAAGCCAGCCGCCCCCCTTCACCAGTGTATCCCCCACTCCTGACTGTTCTATATCCCGTTCCACCTTGTAACCAGGGATGTAAATCTTTCAGATTTTCTCTGATTTCAGATTTTTTCATTTTGTTGGATTTTGAGGGTAAATTCCTAGATCTAGAGCTAAATCTATCCTTATTTTTATTTATTTTAGGTTGTTTTTGTTTTCTTTATTCACTGATCATATAGTTTTTCAACAGTAACAAATCGGAACCTAAAAACTAAGAATAAAAACAGTTAATTTCACAACTACATTAATACTATTGTCACAACATTGGTTTGCTAGTTATACGGCAAATTTTCAGAGAAAGATTCTCTGACGGACGCGTTTCCTTCACTATCGTTGGTCCGAGGTTTCAGAGGAAAATTCTCTGACCCACGAAAATAGCCTAGGCCTGGCCAAGTGGGGAAATAGATGCAAGGCAAGGGAAATAACTCTTATCGTTTTTGAGTTTTAAACCATGGCGTCGGGTTCACAAATTCCCAGGTTTGTTGAACGAGATACAGCAGTTGATGCGATTGATCTAGAGTGTATGAATAAGTTTAGATGGGATTGGTTGTTCTTGAAAGATGACAACGGCGATTATTTTTCAGATTATTTCCGTAAAGATGGGTTTGCTGGGTGCTGTTACTGCAAGTGCGAGATTAAATACGGCAATGGTGGTTTGCGTTGTTTAAAGGACCATGCCAACAGGTCTAAAGCTCACGGGCGAAACCGTCGTATTTTTCGATCTAACCAGTCTTCCTGCTGCAATGCAGGCAGTGTGCAATAAGATTTCTGGTACTGCAGATATCTGTAGTCAATTTCTGCCTAGATTTAGTTCTAGTTCAGCTGTACATCCCTCCTTGCCTTATGGTGCTGTTCCCAACATTGAGCAAGAACACAATAGATCTAGGGCAGATTTAGAGGTAGCTAAAGTGCCCAAGCCAGTCTCTCTCAAGGATAGGGTCACTCATCACACTAAGATTAGCAATGAATTTTTTTACCAAAACTTGTAGAAGAATGAAACATCACATTTACCAAGCAAAGTAAGGTATGTACCTTATGGCCATTACCACATGTCTTTTTTTTTCTTCTGAAAATTATTTTTGTACCACTTATTGTCCAGTGTAGTCTTTTCTAGTTTATTTTTTCGTTTTTAAAGTGTCTTTATCTGTATTAATTTAACCAAATTCTGCTCAGAAGAGGCCAATTTTTAAGCTGTAAATGTGTGTGAAAATCAATTTCGGCGGGGGGGGGGGGGGGGGGGCGTTGTTGCGGCGGCGCCCCTGACCCCACCGGGGCCTATGCGGCTCCTGGTATTTCATTTTCAGAGAATTTTTTCAGATGTCATTTACACCCCTGTGTAACTTATACTATTGCTCGCTCTCTCTCTCTCTCTCTCTCTCTCTCTCTCTCTCTCTCTCTCTCTCTCTCTCTCTCTCTCTCTCTCTCTCTCTCTCTCTCTCTCTCTCTCTCTCTCTCTCTCTCTCTCTCTCTCTCTCTCTCTCTCTCTCTCTCTCCCGTGTGTGTTCTTTTCTGTCCCCCTTACTCCTCTATACACATCTGTCACAAGCCTTTGGTAGTTTGCAAATCATTGTTGAGGCCCAGCATACCAAGTATGGATGATTTTAGCTATGTGTAACACTTTTCGATTGAACGCTTTTATTGAAAAAAACTTTCAAATGCGATTTTCTCAAAATTGCACTTTTGTTCAGTGAGTTGTGAACTAGTTTTTTTTATTTATAGACCAATTGGTATACAATTTGGCTAACAACATGTTTGAACAAATAGGAAAAAATGGAATTTCGCTACATACCATTTTCAAAAATTCATAAGAAAAGATCTGTAAACAGAGATACCAAAATTCCCTATTGTATGAAGTTTTTAATTGGATAGAATAAGGTATAAGAGAGGTTTCAGATAAATCCAGTAAAATTTGGCGAAGCCTTTCTATATTGAAATTGACACTTTTTGGGGACTCAAAATCCAAGATGGGGCGTTTCCATGGCAACCATACGACAAACAAATTTGTTTACATTTTTTTTCTGCTAATTCAGAAATCCTGAATTCGATTATGATAGTTAAAATTGTCTATTTCTCATAATAACAAGAATCACCTTCAGGACCCGCACACCCCTTTAAGTTTGCAAAAAGTGCTGGTAAAAGTACCATTGTCTGTGAGCAGCAGGTTTTAGATAAATACACCTTGCAAGCCCAAACACATGTTTATGGGTATAGGCAACATGAAGTGCAGAAATAGTACACCAAGATTAAAAGTTTTATGTCTATAAAGCCTCATAGATCATGGTTTTGTTTGTTTGTTTTTTTCATATTTAACAGGAAGGGCTATTGTCCAGTTTGACACAGCTGACCAGTATCACATTATCCAGAAGCAAGTTTGAAAAGTATCCCACTGGTGGTCCATCCCAGTTCTGTTCTGTATGTGTAAGTATCAGTGACAGCTGGAGTGAAAATAAATATTTTAATGTCAGGCACATGCTGGTCTTCAGGAACATAATGTACATTGTCATGTAATACATGTATATATGCGTATTTCCCAGGAGAGATTGCAATTATAAGAAATGAAGTGGATTAGCATCTGTCACTCAAAATAGATTTGTAAACTGGTTCACTGTAGGTATGGCATTCTTTTTATTTAAGTGGCATGAGGATTTTCTGCAAGCAGCAAACCGAACACCAAAAACCTAACTATATATCCAGGGCTGATCCTACACCTTTTCAAAAAACAAACAGAAATCATTAGTATTTTTGTAGCTGCCATTGTAGCTAAAAAATTTGTGATCGGTGTAATGAAATGCATGACATCTGATTTTTCAGACCGAGCCAAAAATAGAATACATGTGGTCACCTCATGTTAATTATGGACATCAACACATAATTCATGTATAGGTAATTTTAATCGGAGGTGATCTTAATATCTGATTTACATCAAAATGGTGATGTGCATATTACTACAGTGTTGTACAGGTTATTTTTATTTATTTTTTTTTTAGTTAACAATTTAAGGGAAAAAAATATCTTTAGAAAAATTTTGTGTGACAAGTGTGGCGGATGTCAGTTGTCATATTTGTTTATGGAATTGTTTCATTATTTTTTTCCCCAGTCCTTAAACATGGAACACAATCGAGTGAATAACATTCCTCTGGGGATTTTCTCTCGGGCAAAGCATTTAACCAAACTCAACATGAAAGACAATCTGTTATCTGCATTACCCCTGGGTACGTTGGCCAAATTTCTTAGCAAAAAAAGTAGATCCTTGTTATTTAATCATTATATTTTGATCATGCAACTTTTCTATCTGATTTGAACAAAATGGATGCATACATACAATAATGTTAGCAAAAGAAGAAAAAAAAAGAAATTGTCTTGAAATTTTATGAATTAGTGACAGGATGAAACAAAAGTAAGTCTTGAGAACTTTGTACCTGTTATATGACATGGCACTCGCATTACATATATAGAGGGCTTAGCTCAGTTTTGATTGAAAATAAATCTTTTTTTTGTTCAATTTTTTTTGCCTTAATATTCCAAGTATCTTTGTTCCAGTGTATGTTGGTCTGGTTCATCACGGCCATGTCAGGCAAGAGTTACTCGAAAGGTAGTTTCGATTTGGGATTTTCCAACTTTATACTGAAAGCTCAGTTACATACCTGAACTTTTGATTGGGTTTTATTATAAATGGTTTGGCTTTTGTTGTTTTTTTCTGTACTTTTCATACTTTTTGTGTCTTTAACCCTGCAGATATGGGTAGCTGGCAGAATATGGTTGAGTTGAGCCTGGGAACCAATCAGTTGACCAAAATTCCAGATGACATTCAAAACCTCCAAAAACTGGAGGTTCTTATCCTCAGCAATAATGCCTTGAGGGTAAAAACACCAATATTTGCATTTCAGATTCAACTTTACATTTTACAGTTAACTCATGAAACGCAAATTGTGAATACTTCTCATCAGGCACTAAAGAGGGATTCTCTGGTAGTCTTGATATAGTGCTCAGGGTTCACACAGGTCCTTAAAAGTCCTTAGTCTTTAATTTTCATAAAAGAAAAAATAAGTATACTCAAAGAGTCCTTAAATTCTGAAAATGATGCCAAAGTCCTTAAAACTTGTGTTTCAGTTGAAACATTTGAGATTCAAATCTTCCAATTGCACACTGAATAATTGGTATTTGAAATCACTGAACTTTTCACAGTGAATTTACTATGTTTGAACTCTGGATACAGAAACATCCCCGTTCGATGAGTGCTGCACACCACTTGTATAGTTGTAATATTTCTTGGTCATGGGCATACAGGTCCTTAATTTGTTTACTGTGAGGCCTTAGGAAGTCCTTAAAAAGTCCTTAAAATTAGTTTTCAAGACTTTGTATGAACCCTGAGTGCTGATAATCTACTAAACTGCTTCAGTGAAAATGGTGAAAACAACCTTGCATCTTTTCTTGACAGAGAGATCACAAATTAAATTTTTCAAATATGCTGTGGAAATTAGAAAATAATTAAATTGCTGTTGAAGTGTCACACCTCATCACACATACTCAATAATATAGACAAAAAAGAAATTGAAATTATTGACTAAAAGTAGTAATTTTGAGCATACAATCCTGAAAAATTTTACTGTTGTGGTTGTAGCTGCTTTTGTCATATATTCTGTGTTTTCTTGCCTTCTTCTCACATGCATTATTCTGCCCTTTCTTTTCTATTTCAGCGATTGCCAACCAGTATCGGAAATTTGAAAAAGTTGCGGGTTTTGGATTTGGAGGAAAATAGGCTCGAGTCATTGCCTCAGGAGATAGGTGAGTGTTAAAAACATTTGAAGATAGACGTTTGTTACACAAAGCTCCAGTGCGCAAACAAGTGTAGGGTAGGTCACGTATGTTGTATCATAAACAAAGGTAGTCGGTTGAGTTAGAACAGGTGGACACAGATTGTGGAGTGGTTTCGTTTTATTTCGGAGGCTATGTTTTGATTGGTTTTTTTTTTTTTTGCAGTTCCACATACTTACAATCATCTTTGGCAGTTTTAACTACTGGTAGACATAGATCTAACCTACTGACTGTTAGAATCTATGTGTAAATATTATTGGTGATCATGGACAAACTGGCCCCGGGCTAAGGTGTACATGTAGTCACAAATTGAATTTTAAAGCCCATGAGCTGGTAAACAAAAGAACATTGACATGTGAGAACAGGGTGGACATGGGTTTAGTTCTAGATCTCCCAGAACCGTTGTCCTTTATGCCTGGGGGAAGATAATGGCAAGCCATCACCATCCAAACCATGTGGCTGTGGGTAGACATATATGGCAGACTCTTACAAAAATCATCAAACTTGTCCAACAAATATGCATTTTGGAAGTCATGAGTCATGTTGTTGTGACTTTTGTATGTCACAATCATATGGAGGCAGATCTGACATTGTTCAGCACTGCAAGAGCAGTTATCTGTGTTTGTTTCCTGCTTCTTAATATCTTTTATATATAGAGAATAATAATTCCATAATGTGATTAGGTAAGGAAATGTTTTTTCTCTTGGGTGGGGGGAGTATTTGGGGGGGGGGGGGGGGGGGGTGGGTTGATATTAGGAGTCTGTTTTGGGGTTTTTGAAAGTTGGCAGCTATGACATTGGAATCAAGTAACCATCTCATTTCATCAACTTGACCAATCTACCAACTGCCAGGAGTATGACAATTAACTTTGCAGATGAGGGGACATAACTGCAGAATTATTTTATCTGCACCCACGTTGAAAACTGCTTATGCCTCAATATTATGCCACTGTTTCATTAGTAAACGAGCTAAAATCAAATAATCATTTCATCAACTGGTCTACCAATGGCCAGTAGTTTAAAAATTCACTTTATGGGTAGGTGGAAATTACTGTACAAATGTTTTATCAGCAATCACTAAAAATGATGTATGTGACAACTGCCTGCTCAGTGGAGGCCTTTTACAGTTTAATGTTACTTTTTCAGGTCATTTACAAGAACTACAGAAACTTATTGTCCAGTCTAACCAGTTAACTTCCTTACCAAGAACCATAGGGTGAGAACAAAATTGTGTCATGCTTGTACTGTGGTGGTGTTGTATTTTCACTGTTGTGAAATTTTTCTGAATAGTTCATCAAATTTACTCTAACAGTGTATAAAGGTTGCTCCTTATTTGTATTATACTCATATGTGATATCAGACTGGCTTATAAGTTACCCTTAAAAAGCTCTCACCTTGGCTGTGAATCATCCTTCACTCGTGCTGTAGTCGCTGCGATCAGCTTATTGGAAACAGAGAAATAATTTTGCTCTGTGGATATTCTTTTACCATATGTGAGAAAATGGTGATAAGTGACAGGAGTATGATACTGAGTGGAATTACATTGCTTCAGAACAACTGACACCAAATAATAAAATGTCACTATCACAGGTGTACCGCAACCTTCAGCGGCTTACTCACTGCCATTTTTTGTTGTTGTTGTTGTTTTTTTTAGGTATTTGAAAAATTTACAGTATCTTGGAGCTGGTGAGAATAACTTGACATCATTACCAATTGAAATTGGTGAGTGAAAAATATTTTGAAAAACATTTTCTTGATTTGAATGCAAACTAAACTAGAGGATGTTTTTGTCATTTTCTCTTAAATGAATGGCAGGAAAGAGAAACTTGTTCAGTGTTCATAGATTTTTAGGGAAGTTAATCTTTATTTCAATGTCTTTATTCCAAATGCTTATTACCTGGTCAGTTTGTCATTATAACTGATAGCCCAATATGCCATCTGGCTCCTCATTCACAACAGAATGTGCGAACACATTCCACACAGCTTTTCCTCCACATGGCATCAAATGTAAACAGTCCACATCATCTGTCAGCCAAAGTTCAAACCGATAACATCTGGAGGAAGAATCTGCTTACTTATCAGGTACATGCCAGAAACAGTTGTGCCAACGGCCCCGGTTTTACTGGACCATGGTGTACCTCTGAGTTTTTAGAGAGATCCAAGAAATAAATAGTATGCAAATATGTATATTATACAATTATGCTTAATATTGTACATTAAGTGTGTTGTCCTGTGTGTGATGGTGATAACTATATGATAGTTGAAGTTTACTTTTAAAGGGCACAGATTCACAGCATATACTGCAGCGTATCCCTTATTGAAGTGGTCAGGTGTCATCATCAGGTCTGTGTCAGTGTGTTGTGGATGATCTTTTGCCACTTTTGTCCTTATTATGAGCATTGGTTTTTGTCCCCCAGGTGAGCTTGTATCATTGGAGTCCCTGTACATAAACGATAACCAAGAGTTACACAGTTTGCCAAGCGAGCTGGCTTATTGTTCTGCCCTCCAGATCATGTCCATTGAGAATTGTCCCCTGAGCCAGATCCCTGCAGACATAGTGGCTCGTGGACCATCCTTAGTTATACAGGTGAGTCTAACTAAAGAAGTGGCTCATGGGCTATCCTTAGTTATGCAGGTGAGTCTAACTAAAGATTTTGCGGGCCAAAAGATTAGGTCAGTCACAACTGGTGAGAAAATGAGAGAGAGAGGTGTGAAAATGATCATATATAATCAAGATCAGATGAAGTAATATTTGTTTACATTTTCTTCGAAATTACAATTACTTGATGTGTAAAAGTGTTACACTTCCCATAGTAGATTTCAGCTGCATTAGGAACTGGTTGATTAACCCTTTCATGTTTCTATTCTGGCTACTTGTGAAGCGCTCTGATCTAATGGACGACTTCCTGGCTATGCGGTTGCCATGATTGGTTTACATTTTTCAGCCCTATGGTTGCTGCTGCTGCATGCCTTCACTAAATTGGAAATTGTAGCCCCCATGTCGCATCTGTGATAGGGAATTTTGACATACTTATTGAGAAATGAATGAACTAAGAGATGAACCCATTTACTATTTATACCTATTCATGTACTGTTCTTCCTCTCAAAGTTGTATACAAAACTGGGGGACACTGGCTGATACTGCCGGGTTGAACACATGGCGGCATCATAAACAAAGCCAGATTCGGCCGGGTTGAACAAATCGCGGCCATATTTAAGGGCCGGGTTCGGCCAGGTTAAACATGAAAAGGTTAAGACAAGGCTTTCTTGTGTTCAAGTTGCTTTTGATAGAATTCAAGGAATTCTCGAGGATATTTCC
The DNA here is from genome assembly GCA_963931925.1 of Onchidella celtica. Lineage (NCBI taxonomy): Eukaryota > Metazoa > Mollusca > Gastropoda > Systellommatophora > Onchidiidae > Onchidella > Onchidella celtica. The sequence goes on from OZ007575.1 coordinate 17,376,790, forward strand.
TAAAGTATATTTCAGTGGTCCACATTCTGAGTTTTATATAGAATTTATATTATTATATGCGAATGTTTTGTTTCTTCACCAGTACTTGAAGCTTCAGACACAATATACATAGCCCTGAGTTCTGGATGACATTCATGGTAAATGAATGATGGATGTTTAAAACTGTGTCTCTTCAGAAAAATGGGGAAAGGGTGTATTGTATCTAAGTCACAGCAACCAGGAGAAAATCAGGAAGCGATGGGAACTGTGTAAATTTATGAGACTCCAGGAGTGGTGTATTTATGTTTAAAATCCAGTGCTATGAGGTACAATCACATCTGCGGCTTCTTTTTTTGTAGTGCCGATTGTTTGACATATTTTGACGACAATTTTGTTACTGTAATTATCTGGTCACGGAAATGGAGATGGGATTGATAGGTAGTTAAATCATTCGCAAGTTTTAAGAAAGAAAAAAAAATGAAAAAGGAAATGTTGACTTATGATATTTATTGCTGGTTGGTTAATTATATAAAAGAATGTTTCATTAGCAAATGTTTGATACTCAACAATGTTTCATTAGCAAATGTTTGATACTCAACAAAAAAAAAATAGTCGAATTAAATGTTTGTGGATTGAGCTATTGACCTCATTTGAATGTGTCATTTCAAAAGTTATGATGCATAGCGATTACACATTCAAAGTTTTTTCTTACATTTCAGGAATAATTTAAATGAGTCAGTAAAAGGTACAATATAAGCACATTAATGGAATGCAATGAAGATTTTGGAAGGATAAACAAAAAAAGATAAAATAGTGATTACTGGCATATTAACTCACAGCACCAGTCATGAATCTGTTGTCAAAAACTACATTTTTTGCATGTGCTTGTTTTTAAACACGCTGGTCCACACAATGCAAGGAAATGATTTTACTAGTTTTTGTGAATCAGGAATTATGTATGCAAATGAAATATTTGACATCACGTGATTATGTTCATATGAAGTTCTCTTTGTTGTGTATTGAGGTATTTAGGCCTGAACAGCAGGCGTGAAAACAGTAAGCTGTTAAAGTAGATTTTGTTTTTTTTAATTTGCCCAAAACAGACAATAAGGAAAGTTAAAATTCTGACAAAATGACTTACAGAAGCCAAGAAAGGAAGGGAGTAGTGCTGGTAGTTAGTAAGCTGTGAAAAGTTGTCCAACAGCTTAATGCTGTACTTCATCCCAGTCAGTGTCACTATATATAACTGAAACCCTCTGTAATGGACACCATGTAGATGACGAGCCCATGTTTCAGTGACATTGAAACTATCTGATGGCAGAGGTGTAGTCTTGTGACTTGCAGAGTGTCAGATGTGAGAAAATGGAGTCATTCAAATCTGTCACTCAGATTAGTATGTTTGTCATGGGTGACTTTGGGAATATCTTTTGTTGCAAGTTTTCTTTCCTACAGCAAAAGTTTTAATCTCTTCAACTAATCTTAAGTCAAAATGCAAGATTTGGAGTTAACAAGAGCTACAAATGTGCAGTGAGAGATGACAAAGAGTTCTTGAATCATATTGCAATGCCAGTACATTTTAATCTGCTTTAACTACACACCTATGGCTGTGATCCATGAAACACATTTCATATAATGGTGGTGTTTGCTCCCCAATCCCACTTTTTTTTTCTCCCCCATTTACTTGTTGTTCATTTGGAGACTGTTGTACACTTGGAGAGAGTGTGTCCGTGTGGTGCTGAGAGTAGGTTAGGCACAAACCTTATTGGATCTTGAAGGAGCACTGAGCTTATTATAAATTCATCCCATGTGAAACTGGGGGGTGAGAGAAATTCATATTTTGCTGAAGTCATTCACCACTTATGCAGTAGGTGTTGCAATGAAATTGTAAAGACAGACTGTAATACTTTTATTGCAGCTCATGAGATGTTGAGTTTTATGATTTTTCCTCACTCTGGCAGAGCTATAATACCATTTAAATACCCATATCTAAGACAGCATTCATTTTCCCATGATTTAAAACATGAACTCAGATGAGTAGGCATGGAGGACATGTTGAAAATCCAAAGTCTTTGATGCAGTTGAAGGCTGTTCTAGAATCTGAAGCTGATGATTTTATTTCTGAGGGCTAAGACTTTGCTGATGAAGATGTGGATCCCAATTATGAACTGTTGGAAACACATAAAATTTGAATGAATAACCCCAGCAATCATGCCACTCTGCCCCACCTGCAAGACCTAGTAAAAATGCTACAAGAGTTTGTAGTTGCTAGCCTGAAATTGAATTTGACTTACAGAAAAGAGATTTTTTTTTTGGATTAATTATGTGTGCAGTGAGTGTTGTGTTCTTTTGTGTTTTTGTAGTGCTTTTGATATTATCAAGCAAAAGAACAGTATTAGGTGTGATTCACAATATCAGGGGCCTAATATTTAATGTTTTGTCATTATTTCTGCAGTTGAAAAAGTTTGTTCTGTGATTATTTTTTTTTAGTTTTTGTATGCAAATATCCCTATCTGCCAGAAGTTTACTCAAAGTATAAAAATTCATAAAAGTTACAAAACAAGAGATACTTGCATTTTTCCCCATTCCTACAGAAGCTTTATTATGTATTGACTATCTGTTAAACAATTGTTGTCAGCTAGTAAACAATATTATGATATATAATTTTTTCCAAGATTTTCACCTAAAATGGATAGTTATATATATTGTTATACCAGAGCATCTTTTCTGAATGATGTCAAGTTAAACTGGTATGATGTGAAAGGATACAACTTTACACTCATGCTTCATCACTTTTGGAGAAATTCATTGCAATTTTTATCTTCTGGCAGCAATATTTACTGTAATTTGGAATGTAAAAGAAAACAGGAAACAGTTTTGAGTTGTGCATCAAGACGTGCTGCAGTTAAATGGCAACCCGAATTTAGTGGCATGTATTTTCCTCTTATTTTGAAATGGCAATAAAAAAAATTCATATTTGACAGTTTGGAATGAGAGAAGAAAAGAAAAATGGATAAGGAACCTTTTTTGTTTTTTAAATTTTATTTTAGTTTGCTGATTGCAGGATTTGAGATTCTGAATAGTTTATAACATTAAATTTGTAATATTTATATCCTTGTGTGTGACCATGTTAACCCTTTCCATAACACAGTTCACATGTTATTTTTATTCATAACATATATATTAGATTCTGATAGAAAGTCACTTTGAGGAAACAAAATGTAATGGATGCTCTTAGTGGAGAGCAACATCATCAAGTACACAACTGATTTTGAAGTGTAAGTACTGTAAGTCATCCACACAAAAACAAAGTGGGGGGAAAATTGGCAAAAGATAGACGAAGGGGGCGGGGCATTTCAGGGGTGCCTCTAGATGTTGCAGGCTCAATCTGAACTCGTATACATGTAGTGCTAGTCAGCATGGGAAAGCTGCCCTCTAAAGAGTGACGAATTGTTTTAAATACAGATACCTTTTAGCCTTGTCCAGAATAAACAGCCTTGAAGGCCTAGGTGAGGCTGGCTGTATTTGTGATTTTTTTTTAGTTAAAGGGGTAATTTAAAATACCAGAACAGTGTTTTTGGTGTTTTTTTCAACCGATTTTCTCCTTTCATGTCCCAAATAGATTTCATATATGGTTTTCCTTCTTAGATGAAAGTATGTAAATGGGGGATTGAACTGAGGAAATGATCAATAATGAAGTTGTAATGTGACATCAAATGTGTAATAAGTAGTGTCATTTCAAGACAGTGTGGTTTCTGCTCTCAACTTCTGGTGTATGAAGTGTGACTTTGATAAGGTGCTCTACTTGAATGTGCTTACATTGTATTTTCCTGTTGAGTTATTTGCCTGTTTGATGTAATAAGACAACCCACTGAGCGGTCTCATGTCTGGTGAATAAAACTAATATTGCTAAACCTGGGCAAGTATTTAATAACATGTTATTTCATTCGCAAAAAAATTTATTTTTGTTCAAAGGTGTCAGATCACATCTTCCAAATACCATTCCAGGGGTTTCATGTCTCTGCGGCATGATATTTACTAGAAAGCTTTAAAATTGACTTAATTCGAAGAAATTACAAGAAGATCATTTGGAAATTTACCTTTTCCCTTTTAATTAAGGACGTCATGGGATTTCTTTGCAAATCAGACACTTTAAAATGTCTACTAACATAAAAGTTTTTTTTTGTGCTGAATTTCTCAGTGGTCATTGAAAGAACTAAATTTTCTCTGGAAAAATATGAAGCTTACAGTCTAATGTTTTTACAATGCAGAGTCAGGCATTCTTTGTATAACTAAATATGTAGATGTAGCAATCTGTGGAGTTTTCATCCCAAGTTTCATCATGTCAAGAGACTGCAAGGGGGAATTGAGAACATCAGCAAAAGTATGGAAGTGCTTCGGAAGGAACAGTTGTCCCCATGATTTTTAAATAGCACACTCATCCCTATGGGTTTGGAGTTCGGGTGATGTTGAAAGGTGTGGGTTGATGCCAGGAAAAAAACAAAGTGCAATGCACAAGCTTCTGTAGAGTCGACTGTCCCTCTTACCTGTGCACTTCACAAAGAAAAAATGATTTCCAATCATCAGCCTGGACAGCATTGCCTGGCCTTAACAGCCCTGACTCTGACTCTAGCCCTAACCCTCACTCTTGTCCTGACCCATAGGGGCAAGAAAAGTCAAGGAACAACTGTCCCTCTGGAAACACTCCCAAAGCGTAAACAAAATGTGTTCAGTCCTGTAAATAATCTCCAAATGTTTAGCAGTGTGTGTTCTGTCATTTGTGCTGAACAGGCTTGCACTACAGTTTGATGAAGTCAGTTTTTAAATCCAAGTGTCCTGCAGTGTGCAGACAAACATGCATTGAGAAATTCTGTATATTCTTGTGTCTGTTTTATGTTGTGAGATGAAAGTACACAAACTAAAGGCTGGCATGCTTGCAGATGAGATTTTATGCATTATGTGAAATGAAAAGGGAAAAAGAATATTGTGAGAGCAAGTTGTGGTTTTTTTGTATGAGTGTGGGTATTGTTGTTTTTGTTGTTGCTTTTAGTTTTTTTTTACATGTCAGTTTGTCATTGAGTGATTTTTCTTGATGTTGTGCTCTGTAAATATGCATGTATAATGTGGGGTGAAAATTTTATCCTGATTAATTATGCAACCCCTGACTTTGTGAGACCTTATTGGGTCTATGTAAGATGGGAAAGTGATAGATTTTTTTCAAGAGTTCTGAAGACATTTTTATATAGTGAGTATGGTCAGCACAGCCCATTTCAGAATTGTACACAGATAATTGGGAGTTATTGTAATCTTGGTAAGCCATAACTTTTCTCAGTCTGCATGTACCATCTTCAACCCTTTTTTCCCAAACCTGTCCATTTTTCAGATCCTAACCCATGTAAGTGGACAACCATTATTGCCTCTTAGCACCCCTACCTCTCAAATGTGCATCATATGACATCCAAACCGAACATAACCTCTGCTGTCTACATTTGACATGGGTAGAGCATCATTTGAAGGGTAATCTGTGATGACAAGCATACCTCAGTCATACACATAATCATTAGTGGCCAAATGAGGTGTGTCACACATATAATGCCATCCCCAAAATTGAATTTACAGCAGAAGGATAAACATTTTTGCATTATGCGCGCATATTTACAGCAGATATAGAATTTTACTGAGTGTTGTTTTCACAAGTTTAATTTTTCCTCTGAATGTATGCAAATTATTTTGTGGCGGTATCTTAATGGTGCATGATTTCCTGACCTCAGACGATGTGTTGATTGTGAATTTGTCCCCAAATCCCCTTTGCTCGTTCTGTGTGTGTCAGAAAAATTGTATCATATTCATGGCTGACATTATATTCTGAAACTTTTCCAATATCCAGACAACATGAGAGAAAACTCTGGAATCCAACAATAGCTTTGATCTTGTAAAACTTAAATGAATTTGAGTGGTCGTTTTGTTCAGGTTTGGGAGGGTGCTTTTCCACTATTACTAGGTAGTCCAAAATGTCCACTGCAAGTGCTGCGGCAGCGAATTTCAGCTAAAATCTACTGTTTTTGTCTTTGTGTGGTCCATTTGTTCTAGCATTACTTGTGTGGTGTTTGATGAATTAAAAAAACTGAATCTCCTCTTTCTAATGATGTTTATTTGAATTCAATGCTCCCTTAATTAGAGTTTTGGTGAATCAGTCAATAAGGTCTCCAACTCGCATTTTTCACAGAACAGTCGGCTGAATTTTGCACCCCATCTCTCGTAAGGCAGAAGCGTGTTTTCGCCGTCGAAGCAAATATTCCACATATGGCACGGTTAGCTGCAGAATTGAATGAGCTGTAGTTTCGTATAACTTTCCATGGGTTTCATTTTGTGTAAGTGCCATAAAATTTGAGATTTCCGTGAAAAAAATAGAAAAATCCGGCGAATGTTACATGAAAAGAAAGCTCTAATTTTCTTTGTTTTGGTGTGAAAATTCGAAGCGTCTCTGTGCTATGGTGTATGCGCTTGACGCATCAAAAAACCCTAATCAAACTTTATCATTAAACTGCAGATCAGTGCATGGGGGAGTGAAGTAGGTCAAGTACAGCTCAAAGGAGTTAGTAGTTGACCATGTAAAAAAAAAAGTGTGAGATGTGATTGCGTGGCACACTTGATGTAATAAACAACACTTTTGTAATTGACTGAAGTCCCTGAAAAACATTGAGGTTGATATCTATGTACATGACTCTGTGTTTACCAAGTTTGGATGATTAATGGTGATAACTTCTTGAGGTATGGCGCCATAAACATGCCCTCCCGTCATGTTGTGCAAAATGGTCATTTTTTCAAAATTTCAAAGTGGCATAACTTATGTAAATATTCAGCTAGAGCTAAAAGTTTGGTATCAAACTTTTTGGCATTGAAAGTTCTACTCATTTAAACAGTGAAATAATGGATCTTTTGTCTTTCAAAATTTATTTTGGACTACCTAGTAGGCCTATTACTCTTCAGTAATTAACACAAAACGATCTTGTCATCAGTAGTGCTTGAATAATCACCATTGTGCACATGAGAGGGGAAAGTTACATAATTTTGCAAGATAGTATGTTTATTGCAGTTGAGGAAAGCATTGAGAAAAAATGACCAAAGAAAAAAAATGACATTCTGGTTCAGAAAAGATCATTGGTGTAACTCTGTGTCAGCAGTGTTTACATTTATGTCACAGCACATGAGACCACTAGTTTGTTCACCCAGAAGATTGGACATTTTGCTTCATTCAGTTGTTTTGTATGTCCATTCATCAGAATCTCTTCTATCATTTGTATCATTGAGTATCAGAGATCCGCAGGTTTCATCTAAATTAGCGACTTTGTAGTGTTTTGAATTTGTTTTGCCGTATGCAAGGTCTTTTTCTTTCATGGAAAGATGGGTCATATACTCATAACATACGGAGGGGGGGAGCCATAATGTGTTGAGGGATGGACCATAAGGAGAGGACTGGTGTCTACACATGCCTTGTTTGTTGAGTTACACATAATTAACCTGTGAATGGTGTATTTGTACGAAGACCATCTGAACATTACCTGTCATAATAGTGTCCCAGTGACCGAGACTTAACCATGCACGGCTTCCCAGTTTGCTTCCTGAGTCCTGCCAGCCCAAAACAGCCAGGTGACATTCGAGTAATTATTTTATATGCTGTGAGCGGTCCCTGATAAATCTTTGGGTTTGTAAGTAATCATAATGTTGTACTATGTTCATTACTGAACTTTAGGAAAGAGGGAGGCTGTTTTGTTTCTTTAAATTTTGGTAAACGTGCGAAGTTGATTGGGTCTTATTCAACCTGATGTCAGTTTCAAACTGATGTAGTTAGTCCTAAAAATAGTGTCTTGGACTTGAAATTTTGTTTTGTTGTAGACACGCAAAACAGACCATTATCCCCTAGCAATGGTAGGTCATATAAGACAAAAGAAAATTTACCAAAACTGTTTACATTCGCATGTAAGATGTGTCAGCAGTGTTTACATTTATGTCACAGCGCATGAGGCCACTAGTTTGTTCACCCAGAGGATTGGACATCCATGTACACATCCATGTAAGATCGGGCCATGAAATGTTCACATAATATGCCTGGCAGCATTTGGCCAAAATATGGCAGTCTGGCTGTAGGTGTTATGCACATGCTGGAGTATTTAACGATCATCATTCACTGCTGAACAGGTTGTAACTGAGTTTCAAAACTAGTGATAGGTTGGAAAGAGATCTTGGCTTACCAGAGTTTTGGATGACAATAATGATACCGTAGTATATAATAACCGTTTGACTACCAACAGTGATTTACCTCTGCAGAGTTGTTAAGTTTACTGAAGAAAATATTTGCTTCTAAATTTGGTATTTGACATATGCATGATGAGATCAGATGCATTCCATGTCAGAAAGATGGTGGGCAATATTTATTATTGTACTGCAATTTTCATACTGATTAATAATTAACCATTGCAATTACTGTGAAGTCACATACATACTTCTAAATTATTTGTCATTTTCACTGGGTGTAGGAAACAGACATGCCAGGTGGTCAAGTGCTGCCTGGGGTGACAGCCCAAGGCATCACACAAGAAGCTGCAAAACTAAGGTCAAATCCCTTCCCCTGAATGTAATGTGCTACTCTCACATTGCCTGTGCACATGTGTGTGATGATGTGTAACTTCTCATCAAGTTGGTGGAAGTGACAGTTGATAAACTTTGTGCAATTTATTATTAGAACTTGACATTGTGATATTGTTGGTCACACGGGAAGAGATTTCATTTTCTCAGTACAGTGGCAGTGTGAGCAATTCTGTCAGACTCAGAGAATGCTCTGAATGCTTTTGTCACCAAGGCTGGCAAAATAAGCATACTTTTCTCCTGTTATCATATTGTTTGAATCTTGTATTATTATGTTTTCACTTTTTAGTTTTTACTAAATGTGTTTCTCAGACAGAAGAGCTGTTAAGTATTATTTTGTACATTAGCATTTTGTTTTCGGTTTTTTTCCTATTCTCATATCCCAGCATGCCTTAGCCTATGTTTGGTAAAAGAAAATTCTGTTGGTGATCTTTTTCAAGACTTTCTTACATTTATGCTTGTGAGCATGACATCTATCAAATGTTATTTTGATGAACATTTTGAGCTTCACAATAATATTGCATATTTGGTCAACTGGAGATTTTGCCAATATCCACCTAGCAAGTAGCATACTATCAATCTTTAAAAAAAAGGGACCAGTAATCATAACAAATTTCCGTACTGTTTTCCTATCACAAGGTCTTATCAGTATCACTTGCGGAAGGTTGCCCAAAAAAGGGGGGAAGTGTTCACCACTTTTCATTGTAACTCCTTTGAAGATAATTTGAAGCAGTCCAATCCTGTCCATGTCAGTGATGCCTGAAAGGAAGATGGTTTATTTTTTATAGAAAAAAAAAGCACTGACATTTTTCACACAGTACGGTTGCTGCTTCTCTGATGGCATCGCTTCAAACAAAATCCTCTTAGATTGGTTAGAAGGCTGCTTGCTGCATTATGTAAAAGGTAAAAGCTGGCCATTCTGCCATGATATATCTTGTTAAAGCCATCAGCCTTTCTGAAATGTCCAATGATAATGATATATATATCGTGGCTATGCTGCAAGACTACCGTAACTAATGTTTCAAAAATTTTACAGGAGAGCCAAAAAAAATTCTAAAGACAATGGTCTTGATTATTGCAATATTGTTATTTATAGGAATTGAGCCACGAGCTTTTGACACAAGGTGCGCCATTGATTTTCAGACCCAAAGAACGAAACAAGTGATTTTGGCCAACAATGTTAGTTACGGGAGTCTTGCAGCATAGCAATGATATAGTCCATAGGTTTACTGAGTCCAGTAGTGTGTATACATACAGGAATGGACTGCTGTATTGTTTTGTCAAATTTATTTCATGCCATAACATCATTACATTATGGTGGGTCGGCTGTTGGAACCGCTTTAAAACTTGCCTTTGATGCTGATGTTAAGGGACCGTAGTACCGTAAAGTTTGGTCTATTGAGTGCAACTATATATAAGCCGCATCCAGTCAATTTTGAAAAAATTTGAAAGTTTTTCACAAACAAGCCGCACTGGTTTATATACTGCAGCAGATATTTATATACAATACAGGTATGTACCGGTATCACATTTATTCAGTGTCGGAGTTAAACAGCTCTAGTAGCGATTCCTCCATGATTTTGTCACTGTCACTGACGTCAGCCTCATTTTCACGGTCGCTTTCTTCTTGAGGCAAGGTGAAGATCGCTGCTGCTCCCTTGCTTGCACTGTCGTAGTGCATCGTAGGCATTTTGTCGCGTTTTTTGGAATGAAGATGGTATGTGTGTACTTGAGCAAATGATCTGAATGCTTCAATGTATGAGGCTTTGATTCACCGGTAGAAATGTGAGCAGTTAACATTGTAACAACATGAACAGATTACACTAACTTGGAGCATGAACATGAACAGTTAACACGTAACATGGAGCTAAGAATAGATGAGGGAGTGATGCTCTTGGGATCGGAAAATTCCACAAATAAGCTGCAAGGTTTAAAGCTGGGGGGAAAAGTTGCGGCTTATATTCTTGACTGAACTTACAGTATTTTACATAGAATGCTGTGGCCGAGCAGTGCACAGAACTCAATATTTTCTCTATTTTGGTTTTGTAATTAAAATCCCCCCCCCCCCCCCCCCCCAAACATCAGCTTCAAAGGCTAGTTTTAAAGATATTCCAACAGCTGACAGACAATGTGTCTGGTGAACTTTCAAGGATAATTTTTTTTCCAATCATGGACCTCAGTTTTAAGATATTTTTTATACATCTCTTTGACGATCAGTCTCATTTTGTTTTGGATTCTAGTTGTCATTTTATGGTCACTGTGGTTATTATTGAAGTTATATCTGCAGGGCTTTTCTCGGAAGAGAAATTTTGTGCATCTGTGAAAGCAATCATACGACTGGCTTGTTTGTGTCTGGGAGACATTTGGAAAGTAAGCAAAATAAAACAACAGCAGTCAGCTTCAAATGAAGTATCGCCATCAGTTTCTGTAACTTTAAAGTTTGGTGTGGCAAGCTGAATAAATCTTTTGTGAATATATTTAATGGGGATGGGAGGTATCATGGGAGAACACTCTGAATGTTTTTTCTTTAATGCATGGGTTTATGTCCCTTTCCCTCAGCATCATCACAATTATAGCAATATAAATTATGCTGCCAATGAGGATTTTCTTTGCCTGCCAAAAGTTTTATTTATTGTTTTTATTTCCCCCGTCTCTGTTGTGCACTCAGCAGTAGAGCATCTGCAAATCCACTGGATCAGGGAAAGTAGTTTACTGAATGTTTGTACTAGTATTTTTTGTGCCCACCACTGCAAGACTAGTTGCAAATTCATGTTGCTAGTGTTTGAAATAGACAGAGTGTGAAAGAAAACTCAGAAGTCTTTTAGTTAAGTATATAGGACATAATTTGCCCCTCAGAATGATAAGATTCCATCTCCACTTTTTGGCTGAACTGAGTTACACATTACATACTATTTCTATGGGCCTTCTCCGTTGTAAGACTAAAAAGAAAAAAAAAACGTAGCTTTCAATCTGCGAGCACATGAAACTTCAATTATCAATTTCTCAAAAGTTAAGGGAAGGGAGTTAGAACCCTGTCATTCTTAGAGGACAAATTGCTGTCTTTAATTTCTGTAATTTATGAGTTTTTTTTTTGTTGTTTTTTTTTCCTGTGCCTGAGGATAAGAAGTTCATGTTTATAATTTACATTTACTACGCAAGGTCTGATACTCATATTTTACAGAAAATTTGTCTTACTTTTTAACCTGCTTTGTCTCTTCTTCCTATCTATGTGATGCTCTCTGTTTGACTTCCTGAAAATGTGGTTTTCCATGGGAGAGATAATCATGAAAGGGACATGAAAGATCATGGTGTGCATGAGTTAACAAAAACATTGAAGGGTTACGCAAAGAGTAAAATACATGTACACACATGATTTCTGCATAAACAGTTGTAATATCAGTTACCACATTGGGGAAATTTTGTCAGAAAAGCAGAAAATATTAAAAGAACAATACATATCAATTCTAAAGTTTTTTGTTTTTTTTATCTGATCTATGACTTTAGCGGCTTGGTGTGTTCTTGTGCTGTGAATTTGATGCTTGAAACATTGTAAAATTTTGTAGATAATATTTTGTTTATTACTTTGATACACGGGCAAAAAGTCAGTACTTGTCAGGAAAATAAGAAATGTTAAAGAGTTTCCAGGAAATGAATTTGGGTTTTTGGTGGCAAATTGGGCATCTCTGTATTTGACAAAAATCTCTAGATTACCAACACCATATTGTGCTTCTTGAGGCTTCAGCACCTCTAGGTATGTTTTCTTAGCATGGACATTTCTCAGTTTGTTGTTGTTGTTTTTTTCACTCTGATGGGTTTGATCAGATGTTTCCATTGTGTATTTTAATCTCTATTTGAAGTGTTGCAATGATGTTGTGTCAGTGTATACAAGATGAATTTTCATCATGACTTGATGCTGGTCTGCTCAGTTTTGATCTTGTGGTTTTTGTGGACTGAATCCAAATTTCAATGTCTTGATACATGTATGTGGTTAAATGTCAGATGTTTTATTTTTTTATGCAATGAGTGCAGAGAGATTCTTAATGTGAGCAAAATGAAATACACCGTCTTACTTTGAAATTCCCATATTTGTTGTGTGTAATTCTGCATGCATAGAAAAATATTGTATTTTCATTTGACAGAAATATGTATTGAAGAACAGAAAAGGATCAGTATGCAAGAGGAGAATGGTGCAGTATCCATCTTTTGTGACTTTGAGTGTTAAAATTAATGTTGCTGTCATTTTCAGTTTATATTTTTTAAATTGTTATTGATAATCTAAGATAATGCATTAAATTGGGTAACTATCAGTGATAATCTCCTGTTTTCAGTTCTTCCCAGTTTTTTGAGGTTTGGTTTTATGAACAAAACATTAACACTTTGATACATGTGCCTTTCTGTGGTTTCTTGAATAACATCTTTTCATCACCCCAAAAATGTCATCTTCTATATATACACATTTAGTCCACAAGTCACTAGCTGCTCATAAAAGTTTATTTAAACGCCATCCTGGCTACAGTGCAGAAAACATGATCAAAGAGATAGAAAAAACAACTTGCCTTATATTATATCAGAGCTCAGTAAGTGATATTTAACGACAATGTATCACAGTAGGCCTAGTTGTCATTACAAGCTCAGATCATACATTTTCTTTTAAAAAAAACTGCCTAATTAGAGAAGCAGTGTTTTTCACTAAACCCAATGATAGAACTTTCCGGCACCAAGAATTTATTGTACTTATATGGAAGTTAATAAACTGAAGGATGCACAATGACATGGCTCTTGAAGTTATATGAACAAAATCAATAATAAGTATAAGGACATGGATTATTTTAAGCACTGCTGCTGTCAGGATTAACAGTAAACAAAACCCAGAAATAATCACGTACAGAGCTGAACTACACGTAATATCAGATATGGATGGCATGGTCTTGCCCATTAAATGTGAAAGAAGCAATCATACGAAAGGGAAAGCACACAAAAAGCATCCAATGTTTTTTCCAATCTAATTTATGATGTAAATTTAGCAGGAAAAATTTTTTTTTGCAACTTCGACAAATTTCATTTAAAGCCTCAACATATTTATAAACTTCCTTTCATCTAGCATTCTGAGTGGATAATAACCTATATCACCAGTTTACATGGATTAAAATTCTGATTCTAATCTTGGAGGAGTTGCTTGGAATTGCAACAAATTTACTCATTCCTATAGTTTGGATACTGAGAAAACATTAACAGCTGATACAAATGAAGTGAATTTTAAATGATTATATTTCTTGTAGCACCTGTCTTCCTAGAAAGTTAAGATGTGGACGCACAATAACTGCGATTTAATTCTGAAATTCATATGAACACAATCATGTAAAATATATGTAAATCAAAACTTACAAGAAAACCGCATGCACCCAACAGGATCAAACCTCCACTGTTCCATGTTTATATAGCTGATAAAATTTACTTGCAAGTTATTACCTATCCAGGAAATGTATAATGTCACTGCAAAAGCAAAACAGCTCAAGTAATAATACATATGAAATCAAGAACAGCCCAATAAAAATACATTGAAACAAAACTCATTCCAAATGCAGAGAAAGTACATTTTTTCTCTCCCAATAACGCAAAGGGAAACTGTATCAAAGCCACTGCATACATTAACTCAAACATACAGAAGAGGAAAAAAAATGTGACAAACTTGTAGGAATGGTTCACACTATGGCACAATTTCCCCACTGTACTGGCATAGGAAAAGAAACATCCAAAATGATAACGAAGATAATGACAGTATCAAATACTGACCTCTCGCTAAACGTATTCAAGCTGTATTCAACTTTTCAAGCATTATCTCCCTACTGATCCAAATAAATCTTGAGTATGACAATTGCAGAAATTGCCAGTTGGATTCCTGGAGGAATTGTCAATTACCTACCTAAATGTTACCACACAGAGTGCATAAAAGTTACATTAACTTGATCTTAATTTAGAATTTATTACACAAGTTTCATTTTACTATGCTGCTTTGTTACTGAAGCAATTCATTTGCTTCATCCACAGGACAGTGTCCATGAAAATTACTTACTAAACTTATGGAAACTGTACCAACACCAAACACAGCCAGCCATCAGTTTCATAATCATACATGACTTCATCGAAATTGCATTCATACAGTCACAGGGTTTCTCTGGGTTACAACAAGCAAAATTCCTTGTTACTATAGTATTGCATCACCGTGGCCATATGCAGCAACTTTATTAACTAACAATAGATATTATGTTTTCCCATGTTTAAAATACAAGCAGGTATCTTCTGAGATTTTTGCATTGTACTGACACACCCAAGTTTCATCTAATTCTCGTTTTTTTTCCCTGGATGATTTTTTTTTTTTTAAACTGGCGCATTAAATTTACTGAACATGGTTTAATTTGAAGTTCATAAATTTCATGGATCAACTTAGACAGTGGATTCAAGACTCTCAATAAAATTAGAGAGATGAGATTGTCCTTGATAGACTCTGGGTCATACCCACCCCACAGACCATTTTTTTACTTAGGGGGAAGATCCCCCGCATGTATGGCATGCAAATGCCAACTATCAATAAAACATAGTTTAACTGAATGTGTAGACTTCATGCATATCTGCGAGCCGCACTATGCCTGTGGACCCATAAAAGAATTATTTTCTGCAGTGGACCCGCAATGCATCCTGTCCCTTCTGAGACAGGCTAAGATCTACAACTTGATATAATAACTTTTATACTCATATAGAAAACTTCTTTCAGATCCATACAAAACAACTTTTGAGAATTTTACCCATGTGATAAAATTATATGAATATATTTAATTCTATTGTTAAACTTAAAAGCTCCGAATATGAAACATAAATAAAGAACGTGCACCCAAACAGACCGCGAAGGGCACATAGTGGCTGTTATCGTGCAGACGCACCGTAAAACCCAAACTCAAACTGTACCATTAAAGCAAATATTGTCCAGCTCTGAAGAAAAACAATTTTACAAGGGTACTTTCATTCCTTGATTGTTAAAATTTAAAAACATTTTCCCCATGCACACAAGGAAAAAAAAACAATCAGAAGTCACAAGTAAAATCACTGCATCCAATCTGAGAAAACATAACTAGGAAGAATGACAGGATGTCGCAGCTCAATGACTATCATTAAAACTAGAGCTTTGACATACCAACAGCCAATTATCAATTCCAGTCAGATTTTGCACATAACACAAGATGCATTTGAAAGAAAATTATATACAATTATTCAGCTATATAAAACAGTACAACAGGATTTCTCCATTCAACACAATATCACATAAGAATAGTGAATCATTCAATCCAGCAAATTATTATTTTTTTTTTAAAGGCAAGAAAACATCACAATAACCTAAATACACTGCATTCTTTTATAATGATTTTATTTCTCTTAGACTTGATATGCATATAATCAAGTTGGCTACATACTGCAAGTGCAACTTCTGGTGCAAAGCATGAAGATGAAAATTCTAGAATAGCACATGAGGTAGCCTAACACTACAGCCACTGTAACTGAAATTCAGCATTACACAGTAAGTATCAATTTTCACTATATAATATACCATAAGCTGTATTATACATTGTATACTAATAGCCAAGGTCAGAATTCAATATGTATATAATACATAACACATGAAGAAGCTTCCACTCTAGCGTAAGATATAATTACATGAATGAGGGATAAACATTTGTGAACTAAAATCAAACTACTGAAGATTGTGAACACTAAACATAAGCCCACACGTCAATAAATCTAATATTAAACATTAAGATTGAAAACTGAAAAGAAACAAAACATATGGAATGTATTTTAAAGATAAACATTCCATGTGATTTTAACAGAATCAAGTTGCTGTCTTCAGTCTCTAAAACCTCTGAATGCATTTTTGTGTGTGTCAGGACTGAAATTCTCTGCAGATTTTCTTGTGTGTCAAAATGGCTGGAAAAAAATTCAGTTACAAATGGATCTAAACCTATCACTTAATTTCACAAAACTGACTGTGCTATTAACCTTTTCTGTTATATTTTCAACACAAATTCTGGCAACATCTCAGTGCTCACTTTGTCATGTCTACTCATGTTTCACTTGTGATTTCATGTACACCCATGTGTGCTTCTTGAAACGATATTAAGCCACCACAATCAAAGCACTGTGTTTGACATCACATTTGCAGAAAATCCCAAGGACTGACCTTTTCTAACCAAATCATGTGCTCCACATGGGATATACATGTAAATACACATGGTACCCAGATTTACCAAATGTTGTACACACTTTGAAATGCACTGCCATAACCATGTGGAAACTTTCTTTCCAGACCCTTAAATTTTCACCAGATCTTCACTTCCAACGGATTGAAATTAATTTCAAATTGGACAAAACCTCCACAGCCAAAGGCTTGAAATGGTGAAATGCTACATTTGCTTATGTAATCCCACATAGAATATATGTGTTCTCACCATTATTGGGGAAAAAAAAAAAAAAAGACAAAAAAAAAAAAAAAACGAGGGAAAGAAAGAACAACAGCAAAAAATACCCAGAAAAGCCTTAAAAATATTTCAATGATTTCATCTTTCACACTAATGCAGCATAAAAAGCAAACAACATAAAACTCAGAAACATGAGTATTGTCAGAATGGTGTGTGTAAGGCCAGTATGAAGTGCATAGAAAACCATGTGCATAATATATTTTACACTACGTGTATAATACACTGTACATTGATACTTTTAGGTGCCTACTTGAGGTGCTGTAACTACAACCCAAGATATCTTTAGATTTACATTTACTGTGTCCTGGGTGGTGAATATTTGGTGACATGTCTTTTACTTTAAACTATCATTGACTTTTATATTTCAATATTTGTCGACCACAAACTAAGAAAGCTTATGGCAAACAAGAGAGCTGACATATTTGTGAAAGCAGTAGTGCAGGAATGTGATCCACAGAAAGACCGTATGTGTGAACCTGAGGATAAATATACTGTTGAATAAAAGCAAAAATTTAAGCCCTGACATTACTCCAAAATATATTTGCTATGTATCTGTATATTAGTAACCAGCAATGGTACAATGGGTAGCCAAGTTGCTTTTTAAAAATGTTTCCACACAGAAAAAGAGAACAAGTGATGCTTATCCAACCTGAATTGTCGCGCTCGTTGTGAGCCAAAAATTCCACATTCTTTGTAAAAAAAACTGACATTTCCTGAATACATAATCAGTGTTCAATTATTTAAAATCACCCAGTACAATTAGAAACAATCAAAACTGTCATACCATTTCATTTCATGACAACAAATAGATCACAGATAAGCAAGAATGCTCACACAATTACAAATAGTCAAGAGTCATCCATTCAAATCAAGGTAGAGGTTTTCTGTATTTATATGCCAATCAAACCAACATTCTTGAACTTGCGCAATTCTACATCCACATATAATACAAGTAGTTAGTTGGCTGATGGAACCTTGTTAAAACTAAACTCAAAGGCTGGTCTTTGGGGATCACAGAATGTCACATTGAAAGCTGTAGCTGTGCAGGGAACACAACTCAGTAGTTTCTCTATAGGTAGAATACGCATGATGTCACAGAGTGTTTTTGTTATGATCTTCCCACATTAAAGCAGGCCGATGAATCAGCTGATTAGTGTAACTTCGAGATATGTCTAAGCGGTTAAAATGCCTGCTGGTTGCATTGTAGTTGATTGTTATGACAGGGGTGGAAAGGGTGGATCCAAACTGGTCAGATTCCCTACCATCCGTGTAAACAAGGGAAAGGAAGTGAAAGAATTGACCGAACGTCTCCGATGTGCATGTACACACATGCCATTGTTTACTGTAGTGAACGATTTTTAGCTCACTGCCGGTTGGTTCACGATGCCTCAAGTGCTCGCAGTGCAAATCAGTTAATGAATCAAGATCAATGCTACAATTGCCATGGTGATGCGTCGGATCTTACATCAAAGATGGCCAATATGCACAATGGGCCTATAGCTGAGCAGCAAATAAAACTCAGTATTTTCTCTATTTAGCTTCATATTAAGACTGCTGGTACCCTATTAACAGCCTGTGCTTTGAGGCTAGTTTTAATGAGGTTCGAACAGCCAACCAATGATTTTCAACCTTACAATTCTTCAAAATAAAACAGCAGTGTCAAATTAAACTGTCTTTCATCAATTAAATTAATATTTAAAAAAACACCAGCAGAATACCAGGAAGAGGGTCGAGGGACAAAGAATTGACTTGAAATAAAAAATTTTAAAAATGAGTTGAAAATTACATGACCTACTTTATCAAAATCATAAGACAAATGCCAGAGACATCTCGAACATCCAAAACAATTTATTTACTACCAAAGGCGAGCACTAGATCTGTTTTCTCAAAACCTGCTGGATATCTTTCTGTTTCACGATGACAGAGTTGTTAATATGTGTATTCTACTGTCTGTAAAAGCTGATGTCTTCTCAAATTTCACTGATTTTTTCTGAACTATCTCTTTAACTTTCTTGAAATCTTTGCATGCAGCCCTATACTGTCCTGCACATTGGGGGAAAAAAAAAAATAAGTCTACTGTATTTTATATTCACTTCTTCTTGCTCGATTCTCACAACTGAACCTGGGAAGTCCCATGCTGGGCACAGGAGTATAATTCTAACATGCTAAAAGAAAACACACCAAAGCATATGAATCTTCACACCATTGTACCTCAGTAGAACCGAAGACCATGGAATTTCCTTTTTTCTGCCATCAACAAAAAAAATTTAAGTAGCCTACAATACAATTTGTTACTGAATACAATTTTTGCCCAATTACAACCAAAACTGACGAATTTTGAATATACCATATTGCTAAGATTGAAAAATAGTAATGTGAAAGCAAATCTAAAGTTTCATGCACTGAAATGTGAGGCCACATCAACTTTTACGAGCCATAAAGTGTTTTACTTCTGATCCAAAACAAATTGTATGTACAAAACCTCCTGTCAAAACTTGCTGGGTACACTTTTTGTCCTTGATAGAAAAGGTTTGTTTCAGTGGAAAGTTCCACAGATTCTGACACAAGGGTGAACACCAACTTTATCTTGGGTAGTTGTTTTGGAACTGCTGAGATTGCAATGACATCAAAACAATCAAATGAATGATTACAAGAATCAATTATAAAATCACAAAGTGCAGTAATAAGACAAATCATAATGGCAATAATTGAATCATTCATACTTTCAGAATAATAAATTACACAATACACACTGTACCAATAAAATTCAGACATATCTAAAGCCATACTTCCACAATTCCAATTCCATCACGAATTTGTTTTTTAAAGGCTTAAATTGCATCCATTAACTAAGGATGAGTTTGTAAAACAAATAAGTTGATGTCCAGAAGTAACAGTATTATTGATACAGGCCATGTTATAACTTTTTGTTTGAAAATCATGTTTTAAGCACCAAAAAGTAAATGCAAGAAATCACAGTGCATACATCACAACAACTCAATTCTTTACCAGTACACATTCAGTTTACTGTTTGTTAGGCACTCTTTTCAGGCACTGCTTACATGTCCCATGTTTCCAGCCACATCCATGGTGTTGGGTGCAAACCAGTTATGTCCGAAAATCTCATATTTCTTTTCATAGTACCAATTTGTGAAGCTTGTAATCCCACATCACTTGTAAAAATGGCTTTTACCATTATCCAATAGAAATACTCAAAATAAATATGTGATCGCACTGGCTAGGTCCATTTCCCTTTTGCTTTATCATCAGTTTTTTTATCCTCCAGTAAAATTTGCTTATCTTGACTTTGCTGGTTTGTGCCCAACACCATCCACAAGTGTCTTTACTATCAATTTAAGCAATCTTAATAGGAACCGTCCAGCAGGACAGTTTTTACCAGCACAAGTTGTGTACACATTAATTTCTAAATCTGTAAAATGTATACATTAAGAAATGAAGCATTTTACCTACAGCAGTTGTAGCTGAAACAATATAAATGAGCATAAGAAAATAAATCTACATGCTTTCTAAAGTTTTCAACTTCTCTGCCATCTCAAGGGGACAAAAATCACTTACAAAGTAAAATGGGATGTTTTATAAACTATCTACAATTTCACAATCTTTTAAGAAAGTGCTTTGGTGGCGACAGTTTCCAAATGAATCCACATAGAGAATATATGGAGTTAAAAACACTGCTCTCAGCTAATTCTCTTTATTCTTCACCTAGAAACTGTCCCTACCAAGGTAATTCTATATTTTAATGTCCAGTTCTACTGGGAAGTAGTGAAGACAGAACAGCAACAGAATCCAAGAACTACATAATATTACATGTACCGTATGTCTGGATTTGTTACAGTACTCACGGGAATCACCTGATATCACTTCTTTCCAATCTTTGGCATATTATGATACAGTGAAATCACTGACACAGAATTCTACCCACTAGAGTAACAAGTTTACACATAAGTATGCTTTTCCCAAATCCCTTTCATGGAAAAGAAATATGACTATCTGTTGCAAAGGAAATGTAAAAATAGTTTATAGATACACAACACTTACAGCTGTCGAGCTCTGCGATTTGCCATGTCTCTCCTAACAAATGTTGAAATTCTTCATGAACAGCAGTTCATTTCTCTTTCAAAAACGATTACCCTGACTCATGAATGCCAAGGTGCTTTCCTCATTAAAATTTTATAAACTTGATCAGCACACCAGGGAAGACTGTATGCCCTAACTTCAGTAGTGATTATGAGAAAGGGCAGGATTTTGAAATAAAAACCTTTTGGGGTTGTTTTTGTTTATACAGAAAATCAGGTCTTCTTACCCAGAGTTTATACATATTAAGTTGGGTGCATTCAATTTGAAAATGGTTAATCCCTGTTTTCTTTTGTTTTTTAATTCAAGTTAACTGAAATTTCCACATATTCCTTCTCTGCATTTAGAAATGTAATTAATTATTCACTTAAACAAGAGCACAAGAAATATTTTTATCTCCATCTGAAATCTGTCTCACTTATAAGGTTATCTGGACAGGCTCATGAAAAGGCTTGTGCCACTATAAAATGAGGATACCAATGAATTTCAAATCCTTTCAGTAGCTATTCCATTTTTCTCCCCTTCAAAATCCTCAACTCTCTGTTATTCATAGTGAGATCATTCATCTCCTAAACTTCCACTAACATATATCCAAGTGTGGATAAGTCTCTGAAATCAAATATCATGAGCAGCTCAATTTAAGCATCGACTTTGGGACATGTTAATGCAATACTGCAAAACCTTACAAAACAATTAATTGAATCTCTGCCACCGACTGTATTCTTGCACATTCAGGAGTAATTGTTTCTCTTCATGATGAACTGACTACTCAAGTTAAGAGCTCTACCCCATTCAGTAAATATGTTAAAATTCAGGTTAGAATTTGCAGGAATCTGGTGAATGTCCACTGAAAGCTGTTTGTCTATCTAGTGGTGACAAATCGAACTGATGAAGGATGAAAAAGACAACACAACGACAAGCAAGTAGTATAAAAATACATCAAACTCCAGAGGGTACAGACACAACCAAAGTGGATGAGAAAACAACAATTCGTTGGCCTCCTCACAAAAATCTTTATGTCATGTCTTCTGTTCATCTGAAACATTTAACTTAGATTTATATTCTGAGTGCCAATCAAAAGAGGCAATATTATTTTATATAAATACATGCAATTGCAAAATAATTCATTATTAAGTAAACTGTAGTCAAGCTTGGTGAACACCAACTTGGCACAAAATTAGAAACAATATGAACTGTTCAAATGACTGTATGTTGGAGGGCAAGGGATGAAGTAAATACATGTAATAGAAATAACATTGCCATTTTGCTGAAAATTCAAATGATAATATGTCTGACCAATGGACAAATCCTGATGGCCACATAACTAGGCCTACTAATTACCTAAAACAATCTCAGATAAACTGTCTGACCCCATTCTGATATGTTTCACTGACAGCAGCAAACTTGTGAGGGAGATCACCATGGGACATTAGTGCATTATTTTTGAGTAATTCCTCATCCCCTGTCCCCATGCTGATAAAATTTTACGAATATATTCTTTTTTTCTATTTATCATTAAAATCAAGGTAGTGATCTGAATGTCAGGAGTATTATAATCTTCTGTTGAAAAGTCAGAGAGAAAAAAAACTTTGTCGGATCGCGGACCTCCATGCAATAGCTATAAACTGTAAGTGTTGAAACACCCATACAACAATCCAGTAGTAAAAGTCTTCACACACTATAACAAACCACCACACTTTCTCAACATCTTGAACAGATCCAGATTTTGGGTTGTTTTTTTTTCCCCTGAGACAGAGAGTAAACATCTCCCAGGCAGTGAAATCTGTGAAGTTGCTATAGAATTTACAGTGCAATTCCTTCTTTAGAAAGAAATTTGCAGTTATTGCCTTACTGTCCTTTTCATATTGCATGTCAATTGTCATACTGGTTCATAAATCCCTTTTGTCAGTAAATTTCCTTACTATGATAACAAAGTTCTATGTAAATCTGGTATACTGTTGTCAAATTATCCATAAATCTATGATATAATTCAATGAACACTAGGTATATCAAACAATGACTATAATCCCATCCGTCAAAGCCAAAAGAAAAAGGAGCCAATCTTACGACTTGTTGATGGACCAATCATATTCCTTGTACTGCAGCGCTACAGGTCCCAACTTCTCCAGCTTCAAGATGAGAATACTACATCTGTCATGTTCTGATTGGCTTAGATAAGGCATGATCCACCTGTGCACATACACAAACAGATAACTGATCATGTAAGTAAGAATAACATGAAGATTTATCCTGCATTAAGAACACTAGATTTTTTTGATTTTTTTTTTAGTATTGTCAGGGATGGAAAAGCTCAGAAAATTTATCCTATTTCAGGATATTTAAAAATTTCTTTTTTCTTCCACGAGGTGGAAAATGTATGGGCCGTAAGGGCCTTTATTTGTGTGGGTTGCAGTTCAGGAATTTTTTTGTCAACAGTTTCTGTCCTTGTATTTATAAACCCTGTCCCTGTATTGTATAAATGTGCCTCAGGAACAGAAACTGTCTTTATGGTTGCATCCATTAGTAGTTTTGTCATATCCAATCTCAAAAATTGCTATATGTGTGTGTGCCTGGAGAAAGGTCCCAGTTGTCGCAAATTTTGGATTTTGAGATAAGGGCACATTCTTCTAGAAAATTCAATGCTGAACACGCTGCTTTTAAAATTTTTAACAATATCTTAAGTAGTTTTGAAGATATGACACATTTTGTAAGACAGGGGGGCAAAAACAGACTTTTGAGAAAAACAGCTTTAACAGCTCACTCCCATGACAGACTTTTTGGATATTGTTGGGGGAGCGTAGTTTTATTATAAAGGCAAATAGGGAAACTACTGAGTTGTGTTCACTGCTCAGCTCTAGCTTTCTATGTAAAATACTGCGCTCTCCTGACAAGATCCAAAAAACTTCCGACTTGGCTGTTTTTAGGGGACCGTGGCATGTTACACGGTAAACTATAGATGAGGAGTGAACACTACTCAGTATTATCTCTATAACGGCTTTGTAATTAATCCACGGTCCCCTAGCAACAATCACTTCAATATTACTTCTTGAAGAGTCACATGTTGTACAAATAATTCATAAAATAATATTTAAACATAAAATATTCCAAAATCCTTTTCATATGCTATTTAGAAATGGTTAAACTTGTGTTTTCTGCTAGAAGTACATTTTCGACTAGTCACGACTTTTTCTACCTTTTCACCCCCTAGCTCAAAAATAGCTGTACCGACAACTGGGACCTTTCTTCAGGCGCACACACATATAGTCAAGTTAAAGACTTTAGAAATGACACTTGCAATGACTAAAACATAACAACAACAAACAACAACTCCCAGTGTCATGTTACTGCCAAAACTGATATAGAGTCATAACTACTTTGAGATGATGGAGAAAACAACAACAACAACAACCTATTCTGCCCCCCAAAGGCAGAATGACGTAATTGACAGCATGGCCTTTTCTACTTTTATTGTCTCTATGAACTTGCCTCATACATAATTCTTTTATTTATTTATATCTTACATGGCATCGAACACTAATGGACTATCATACAAACTTATAAATAAGAGCATTTATATATGCAAACTGGCTATGCCACACAAGTTTTTTGTGTTTTTCTGAAAACTATCAAATGGGCACCTATGTCACTCTGACTTTGCATGGTAGTATTCTTAAGTGATATCTGTGACTCCTCTAACAATCAAATGCTTTCACTCACAGAAGTAAGAACTTGGACCAAAAGAAAACATACACATACAATTCCATAATCATTTTCATATACATAGAAAACATTTACGTTGGACTAGTTACATGGAATGAAGGTCCTGCAATAAATATATAGCTAGTTCCAGATCTTTATCCTTGAATCTGAATATTTTTTTTTCTAGCTGAGCTGTGGTGGCAAACCTGATTAATGCACCTTTGTATGGATAATCTAATCACTTACTTCAGAACATCCACTTCTGTCTCCCCAAAATCAGCTCGATACCACTGGAATAACTTAGATAGATAAACTTCATTCTTTTCGTTCCTCATCTCCACCTCTTGGCTACAGAAACTTCGGGTGGCTTTGTCTAGAGCTGATTCCACATTCTCAGGGCTGTACACACCAATAGCTGGACAAGACTGGAAGAAAGCAGGAATAGAATAAACCTCAGATGACAAGCACCAGAAAGAAGACAATGAAAAATACTTGTAAATTAATATAAATATACATTTTATTTATGTCAACTGCAACATAAACAGCCAATTGTAGAGTGGAATGGCTAAATCATCATTGCTCAACATTAATCGCATAAGTCATTTTGGACATTTTTGCGACATTAAGAAAAAGCTGTTTCTTTACCTCTCATTTGATGGCTTATGCCATTATGATTCTATTGGATAATTACATTTTCCCATTGTCCATTTCTTTTCCTATAATATATTATTTGACAGCTCTCATGCTCAGGAATGCAGTGAACCGTCAGTTGCCTTTTGATGTAAGTCTGACATATGCCATTATCACAAAGCAGTGATGAAATGCTTTCCCTGTACTGTTTTCAGCTGGCAAACAAATTTTCTGTTCAGAATTGTTACAAACAGATATAAACATGAATGTGAAAAATCAGTAAAAGATAAGGAACATTAATTGTGCACAAGTCATGGGTCAAACTTCTTTTTCTGGGCTGTCAGGTGGTTAAGAGTACAGAGAAGCTGCACAATACCGACCACATGCAGGAGCAGATCTGGTGTGGACATGTGCACTGAGATCATGAGCTCAGCAAATGAGAACATAAACGGTTTAGAAACCCTCTCTATGAAAGGAGTTTGGATTCACCAAGAACGCACACTGACACCTGTAAACATGCATAAAATGGTGATTTAGAAGTAAAAACAGGAAAACCTTATGGCAAAGTGCACAATGAGTTGTATAATAAGAAAAAGGGGGACAGAACAATCAGGCTATCGCCCTCCTTGTTTGTTTGATACTGGGAGATGTGTCAGTTCTCAGATGTGTGTCTTTGGGGTCTTAAGACATCTTCACAGACGTTTATCTCTTTCACACCTCCGCCCTCCCCCCTTTTTTCACCCTTTCTCACTCCATTCGGACTGTTTCATCTGACAAAAGCTGAGTTAAAACGTTGACACTGACAGGTTTGGCTGGAATGTTAGGCATTGTGGTCTGGTCTTGGTTATTCATATACATGAATCAACATAGACAGGGCAGGCAAACTCACGCGCACAAGCACTTCCTGTGTGTAACAATCACGACCATAAACAAATACATGCTCAGGGCAAAATTTTAATAATTAAACAACCACTGGATCAAAACGACAAAATCAGTGGAGGGGGGGGGGGGGGGAGGAGGCAGAGATTGACATCAAACAGGGCTTTCATGTGACATTATTTATCTTTTTTCACAACTAATCTACCCCACCAACCCCAACCCGTCACTCCTTTACTCAATCATGGAACTCTCCAGTCAGTAAGTAGCCATCTATTTCAAGTTTCGTTCTCCTGAAACTTGGCACGAATGGGTTAACTACAGTTTGAACAGCTGATGTCTGATAGCATAAGTCTAAGAAAAAGGGTTCATGTAACGACTGATTGAGCCTGGTCCAGTGCTGGGATAGAGGTCAGTGACCTGTGGACAGATAAGAGCTTTGCCCGCTTTCTCCTACCGTCCGTAACATAGTCCGGACCCGAGCAACAACCTGTTTTAATTTTTGCAATACATGTAATACATCGAGGGCATGGTCTTTGTCCGTTGCGGGATGAGAAACAGTAAAGTTGCACTGCCAAAAGATGTTCCTTGTTAACCGCTTCGCATTCCCGTAAATTTATAGAGGCAAAACTTTAATACACGTATAACATTCTTGCCGTAGCAATTCTCACGCGGCAACTTGAGTACAGCAAATCCTGGATTTCACGGGTAAATATTTGCGATAGTCCCCGCCAAACTTGTCATAAAAAATGTCAAGTTTCCATCACTTCCACCAAATTTTGCACGGGCTCCTGAATCAATTTGTCTTAACTGAATATTAGTTTGTTTGTTGATGTTGTTTTTCCCATCGCACTGCTGTCTGGGGAAAATTTCTCTTCTTTATGATGTGCAAAAATCGATATCAGATGATGTGCGTGATTATTTCATTTTTACTGTGATCCGGATAAACGTCGCCTTCTGGGCCTACCGTTTACGCAGAAACCGCGCAAGAGCAACAAAGTGTCACATCTGATAATCATATTATCACTTCTAACATACTGTTTACAAGATAATGACAAGATATCAAGGGATAGGTGTG
The DNA here is from genome assembly GCA_963931925.1 of Onchidella celtica. Classification (NCBI taxonomy): domain Eukaryota; kingdom Metazoa; phylum Mollusca; class Gastropoda; order Systellommatophora; family Onchidiidae; genus Onchidella; species Onchidella celtica. The sequence continues at coordinate 17,404,318 of OZ007575.1, forward strand.
TTTGGGTTTGAATACGGCAGGTCGACACGATAACGGCCACATTGTACTAAGAAGAAGCAAGAGACAGACAGAATATGGCAGAATGACAGGACAGAAGGAGACCCTGCCTACAATTTACATACAAAGCATTGACAAGTTGCAGCGCAAACCCGAATTTCAAAATATAAACGTGCACAGTTTTTCCACTTGTAATTATGGTGTCAAATATCCAATTAAAGGAGAACCAATTCCGGTTTGTAGTTAATATGACAACAATGTTCTATATTGTGTGCAAGTGCACCACAATCCATAAAACCAGTTAAGCATGTTCCTGGCTGGTTCTTATCATTTGTAATCTGTAATCCTGCAGCAGTCTGTTTGGGAAAGTGTGGACTGCTTCCTGAATGTGATATGCACAAATGAAAGTTATGCCTCGACGTAAACCAATTCCTCTGCACGGGGGCTAGAATTATAGTCTTTCGAGAGAACCTCATTTGGGCCATATGAGATAAAACATCATTGTGTTTGTTTGTGTAGGAGGGGGGGGGGATGGAAAGGGGGTGTCTCCATTCAAAACCACTGACAAAAGCATGTGACAGATGATAGGACCGCTTGCGCCTCAATTTATTTGTAATACATGTACATGTATTTGTGTGTAACTATAAGGCACCATTCTGTACCATTTGTGTATGCTGTGCAGCTGCAGTGAACTTGAAAGAAAAGCGTCAGACTGATGAAATTGTATACAAGTGTGGAGCTGGGCTGTATGCACATTCAGGAGTATGTACAGACAATCGCACGCGAGTGCGTTTGTATACATGTATGTGCACTTGCAAAACTATATAAGCACGTAGGTAACTTATGTATTGATCTCATTTACAAGCATGGAGGGAAGAGGGGAGGGTAGCTTACGGCCAAATGTGATTTCGCAATCTGGTAAAATTTACATGAAATCAATAAAATTTAATAATACTTCAAAACAGAAGGATAGAACCCACTGGCATACTGAGAGTAATATTTTGCCTTCAAGCACTCTCGACAATAGGTCAGGCTGAACGTTCCTGCTCACATCTTCACACAGCGAGACAACCAAATCAGAAGACATACATGTTATATGTAGTGTAAAGGAAGCGATCATCTTCATGAAGAATTGGAGATAAAAAGAAACATTGATTTGTTAATCACATTCTCGTTAGCGGAGGTAAAATAAACTGACGTAAGGGAGGAAACAAGGAACGATGAAGAGCACGGGACAGGACGCCAAAAGAAATGGAAAAAAAAAACGCAAGGATGGAAATGCGAGAGTTCTGGGGACTAAATCGGAAAGAATGACAAAGCTGATTGCAAACAAATATAACTGAACATGACTACCTTCCAGATCCCACGTATCACCAATAATACACAGAAATTTATCTCTCGGCTGCAGTTCCCATAAGAACTCAGGGCGAGAAAAATTTTTCTTAGTAATTTCTGCAATACATACTTACATCAACTAAATGATCACGAAAAACTTTTAATTATGCCCCTAAGAACAAATTCTCACAAAATCAGAATTTTCCCCACAAGCAGAAATGGGGGTGGTGCCTAGACGGTTAAGTACATGTATGCTTATCAACGTGACTAATGTTAGATTTGGTGTTATGACTTGTGGGTCGGAGATAGATAACAATAGACACAGACAATATACAAGACAAAGCCAGCTACTGCCCAAACTTTGAAGCACAAATAAATATGGCAAATAATGACTGTGTCCATTATTAACGTAACAGATGAACAATCTGATCACGGACCATGCCAAAACATCATCCAAAATGCTTTAATAACTGGAGCCTCCACTGTAACAAATACCATGCAAGCTTAAGCAGCGTTTAAAACCCGCGGTGTTAACATCGTTTGTGATGAAAGAATTATACATGCCCAAACCGGCCTATTGTTCACAGATTACATGGCTACCAACAACAAAATGATCAATGGGCGATAAGCCACGACATCCTGGATACAATAAGAGCTCAAGGAACAAAATAAACCTATCAAATAAACAAAGAACGGATGTAACGCAATTTATCCCGATCAATCTTGACGCAATCTGTATAACCATCTCTCTATAACCATCGACCGTGTCAAATAAATGAGTATTGTTTTTAGAATCCCATGGCCCACCTCACCCCACTACCTTCTATGCTTCACTTCCCCACTCATCGATACTCCTCATCATCATTTCAAGCCCCGACACATCGGCCACATGTCTTCATCACACGTGATCACAAAATGAAAAAATGATTCCTACAACAAAAATGCCATGAACTGAAGTCATTTGATTAGCTCTCGCTGGATGCTGAGTTAGTAGGTCTACCAAAGACATCAAGCTGGCGTTTATTGTTTAGCTGGAGAGCGTCGACATCACACATACTCTATTTGGAGCCACCCATAAAGTACGTATGTTCGATTTCGCGATTTACCCCCCCCCCTCCCTCCCCCCCGGGGCTTTTGTGCGATGCACCACTGTTAGAATGATGAAGGCCCATGATAAAGCCTTGATGTTTTAAAACAACAAAAAGGTAAACCAAATCAACTTTTTAATTAATTACGGTAACCGAAAAGCGTACGCACGTTCCACAAAAACCTATATCCCCCCCCCCCTTTTCGCTTCATGTACGCTTTCATATGCTGGAGTCACCCTCCCTCTACACCAGCGTATGTATGTTTATGGATGATCCCTTTGGTGACGCTGGTAAAGCTGAGATCATAACGTGCGCCACTATTTTGAAACGACTGCGATGAACATCGATTTTCTCGAAATCTGTCTGTTTGATTTATTTCAAATTTTGCATGAGCTCACACTTCACACTAAACCTAATGGCACTGATAATTTTTTTTTTTAATTTGTTGGACAGTTGTAGCCTGATTTTCAGTCTGCTTAAGTTTATATTATATGCACTTTGCAAATGTAAAAACTCACAAGTAGAGCAAGTTATTAAAAACCCATTTCTGCATCACTAAAGTGTGCACAAAGAAGAGCGTTGAAATCCAGGCTCCAATTCAACAAATTTGAAAAAGAAAAAAAATCTGTGCCACTAGACTAGGTTTAGTGTGAAATATGAGCCCATGCAAACTTTCAAATAAATCCAATTAACAGTCTTTGAGAAAACCCATGCTGATCCCGCTCATTCTAAAATGACACGCTTAGATTTTTACCTCTGGTCAATTAATTACATGTTAATCCTAAGGCTGGCGGCGTTCTATGCAATACCACAATGATTGGCAGCACAGATGAAGACCATTCTAGTAAATAAAATAAAAAAACATTTTCACGTCTCTCTTTTTCCCCCTCTTTAGCAACCACACACATAGACTTAAGGGCAAGGAGCTTGACTAAGGGTAATTAGCGAGCTCTGTTTGTATAGTATGTGTGTATGTGGCGAGAGGAAGGCTGACAAGTACAATGACATTATCAATTCTACACGCAAACGCGGTTCTTAGCATGTGCTGTGAAGCCTGTGACTTTTACGGGTTCCATTATTATGTACCTGCACCCTTAAAAAATAACTGTTGATGATGACAGATAAAAAATTGTTGACGAAGACAGATCTTTAAATATAATGACATTAATTAAATTTTGGCACGTCAGTCCACTCACATTCACCCAAAAGAGTTTTATTTGTATACCGAAGGGGGCGGCGCTCCCCATTTGAAGAACCACTTGCTGGCATGCTTTGATTTATCAGATCTACCTGCAAGTACAACGTGTCTATTTCTGCCGCAGCCTGCCTAGTTATTTTGGGGAGTGTGGATTACCGTCATTAACTAGAGATGACTGTAAACTTGTGCAAACACTACACTATTATGTTTTTTTATCAAGCTGCACAAACATTCCACTGAAGTGAGGGTGGTTGGGCCGATGTAATTGTATAACATACAGAATTATATTATGTAAAGAGCTGGCTGACAGGGAAAAGATCAGGACTCCATGCGTATGTGGGCGGCTGTCAATGTTGATGCCTTGTGACAGCACTATATTTATCTTTTAACCCTTGCCCGCCGAACGTAGGGAAATACACGGACATCAATGAAAAATGAGAAAGAAAGCACATTGTACAATTCCCTGACTACAGAAAATCGTCTGCAGCGTCTAATTTAAAATATCCGCCCCCACCCCCATTCGACCCTGCCAGCGATACATCCAAAAACAATTCCATTCCCTACCTATAAGTATAAAGAAACAACACAGGACCATCCGCTCGGGGTAACGTGGAACTCTCGCGGACACAAAATATATTCTGATTTTTTCCCCCCCAAATCCTATCTGTACACGTCCTATAACAGTACAATGCCAGTGACACAACGATGGACCTTGACTTTTTGGAAATACATGTATCTTATACAGCTGCCAACAGCTCTGTTCTATTTCATGATATTCCTCCAATAGTACCCTGCCCCCCCCCCTCCCCTGCAAATATGTGGCATACCAAATGACAGAAAACGTTACATTATTATTGTCTTATGACCTGATTTGAGGTCTTTATTTTAGGAGGTTCGCTGCCCTTGGCATTTACACCTCACTTTACTTGTTTTATTATTTCTTGTTCTGGCCGGGGGGGGGGGGGGGGGAGAGATGATATGGATAAATTTTAATCTATTAATTTCAATTTTGCCCGGGCAGCGGCCTTTCGGCCTGCTCTTTACGATTTCCAACTGCCAAGGTATCTTTAACGTGCGCAACGTGCACACGGGCCCTCCGAATTTTTTCGTCCTTATCCGAGAAGACTAGGTACTCGATCCTACCCCCCAATAGGACCAGGGACTTGAAAATATGAGAAAAATCCAATTTCCAAGAACTACTCGATCCTACCCCCCAATAGGACCAGGGACTTGAAAATATGAGAAAAATCCACTTTCCAACATGCCTGCACTGCCCGGGTTTAGAACCCGGGACCCTTGGCATGAGAGGCGAGCACCTTGCCTCTAGACCACCTTGCCTCTAGACCACCTTGTCTTATGACCTGGTCAGAGACATTACAATTTGTAGTGCCTGAAGAGGCCCCGGGTTATCTGAGGAGTACCCACGTGCGGAATCAAGCATAATCAACATCATTGCCCTCTTTCTCAAAACCACGAGTATCATGAAGAGATCTATTACAGACTTTAATCAAACATTTACTTGGAGTTGGATAATAGGAATTCCTATGGTAAAGTGTCAATTTCAAGTGAATAACAAGCGTGACATTTCACAATAGCAGTCTAACCAATGGTCTATCCTTCGGGACATGCACGAGGTATAATCTATCATAATTATTTAGCATACACATGTATTCTGTTTGTTGAAAAATCAAGATATATAACACAAGAACACAGAATAATTCAGTAGTCATGGCGACAGGGACAAAATGTCATGGGTTCAAGTGTCTGCCACTTTTTTTTTTATTATTTCAACACTCCAAATCCAAAGGCCATGTCACTGTTAGCGTTGCACTGGGTGTGAAGGATGCACGGTGAAATACAATGCAAGCACACCTACTGAATGTATTGCTACAACTGAGAACCACAAATGACATACCAAATTCAGTTGTTTGAAGAGCTTTAGATTATTGTTTTGTTTTTAATACACACTGACATAAGAATTGAAGCTGGGCGTTGGACGCAAACTCAGCCTGTGCGGGAGAAACCTGGAATGATTTTCAAACAAGAATCGAAAATCTCTTGTTGCTATAAAAAAAAAAAAAAAAAAACAGTGTATCTCTAAAATCTGCAATTTGTTGCTCACTCAACTAAGAACATTGAAAACAATCACAACAATAATTATGTCTGTGCTGCCAGAATTCTTTCTGGTGCAGACCTTCTAAATAATGTATCTCTATGGAGCCGACTGGTCAGCGCAGGGAGAGATGGCACCAAACACGTCTACAGAGCGGAGGCGCTGGCATATCAGACTGGATAAAAAGGAAAACCAAAAATCCTTCAAAAGTGATTAAAAAAAAAAAAAAATTAGCCCTTAGTTCCCACTGATAAAGAAAGAAAGAAAAGTCTTCCTTTCACTCCCCAAATACAACCAGCCAGTCAGTCAGCCGTATTTGGATCACTCCACCGATCACCTGCTATGAAAGGCGAAGAGAAATTGCATAATTATTGTCCTGGTTAAGAACTGATCAGTATGGGTTAGTCGCCCATTAGTCGTTCGAGTGCATCCACCATGTCGGCATGTTCCTATCAACATTACTTGCCTGAAATTGGTGACCTTGTGGTATGTGGAGCTGTTTCCACCAATGTCGACTTCAGCAAAACAAACAAAGCATTCCAGGGACACTCACGATGATATGACATTGTCACAGGAACAGACGCCCCCCCCCCCCCCACCATAATTAGTAATATCACTGATTAACTGATCAATCCAACACACGAGGTGTTCGCCTATGGTATACATTTAACTTAAGACATCAGTTATGGTCCTGGCCTTTTGTGGTATAAGAAATGGCAAAATAATAAAATCAGTACTCAGACAGGATGCTTTTCATCTGACAGGTCGATAGTAAAATTAATACACACGTATATCAATCCCCACCCCACCCCACCCTCGGGGCACTTATCGTCCCAATCCTGCAGCACACCATCTCTCAAACCACAAAAGCAAACACGAGATTATAACAAGTGAACCCCACTGTGTTAAAAACAATCACATTCTCAAGTTATTGTTTGAGATTTTTAATACGTTAACATACTTGAGTGGTCTGAGAGACAATAGAGAAAAGGTGTCCTGGCACGATAGAGAGAAAACAATGCTTTGTTTGCTTTGCTGTCGTGAGGAGCAGAAAGCGGACGAATTCCGGACATGTTGTGAAAATATGACGATAAAAAATTCCGTCCGTGGTGGGTAAGCACATGATTTCCCTCCACTTCCCCATCTGTAGGTTCACGTTGTGGTGATTTCACGTCCCGTTTTCAACATCATCAAGCTATATCAGACTGGAACATTGGGCCCCTGTTGTGTCGCTCGACGAGTGAGTGCCTTAAAATTCTAACGAGAAATTAGTCAAGATGAACTAAGCTTTGAGAGGGATTCGAACCTTGAGACTTCTGGCAACCTGGGTCAAGCGCTCCAACCACTACACCGGAAACTTCTCAGTCGATCATGTAGGCTATGTCTGCTAACTCTCACTCTCACAGTTCACACCCCTTTCTCTTCTCTCTCTCCCTAAATTTATGCAAACTGCACCAACACGTTTCATGTTCATGGTGAATAAGTTAACACTGCAGTGAATGCCCAATTAGACACCGCAATATTTGTCCCGAGTCCAGCGCAAGGCAGGCTTGTCAATAATATTGAAGGTCTAAGCCCTTTGGTATCAACACGAGTCCGGCTGGTGATTTGAGGTCTTTATTTTAGGAGGTTCGCTGCCCTTGGCATTTACACCTCACTTTACTTGTTTTATTATTTCTTGTTCTGGCGGGGGGGGGGGGGGGGGGGGAGATGATATGGATAAATATATATGGATAAATCTACAAAGTCCGGCTGGTGACTACGTCTGCAGTTCTTTTATAGATGCTAGACTTTCCCCATCATTTCAAACCAATTGCCTTCATCTATTTATATACTTATTGACGGGGGGGGGGGGGGGGGTTCAATTATCAAATTTACACACACGTAAATTGATACATTAGGTAGGGGTATTCAGGTGAAATTGAATCTTTCTATCGATGTGGATAAAAAATGAGTTTGGTTTTGAGAGAGAAATATGCTTAGTCAGCGCTGGGAGGAAAGCGCGCACTCTGCGCGCACTACAGATTTGGATAGATGCCAGACTGACTAAAGTGGCTGGCTCGAAGATTTGTGGAGAGGAAAGGAGGAGATTTTCAAAAGAAGTTTAGATGTAGTCATACGGACGGTGCACTGGGCACGTTTAAGTAAGGGTTAATCACAGTTAATGACACTGAATCAAGATCCATTAGGAGACAGGACTAAAACAGTTTAGAAAATGCAAGTCGGATTTATGACCCACATGTAGTGTTGCAATGTGGTAGGATGGGAGTGAAATGCTGAAGCCTGGCACTCAGCCATGTGTAATGCATGTGTTGTTTGTGTGTCAGTGCCTGCTTTCCATTCTTTCGTTAGGCCATAGCTACAAGCAAAATCTACACAATACCGACTGTTGGGGAAGCTCCAAATAAAACCAAACAAAACAAACAAAACTGGCAGCGGTGGGAAGGCAGTCAATAATAAAACAATCCACATATGCATCAAAAGTGTAGTTACGCTCACAGCTACTGTGGCTCTCGGCCAAACAAAAATATAATAAATTTACACCGGATTAACAAATGCGCTTTGTTCTGTCATAATACTTTTATCTTCAGTGCACGATATACAGTATTTAGATAAGAAAATGGATATCGTGAAGTAATCGGCTGCCTTTCCAGTGACCATCCTCTTTTATACCCCACTTTAACTCGAATTTTGAAGAACTTGAAATGCAGTACCAATGGCAAGTACTCTGATGGTTTATTGGTATCTGCGAATGTTTGCCATTTCCCATAGCCAATTATCCAGAAATCTTGTTACAAATCTATTCGACCCAATTTATTCTCTCTCCGGATTTTAATGACAGTGTGCACATCTCTCGTCAGCCAGCAGTCTAATCAAACTGTTGCACTGGTGCGGAGTTGTAAACACCCCGTAAATCGAACAGTTTACAGACAACATCATCCCACAATCCAAACACAGTTCATTGTTACTTTCTCGAAACAACCCCGAAGCTTTCAAGTGGATTGCCCGCTTCTCTCCATCACTGTCCAGCCATGAACTTTTGACCCTACAGCCCCGAGGTCGTCCTGCTACTGCTAGCGTCCACTGAAGACAGACACTGGCTAATTAATTTTGTAGCTGAATTCTTTCATTAGTGGCCGTGACAATCAAAGAACACCAGCCAAATCCCCTCAATGTAATGGTTACCTAGTGGATGCAAGAATGACCCAGGGCGTTCCCACTGCTCAACAAGACTTGAACTTAAAACGAAAGACATTTTTTTCTTTTTTTGTTTATGTTACCTATGGGATCAGAACAGACACCTTTCTTAGAAGTTTAAAATTAAGTTCTTACTATCTTAACAATGAAATACAAAAGTCACTAGAAGGCAGGTTTGCATGCTCTTCTGGTTCAAATAAACTAATTCTTGAAAACTCACAGTCACAAAAAAGGTTTAAAATTGTCCTTATTACATTAACAAAGCAATATCAAATTCACAAGAATGCAGACTCGCCTGCTCTTTTGGTTTGAATAAAATTGTTCTTGAAAGATTGACAAAAAAGATCCCGAGCTAATGGATTACTGCCTCATTTATGTTTCATGCCACTTTTGTCTGTGGGCTTACTAATATGGTCTGAATACTTGACTGATTCCCCATCAGCCATTCAAAGTCCGGTGTCTGCCTTCAGTTCCTGACATGATGGTCATTAGAACGCTTTTGTTCCAACCCTCATTTAGGAAATACAACACCCTTCTCAATGGCTTACAGCTTATTACTTTCACATTGAGCAGATCAATGAAAGCAATATGTTGTAGGCCACTAATTATTAATCACATTATGTCGATCTTCCTCTCTCCAGCTTATTTCATTGATTTTACCAATAAATTCTCTTGCTGTTCTGTAGAGCCTTGTTTGTCTCTCTTATGTTGGCCATCTTTTACGTTCATCTTATGCTCTTCCTGAAGCTACATTTGACAATGTTTTCAATCATCTCTTAAAGTATTACTGGATATCAACCATTAACTAAAATGATTCTCAGAACTGCTCGTGACATTCAACTCTGTTTGATGCCATGGGTAAATATTAGCCAAAAAAAGACTAATAAAATTCTTGAAAGAATGCTTACAAGCTTACAACACCCTTGTTCAAGAACTGATTCAGCTGAAATTTTGCACTCTAATCCCAAAAGTGAATTATACAGCATTCAAAGTAGAACCTGCAACCACGTCTGTACATCTAAATATTTTGAGGGAAAATGTGCTTGGAGTGAATTGAGTGTATAAGTTATCTTAATTGTGTGTCTCAGTCTCTGCCATAAAGTACTGCAAAATTATAGTTTTCCAGCCAGCTACAATTATTATTTTGGAGATACAGGGATAAAAAAAAAAAGGTCGGTTTTGCAGGCAACTTACAAAAATCACAAATAAAAAGGGTTAATTTCATGCTATTGCTATTGTTTTTATTATGGTTGTTTTGTTTTGTTTATTCCATGGCAGGCCATACAGATGAGAAAGAGAACAAGGAATTGGATCTATGCTGTTTTATTTCAGCTGTGTTTTTTGTTTTTTTTCATTCCTTTCATAGGATTTACTAATCCTAATATTTTCTGTGAACATCTTCTCTATCAAATGGACCATTCTGCACTTAGCAGAGAATAAGCAAGATGCTGGCCATATAGAGCAGTTGATCCTATACTCTGAAGACAGTTAATTTAACAACAAAATGTTTTCCAGTCTGGCTGTCCTCAAAACATTTTTGTTTTAACAATCCCCAAGTGCCCATGAATAAAACTTCAAAGCTAAAATAGACGCCATAAAATCAACACATCAAAACAATACCCCACTGTCATGTCACAATTTCAGAACATACAGATCAAAGCTGGAGCTGGGCAATACCTTCTAATTTAATTCTTTAATCCCTTTCCTGCAATAGGTAGGAGTTTCCTGATGCTATCATCATTATATACTGCACATGTTTTAATGTTGTGTGCCATTGGGTCTCTTCTGACACAAGCCTTGCACAGACAGAAACACCCAAAAATCTCATTGAAATACAGAGATCAATATATCATGAGACATTGCCAGTGTTTACCACTGATTGAATTGCTGCTGGACTGTCAGTTGACATAGAATAAATTATAACTAAGAATGTGTTAAAGGACACTCAGGAACTCCAGATCAATAAAGTCCAGGCTGGAATTATGGAAATAAAGGGGATATCTGATCTGCATTTGTATAATTAAGCGCGATCATGGAGCACAATAAACAAGATGAAATGTAAGATCAGATTCCATCTTTTGTTCTCTGCACTCATTACTCATGAGTTACAATTCAGGATTTTCTTCTAGGCCATTAATTTTTACGTGATTTAAGTATTTTGATTTTACTTCAACTTTATTCCTAAATTAAACCACTGGCAAACAAACAAGCAGTTTTAAAACAACATCCAGTGAGTGGAAGCTTCAGTGATACAGTTGTATTCAAGTTTCGCACCACTACATGCAGAGACAGACCATGAAATGTAAAACCCTTTAACTACATTAAAGGCTAGGGATTTCCAAAGGAAAAATCTTTTATTACCAAGTGAACAGAGCTTATGACCTCTGACCAAATGTGTAATGACAACGGGCAGAAAAACCCAGGGTGACACTGGACATGTTCTAGGAGTTAAAAGCCATTAACTTCTCCAGCTGTGAGAACCCTACAGTCCTTGGCTGCTGGTTCCCATTCTCCCAAGTTATTCTCTCTCAGACCCTTCCCAACTGAGGAAAAAAAGCTCTGAATTTCAAAACACAGTAAATTCATTCAAACACTCACGCTGACCCAATGTTTCTGTATTTTCACTCATTTCCCTGTTCAACCACTGCTCTTAAGTTTGTACATTAATATAACAGACAGCTACATAACCCTGGATGTTCACAGAGGTCAAGTGGGAATCAGTGGAATAAGATTCATCAAAATAGTAATAATCGGAGTATTTATAATTGATAAGGACCTGTGAAGTGCTATCAAGGGCATTAGTGTCAGGATTTTGAAGAGCAGATGGAACACCCTTACCTTGGCTCCACACACTAGTGCAAAGTGTATCCTTGGGTCTAATTTCTGACACATGAATTTCAACCTTGGGTCTGTGCTTGCAAACTGTGGTTTGATGGATGCCGGATGGGAGCGATTGCCTGCAATTAGGTCAACATGAAGAAGAGCTGTATGAATACTTGACAGCAAAGCACTATGATGAAGAGGATGAGTATGGAAGAGAAGTGGATGGGTTATAAGAGTTTGGAGTTCAACAATTTAAAAAACAAGGGTAGCTGGTGCAGTTAAATGGTGCCACTAAAGAAACTGACATTGCAATGCAATGTATCAAATGCTGAACAATTCTTATATCCCAAATCAACGCTATTACAAACTGATTCTTTAAACCAGAGAATTTGATTCTGGCTCTGGCCCCAAGACTATTCTTCATCACTTAATACTAGTAGTTCAAGATTCACTATTTTGGCCCTGGTTTTGTTCATGAGAAAAACAAAGTTCAGTTTGTTGACTGACTTGGGTTGATTTTTGCATCACTGTGTCAGATTACCCACCAGTTAACTCAATTCACCACTTAGGTAACCTCAGGTTTTACAAAGTGACCACAAAATGGGTTTCTAACAAAATGTTAACAGAATTCCAATTCAGCGCTGTCTATTACATTAATTCAGTGTTTAAATGCTGCTACTGCAATCACTCCCAGAAAACTTACTTGAGTTAAACAGCTAATGCGAAGTCATGATAGATAACTGTAGCTACTGTCAGTATCACACTTCCATTTTTCGCAACTGTTAGTTTTGAAACTGAGCTAATTTCAATATTTTCACATCAATCAAAGACGCAGATCATAACAGATGAAAATGATAAAAATGATAAAACAATAAAGAACAAACAACTGACAATTATGGGCAGGCAAATGTTCACATGACAATCCATGACATGAAAAAATACTTACATCTGAGGATTCCATGCTCGATGTCGTCTAGTGAGTATACAAGACCCCCAATATTGTAAGCTGTGGTCTTGAAGAAATGTTGAACACTTAAGACAGAATCTGGCAGAGCGGGCAGTTCTACTAGCCCATGTATTGTCAGTGCATTGTAAATATCTGACATTTGTTAAGGATAATTCTATCATATTTCATATGCTCTAATAAAACAAATAAAAATAACACAAAAAACATTCTTAACCCTCAACCTATGAAGGGCGTCGAAAGTCGGCATCAACTTTCCATGCACTCATTCTGCATGGGCGGACAAAGTCAGCAACACCAAGCTGACCTCGCAGCGCACAAGCCGAATTTCCACGCGTCAGGTCACTGACCTCTTTGAGACGTAACTACCGTCTTATTGCTCACTGTATCTCTTCTAAATCAAAGGCATTGTGACAAGGACATGCTAACCAATGAACCACTGGTCGAAATCGCAAAGACTAAGCTTTCAAAGGCTCTCCCCACACTTTCAAAAGGTGTAACATCAACATGCAAAACTGTTGCTCAATGAATCTGCAATATTATCTCATTTTCTCACGCTGACCATCATCTAGAGTTGTCTGTATCTAAGAACCAATCAGAAACAAGCTCTGAAACGATCTTTGCCCCAAATGCACACATTGGTTCATTAGTATGTGTCACTCAGGATGAAACCATTTGTGTAGGGCTTGGGAGGGCGTGGCTAGTTATCATGCTTTGCTCTCACGAAAAGTACAGCTGTCAGTTTAGTTTCATAAGTCAGATCATTGGTTAGAGACTTACAGACAAAGGTCTCGCTGGTTAATCCATTATCAAGCGTGATAAAGCATAGCAGCGAATGTTTTCATACCGATCAACAAAAACCGAGCCATGTGGACAGCAGTAGTGTGGTCATCGTAATCGGCAAGGGTCAGTGCAAACCCATGCACGATTCTCCTTGAGGTTTTTTAGGTCACTGACCGGACAGCGGGCTTTGAGTGTCGGTCGCAGCGTGAGCACTAAGGTACCAAAATCAGTCAAACAGTAGATCCGAATCATCTGGGTGTCTAAAAATCTGTTGAGATTTTAAAGTACATCATGCAATGGTGAAATGACAATGAAGTTTTGCTTTGAAAAGCAATTGCTCCGCACAGATATAACTGCATAAAATGAGAATTTGTACTTCAAATTGGTAAGATTTTCCACTTGACAAAATCCTGTCACAGAATTTACAACAAATTTAAATTGTATGTAAGAGAGTCAAAAGTGGTAGTAACCAAGCAAAGCTTAAATTCTCAAAAATGTGTCAAAAACCACCCAACTGCAATCATTGAAAAGAAAAAGAAACTTTTTTCAAAATTCAATATTTTCTCCAGAAAGGATACTCAAGAAAAAGGCTTTCTTTTCAATATCTGGCATGGGTGCCACGTCTACCCTCTGTAAATCTAAGGCATCTTTTTTATACTCTGCAAATTCTGGGCTGCTTTTCATCTTGTTGTAGTCGACAGCTTTGCCATCATCCTTTATGAACTTTCCTTTCAGTCTAATTGAAATAGAAGGTTTGTAAACATTATTAAATCATTCAACCTCAGGTCCGTAAGTGTGTATGCAAGGAAATATTAGAGGAATTGTTTCTGTGCTACCATTCTAACAAACTGGCCAGATCTCATTTTTCCATAGTTTTGAGAAAAGCCAATAAAACTGCTTTTCGGGGTGATATATATATATTTATGTTCTCATGTCGACTGGTTAGATTATTACTGCAGATAATGACTGGTAAATCTGTTTTTATAATTACACAAGCTTAAAAGCTGCGCCCTGCACAGACCCACCAACCACTGCCTCGCCCATCACTTTCTACCCTCGCTATACAGTATTCCTGTGTTATAATTTTAGCCGCAAACACGGTGAATAGCTTAAATCAGCTGACACCAGTGACCTACATATGACAGGAAGTGTTCACATCATGAGTCATGGTGCTCGTGAAAAAAAAGGGATTGGTGAGCAGTCACAGACAAAAAACAAACTGAAAAAATTGAAAAACAAAAGCAATAAAACAATCCAAACTTCGGTGCACCATCCACAGTATTTGAAACCTACATATTGTCGTGATGTGGGTTAGATGGGGAGAATTCGACTGACACTCTTTCGAGGTCCCCTCCCACAATCGACGAACACACAAAAAAAAAATACTTGCACTCTAAAAACTAAATAAATCAATTGCTTTGATTTTTAGCAGAACTGTAGGGCAGTTTAATTACAGGAATTAATGTAACAAATATAATTATAAATATAAATATCAATTCAAAGGCAACTGAGTCTAACTAATGAAACTACAGCTTTCTATAAAGACTAACTTATTCACTCTAACTACTTGCAGGTCATATGAGTTATATGCCAAATAGAATCCGCGCACGTGGCGACGGATATAACAGTTTAATTCTATTAATTCAATGAGACATATTATGATATGGACATTTCCTCTAGACACGCCATGGAGAATGCTTGTACAACCATGCGTTGTCTGGCGGTAGCTCTGAAACTGTCTTCAAAAGTAAGTAGAATGGTTCACTTTCATCATTACAAATTAGTATGATCTCACAATTAGGCCCTCACTGGGAGTGAGAGCGCTGGATGTAAACGCTGTGGGTTCATATCAAACCAAGTAGCTTAGGCTCTGGAGCTTTAAATCATGGCGCTCCTCACAATATGGACTGCTCAACTGCGTCTCTATGTCTCTCATCTGGCTGAGGACTATCGCCGTCCACCTCGTAAATGGATTGTCTACATGTGGCCTCTATCTAAGCTCTGCACGGGTTTAAATACTAAAGCTATGTCTCGACCTTCCGTCCAGATTCATACATTTGATTGGTGCAGTCGCTTCAGCTCAGCCTGCAATATTAATTTATGCTTGTCATGGCCTTGCGCCAAAATCAAGGTCAATTTTACGGTCTAGACAAAATTTAAAATGCGAAACATTAACTACTAAAATCTTCAAACCCCGTGCTTTCTACTCTTTATGCACGAATTTCCGAACGCCAACTAAGCGTCTAAATAAACTACCTTTACTCGCCCCTTATCTATGTTAATCAAAATCACGGGGTCGAGAACTGCTCTCTCATTCCTAGCTATACATTTATTCTATCTCGCCCCTCCTTCTCTCCATCCATCAGAAAAAAGGTGTTTCAAAACAAACTGTTCACGAGAACAGCTCAAGGACAAATTACGCTGGTTATAATCAACAAGATCGTAAAAATTAACTCACTGACGTCGTGACCTAGCACGGCATTTATGATCCTAATGTGATCATGACACATATATATTATGTAAAATTTGGTAACTGTAGATGGCTGAATGAAAAAAGCCTTTTGCGTTCAAAGGTCCAGAATTTGTGAAATATAATGTATGTCTGTGTTTGGTTCTACCGAAAGAAGAGTGCATTATAGGTCAATGCCACTTTTGGCCATTATATTGGCACAGGCATATCAGAAGGATAACCAGAAGCAGATTTCCATATCGCTGCAAGGTAAACACCACTCTGCCAGTCCTGGCTAAAGTCACACACTTGTGGGGATCCATAATCCTCCCCCCTGGTTGGGATTATAAATTTCATTGCTGCAAGACAGACTGGCCATGAGAAAGTCCTCCCTTAGTTGGTCCTCTTCCTAGTACTGATTTCCCTCACCTCAAAAAATGCCATTACATATCTGCCAACTTTCAAAAACCTAAAAACAGACTCCTGATATCAGATGAGACACCGACACGCCCCCCCCCCCCCCCACCCAAACACTGAAAAGTCACCATTTCCTCACTTTATTACATTATGGAATATTATTCTCTTTACATAGGCCTAATTAAAGTAATACAGCATAAGATTTTAAGAAGCAGAAAACAAACATTTTGCTTCAAATGCTAATACGTGTGTTGTTATCACCACTGTTTCTGTTTCTAAAGAACTGACTATTATGATATGAGCTGTCCTCAGAATTGTATAATAACTCTTTCATACTAACTTGTTCTGGCAGTATTGGACAATGTCAGACTTGCCTCCATGTGACTTGTGAAACTGATGAAATTGGAAGTCACGATAACGTGACTTATGACTCACAATGCATTTATTGGACAAGTTTGATGATAATGCAAAAGGAAATTCCTTTGAATATTTTGCACTAAATGTCTACTCACGGCTTCATGACACATGAGTTGGATAGAAAAGACTTCCAATTAAAAATAAAATAAATCTACCCATTATCGCAAATTATGTTAGGCATAAAAGATGACAGATGTAGATCTAATAGATCTAAAACTGAAGCCACTTCACAAGCCATGTCCGTATTGTTCTAGTTCTAGAACTTTTTCTATTGTTTTACCAGCTCACGGGCTCTAGATTTCGATTCCTTACGTCGCTGAAGCACCCGCCCGTACGCCTAAGCCTAGGCCTAGTTTATCCGTGATCGCCAATTACGTTCAAGATTCTAAAAGACTGCCGACCTAGATCTACCGGGAGTTACCACCGCCAAAGATGATTGTAAGCTATGTAAAAGTAAAAAAAATACACACACCAAAAAA
Source organism: Onchidella celtica (assembly GCA_963931925.1). NCBI lineage: Eukaryota > Metazoa > Mollusca > Gastropoda > Systellommatophora > Onchidiidae > Onchidella > Onchidella celtica. Next base: position 17,421,579 of record OZ007575.1, read on the forward strand.
GACGTAACAGCGAAATAAAATGAAACCTCTTCACAAAATGTGTTCTTACTCACTGACCGCCATCGTTTACGATACAATACACGTGACCTACACGACGTGCTTACACGCACTCTAGCTCGATGAACGGCCGAAGCGGGTGGACACTGGCGAAGGTGTAGGCCTATCACTGTAGGCTATGCCGTGACAACTTATTATGCAACATTATTGTTGCTTCGTTGAGTGGGGCCGTGGCGGGGATACAAAAGTTATCACGAACTCGGGCATACGCAGTGCGGCGGGCCACGGTACGGTAGAGCAGCGTTTACGGTTGCGCCCGTTGAACCACTAGGTCCAGCGCTATTACTATATTAGCGGTAGGCATAGATACAAAAGTTACGGTTTTGTGTTCTCCTCTAAAGTCTAGATCTATGTGTTTTCTCCGTTTAATTAAATGGGGAAATTCTTCAAAAACGTACTTTTCACCACAAAAACGTATTAACGTACCGGAACCCAAAAAACGTAATAAATACGTATTTTACGTACTGGTTGGCAGCTATGCCGTTAACCTCATTGCTAAAAGAAACTATAAACAGTCAACAATTAACTCTGAGATCATGACGACTCTTTGCACCCAAGCTATAGATCTATTCTAGGCCTAGATCTAGATCTAGATCTAGATCTAGTTAGTTTCCGTTGCAAACTGTATTAGATCTAGACCCTAGATCTAGTATTAGAATACTGAATGTATTGTCTGATATCACCTGCGCAAAAAAAAAAAAATTAAAAATCGACATTTGAAGAAAAGCTTTTTTTTTTTCAGTTTACTTCTGATTCCAGAAATTACACAGCTGCTACGACAGCGAAAGACTAAGAGTAAGAGAATAATAAATCAAAACTTTCTTGGCTGAAGTCCAATTAACCTGACAATACGCGGAGTGGCTCACAAAAGTAAGACTTACTTTAACATAGACTTCTGCAGTCTTTTTGAAAGATCCACACCGGAGATCGGTGATTTATCTTGCAAGGCCCCAAGATTGATCACTCGAACGTCGCTGTTGCCTGCCATCTTGATGCTTAGCTTGAGGTGAGGCTTTTGCTTATGCTCTGCAGGAGCTAGAACGAAGAGGCTTTTCGTTTGTTTACTTTTTCAGCTGTCGATGAATAATTCCAAAAGTAAAGGATTCGTTCTCAAGTATATCTGATAATTTTCAGAGCCAAAGTCGTACAAATGGTTTGTTACCGAAGCCTCAAATGTATTTCGAAACAACACTTTGACACACCTTTTCATTTTTTACCGGAAGTGAAAAACAGAAAGTACATTAGTAAATTACAGAATAGGTTAGGGTAAGAGATTGTTGGTTGTGTCTATTGACTTAAAATACTGTAGATCTAGTATGGTTTATGATTAACATATTATTATTATCCAGTAATGGCATTTTCTCAGGTGCTCGCACCTACGATGGAACAGATCTATACATAGATTAGATCTAGATCTAGATCTAGTCTATATTAATATAGACTCTAGAATCTAGAATCTAGATTAGATCTAGTGATTTCTGTCACATTATTTTGGATTGATCCCTAATAAAACGACTTATAAAAAAAAAAATCTGTCCCGCTGAGAGTCGAACCACGGCCCCCTGACTGATGGGAAGAGATGCTGACCACTACGCTACTGAGGACCCTGAGTACTTGTGAAGGAATTCTTACTAGACTAGATTCTAAATATTAATAAGCATGACCTAATCAAGAAACCCATATCTACAGATTAGACCTGAACCTTCGTATGTGTCCATTTAATCAATAAAATTCCATTTTTATCCAGAAAAGCCTCTCCAATTTCAATATTGTTTTCAACACTTGCCCAATTGATTGCGTCGGGATGAACGGAACAAGTTAGGAAGATGGAGAAAGGGTTCGAATCAGGGGAGATCGGATGACTCGCAAATACAGAATTTATGTTGGCGGATAAAAAAAATACTACGGGAAATTTTATCCGACAGTATCGCCAATAAACACTTCGTTTAGAAATCTAGCCTACGGCTTGAACTAAGCTTGGGGTCTAACCAGAGCCATGATCTAGATCTATGCATCGCATGTTCACTACAGATCTGTTTCATGTGTCAAATAATACGACACCAAAAGAGTCATAACTTGATTGCCATATAAAGGCAAAGTTGCTAAACATTCGTCATCAGTGCCATGTTGTTACGGAATATTTGTCATAATCATGGATATGGTAACAGATCCAAGCAAAGCCTCTCACATGACTGTGATTATGATTTGTGCACCTTGATTTTTATACCTAGAGCCTTTACCAGTTGAATGCCATGTTAATAAATTCTATGAATCATGTTTCTTACAGTAAAATCTAGAGGAGTACCATTTTAGTGACATAACTTTAGTCTCACACCTATTTCATGTTCTGTGTGTTAATCACCAAGTCCTGCATATAGATAAAAACATCCACCTAGAGGACTAACTTGCCAGGGGGCACTGCCCTCTTGTGACCCCCACACACAGCTGTTCTTAAAGTCACGTCCTTCTAATATTCCTATTGTGTAACTCAAATGGAACCCCTCCCAATAGATCTATGCAACACATAATTGTAACTGTAAGTCAAATTTATATTATAATATTAATAATATCCAAGGGAAAAGTCTCAGAAAGAGTTCTGTACATCCCAACCACTTTAAACTCTTTCAGTTCTTTACAGATTTTCTATTTGTTTCTGGTTGAAAGGGTAAGGGGTAGAGTCTGGATAAGATCATGTTTACATTAAATGAGATAAGGGCAGGCTTAGGTGTAGGTTTAAGGAGAGGATGGTCTTGTCTGAGTAGACAGGACCTATGGAACTCTTTCCAAAGTCTCTCCCCAACCCCTTTGATGTTTCAGTGACTGGCGTGGAAGAAGTGCCAAAGCAAAGTTTATGGTCAGATTCATTGTACACAGATGAGATGTCAACTGTTAGTCGGTATAACCTGAAATCTGTGCGGATGAGTGGATTATTTACATTAATGTTAGGTCTTGGGGCTCAGAGTGCAATGCCAACACTCTAACTCCTTATTTATTAATTTTTTTTTTCTCAACAAACATTTTTCAGTATTTGACTGCATTTTTCTTCACATAGGCTACAGATTCAAGATGTCAGATCATGAGAGAAATTTCAGAACACACTATTATGAAAAAGTTGGTTTCCGAGCTGTTGAAGAGAAGAAGTCCATTGAAATTTTGCTGAAGGAGCAGCCTATTAAAAAGGAGAAGCTTATCCAGTTTTGTCTGCGATTTGGTGTACCAGCCATGTACAGAATATATGTGTGGAAGATTTTATTGGGTATGTTAGACAGTGTAAAAACCTTTGAATTATTCATTATACAGTTTAGTTCCCTGTTATGTTTTCAAATTATGTTCTAAAGAAACTCTGGACATTTCATTGCAATCTTTTGTCTTCTCTTTTACTAATGTGGTCATTTTCATTCATATTGTTTATTAATGTTATATCATTTATATTGAAATTGGTCATAATGTAATTCGCCATTGCACACTTGTTTCAAGCACTTTTCCCCATCTTATCATTTACCATTGGTTTTGTGATCCAGGTATACTGCCAGTCAGTCAGAGCTGTCAGGATTTTGTCTGGAATCACAGAGAGGAACAAGTAAAAGAACTGCAGAGGGCAACAATCCTATTGGCTCCTGAGTCACTGGACAGTGCTCAAGAACATAAAATACTCCGCATGAAACTCATAGAAGAAGGAATGCTCCCTCTTCAGAACAAGTTTGTGGTGAGGAGAATAACCAGATTGATAAATTGTATGTGAAGTGATTGAAAGTCAGAAGCAGCACTTTAACACTATGTCAACAGAATTTCTTAAGTATTTCTCTACAATTCCATCATTACAGCATTACATGATATCAGTTACATTTATGAAGATAAATTCTTCTGATTGTTTGCTGAAGCAAAGCAACGTAGATACGCCCAGACGGGGGGCGGGAGGGAGGGTTACCTCCAGTATGTGAAAAGCTGGCATGGGTTAGGGAGGAGTGTAGAATACGTACGCATTTCAGTTACTGTTATGAATTCATAAGTTTTTGTCTTATTTGTCTTTTTACAGCAGATTAAGTAGCTGGATTATTTAATATTCATGTTTCTAATAAAGAAAGTAAAACCTCCAATGTAATCATGAAAGGCTTTTTAACAGCTGAGCCTTGAATTCTACAAAATATCATATTACACATAGAAAGACGTAAAGGTGTACAGGGCATATTTTGGAACTGCCAAAATCAGGTGCATGTATTTTATGAATGCCACGTTCCAAGTATTTCGTTTGTCTTTCAGAATTCACAGGCATATTGCTTTTCTGTGAAACTTAAAACCTTTCTTAACTCCAGTACAGCACAAAAGACAATCATGTATGAACATCTGAGGGGCATGGAGAGTGACCAGTGAGGTTTTCTGATAGCAGTTCAAGTTTTGAATTTACAATATGCTCAAAAAGAGACAAATGTCATTTTGTAACAACTGTGTTTTGCAGGATTTGGAGCCCGACAATCAGTATTTCCTTGCCATTGCTCAAGCTGTGAATGGCCTGGTCAGCTCCGAGGTTGATCTTTTCTGGATATCAACTCGTTTCTACCGCCACATTGTTCGTTCAGTATATAGTGGTGTATCACAATTTGTAAGTTCAGCAGGGCTTGAGTTGGACATGATTTTGGAGACTGTCTTATATTTTTATTTTATCTGTCATCATATCTTTGCCAAGACAACTGCATGTACTTCAAAACTAACATGTTATTTTTATCTGTTATATGAACATCAGTATTAGTTACATGCAATTTTTGACAGTTTTGTGTTTAAATCAGCAACAGTACTAGTCAAATGTCAGATCTTTTGATAACAATGCAGAATAAATTTTTCAAATATCATTTTCTGTGGCTTCAGACTACATTAATATGAAGATGCATCTGAAGACTCATGTAAACTCTTGGGTCAGGCAGTGCCGGTACTTTCTTCTTGACTCTTTACTTCTGGCAAATCACGTTTCACAACTTTGAGATCAAAGGACTTTATGTGAAAATACTGGGGCTGATGCTGTGGGAAATTTATGATGGTCCTGTTGATTGCTGATTCTTTACTTATCACTTCATGTAAATTTTGTTGAAAATCACTTTCTTGAGTGTTTGAGGGCTTTTGTAATGCAACAAGTATAGAAAGTGGAAACAATAAATAGGATGAGAATGATGCAAACTGAACTCAACCAGAGACTTGAGATAATCATGGCTGGAGCTAGATTTTATTATAATTTAGAAGAGCTTGCCACATTTCAGTGTTAATGTTGACTCTCACTTGAGCAAACTTACTCTTTTTATGAAGAATATTCATTTTACTTTTTACAAGTTATAAGAAAACAAGACCATGTTCCAGCTTCTTAAGGGGTTCAGCTGGTACAGAGGCATCGATTTTGGTCAAAAAATATCTACTTTGGGATTTTTCGTTTTTACAACCTACATGTCTAGAATAAAACTTGTTCCTGTAAGCAATGATGTATATGTATCAACTGCAACATGGAAATTTAAAATCTGAGTAGTCCTTTGTATTTTTACTTGTGTCCCAATCTTTAAACATGAGTTTCTCAAAAATACATTTGTGTGCTAACTTCCCATTTTATAATCTTAAAATCCCAGGAACTATTAATGCCAGAGTGCTGAAATTTGGCATGGAGTTGCAAGGGATATTAATGTAAAAAAAAAAAAAACTTTTGGGGCATTATGAATATATTCCTTATACTTTTAATTTTACACATTTTTTTTCTCACAATCAGAACTGACTTTTTCAGATTAAAAGTTAATTCTTTTCTTCTTTGATTGTCATTAACTACCTGTTGTGAACACATCAATCAAAACTACCTGGCTGTTTAATTTTGATCTTAATGTCCATAACACACATAAGATTAGGCAAAAAGGTGCAATAGTTTCTGAGATTTTGAGATTATAAAGTCTGTATGATTTTGGTAAATAATATGCAAGATTGCTGCTATAACCATGGCAACAAATAATTTTTTGGTTCAAAAAATTTTAATTTTTCACTCATTCCTTTCATGGGGTAACATTACAAACAGCTTATTTTCATTTGCTGGCCCAAATAAAGAAATTTCAAATTTCACCAGCTGAACCCTGTAAAATGAAGTCTTAGAATAAAATGACAAAAGTTGCTAGCACGGGCCAGTCAAACAGAGGAACTCTCTGGAGAATAGTTATTGATTGTCTTTGACAGCCTGAATACACAATGCAGTGTTTGAAGAGAGAGGAACAAGGACAAAAGTTGTATCTCCATTTGTGTGAACATCAAGTGGTCAATGAACTGCCTTTGATGGAATGGTTCTACACATGCTTTGCCAATGTCCTGCCAGAAACTGCTCTGGAGAGGTAAATGTGATTACTTTTTGATAATAAAAATTCAGCATGGAGAGAGACTGCCTGTTTGTTCAGCATGCACATTCCTCTTGTGTATTTATGCATAGTTTCAAAGTATAATTTGTCAAGGTTTAGACATTTCCTTGAACTGTCATTGGCATTCCTTATCATAGGGTCTGTCTGAATGTGTATGAGATGGGCTTTTTATTTTTGGTAAGATTTTGATTTGGAGACGAAATCTTTTTAGTTATGATGTGTTCCTGTGAAGGTTGGAAGACTGAAAATAGAGGATGCATCAAATTAGGAGAAAAAGAGATAATAGATTTTGTGGTTTCTGTTTTCAGAGTGTGGGATCGCATCATTGGAGGTTCAGTCTATATTCTAATTTATGTGGCTGTTGCAGTCCTGTTGGTTTTGCGACGTCCATTGTTGGCAATGCAGTCTGCTGATGACATGGTGAACTACTTGAAACAGGTGGGATTGTGTACAAGTATAAATTGAGGGAATTTGATGAGTGGTTGTACCCAGCTTCAAAGAACAACTAGCATTTTGAAATAATCTTAATTAAGGGCACCCGTGACACAGAATTTTTTGCACAGAATGATGGTAAATCATTGTATCTCACCTCAGGTAGGTGTGAACTGAGGGACAAAATGGTTAAAGTGGATCATACGGTGCTCAGTATAGTTGCTGAAGAAAATGTGAATGGGCAGGGAGATTACTACTTTCACTGGAAATGGACAGAACAGATGTAAAATTCTTTTAGTTTATGAAATCTGAAGGGACAAAATTGTATTGTGTAAATAATGGATAGAGAGAATAAAAAACAATCAAACCAAGTTGTGGTATCATCACAAAGAAGTGCTTTGGCTTACCATGACTTGACTGCAGATGAGCCTTTTGTTGTTTCATATATCTTGTATTATGATGAGATAGGGAATTGTTTCTCTGTATTATTGTGCCGCATACTTAAAAAAGTCTACATCAAGAAAATCTATGTGTACATAATGCCGCTTATTTATGGCATGACATCATGATTCTGATCCTGGGTGACATTCAATATTTTTTATAAGCGTCAAAAACTTAATTCTATCATGATGCTATTTTGGGATGGTAATTGAAGAGACTAAAAACTGCATGAGAAAATTATTTAATTAAAGTGTTTGAAATTGAAATATTTTTTTTTCTCCTCATTTCAGATCCCAGAAGATTGTGGTGACAGGATAGTGAATGAGGCTCTTGACCTTTCACACAAGAATGCAGGACAGCTGCCCAGTAAGGCAGACTCCCCATGCAGTGAGAATGGCAGAAGCTCGGCAAAATCTCTTACAGACAGTGGTCGCAACTCGCTGAAATTAAGTCGTCGTGGGTCATTTGAAGCTACAACTCCTGGGGACAAAGGAATTAGAAACATAACAGACAGTAAATCAGTGACTGTAGAAATTGCCAGGAAGTCTCCAGGAAGCAGTGATAAGTCAGGAGTTTAAGTTTGTTTCTGTGATTCGGTCATGGTGTGTTGTTTTGAAATGTTTTTTGCTCAAGCGGTGAGGAAGAGTTGGCATAAATTTGAGGGGAAACCTTTAAAGAATGGAAACTATGAATTTTATAAGTGTTGTGATTAAATCTATCCAAAGTTTAAGCCATCATGTAAATAGTCAAAGAATTTATTATTTGAAAAGTTGTGCAGACAGTATTGAAAATTTGTTTGTTCCTGTGAGTGCTCCATGTGCACTCTTTACGATTGTTGTTTTTGTAGCCAGTTTTTAACCCTTGTCCTGCATGAGGCCATTTTTGCATTACCCTCAGCCACACCTGGGAAGCATACAAGGCCACAAAAAGGCACCACATCTCACAACCTTTGTCCTGCGACGGGCCACTCTTGTACATAGCAGTACAAGGCTCTTATTTGTTTATTTCATTGCTCTTGACTAATGTTTTTCTCTCCCTCAGTGAACTTGTTTACCTATCCCATGACCCCAACTGTCTCTACGACAATAGAGTCACCCCATTACGCTTGCTGCAATGAAGTGTAATTATTATTCATCATACTCATGTAACAATGCTGATCACCAAACGTTTGATTCAAGAAAATCTAAAAGTTGTCAGCTTTGATGCTTGCCATCTTCATGTGAAATGGTAAATAGGGAGCAATTGTTTATTTGATAAGCTGATCTATGCTTAATAGTTAATTCTGATAAGGGGAAATGCTGCCCAAAGATATCTGTCAGTAGGTCATTCAAATGGAAAAAGTGGGAGAATATGTCTGACTTTGTTGCTGGTCTTTATTTGACGAGGCAATGAGAGATATTTTGTTGCTGTGGTTAAATGGCTTTAATTAATTACTACAAGAGCTGGAAATCATATCTCCCACCTCAGTCATCTAAGAAAGAAGGTTGTGCTTAGAAAACAAAATGGAAGTTCAGCCTTGTTATAGTGGAGGCAGAAGTAGTAATTGTCGTGACAGTTAATGCATTTTTCCTTAAGTGCCTGGTTTGAAAAATAATTGGTTCCCATATTAATACTACAGCCAAATACAAGAATAAAAATATTTGGACCTCTGAGAAAAAGTTAAATTATGCTTTAAACAGCATGTTAATCCAAAAAATTCTTTATTATGAGTCACTATTTCATAATAAAACTTATATCAGTGCATCTTGTCACAAGTACCTTATCCATATAGTGTAGGGATCACGGAAGGTTTATCTAGCCATGTTTATGTTTCTCCACTCTTGCCATTGTATGCAACAGTTCAGTGAATGTAGGACAAGGGTTAAATTTTTGGTTGCATTTATAGTTTAATATCTTAGTAATAACAGTTTCAAGACCTTGAGGAGTGTCAAGGTAGTTGGAATCAGACCACTAGTCATGGACATTCTGCTTCTGAAATAATAATTAAGTATTGTATATCTCTTGTGCTGTTGTTGCAGACATAACTTGTTTTGTTTTTCATATACATGTATATGGGAATCTGTCACGTTCTATTAACCCTTGTGATGGTGATAGGCTCTTGTAGGACTCAACAACAGCTTCAAACCATTGCAGTTCTGAAATTTTGTGACTTTTCCTAAAATTCATTTGCTCGACTATTGACCAACAAGAAATAAATCACAGAATGACCACAGTTCTGACTACACCCCCTCCCCCTCCCACGGTAGAACATCCTATCCCTGTCTAGGTGCTACTTGTGTTAGAGTCATATAAGACCAGATCACTCAAAATAGCCACTGGCTCTAGGTGTGATCCAGTTGTACATGACCCGATCAATGGAGCATTTAACTAAAATCAGTATTGAGTTAGAGATGTTGCGAGTAGAAAATGTTGGTTAAACAATGAAATCAGTATTGCTCCATCCTTTTGGAAAAAGTCTGTGCCAGTGTGTAATGATGGCTGTGAAGATGTCTTTTTTTAACCAGATTCTGCATTTACTACAAAACTTTGTGGATCCATCAGACTGAATTGAAAATAGAAGTAGATGCTGAGTAATGAATTCTTTCTCATGTGCAAGGAATTTCCTTTACTTTGGGCATAATAGTGAATGAGAGGTGGGGCTGTAGAGAACTGTTTGCCCTGAAGAGAATGCTTACAGGAAGTTATAGCAAAAGTGGTTTTGAAAAGGAAGCATACAGTTTGGAGGAAAGGATTTTTAGAACTAAGGTTTCTGTGAGATTCAGCCTACGCATTCCTAATGCTAATCTTGATCTAAACCAGTGTTGGTTACTTGCATTATCAATATGCATATGTAAATAGTTATTTGTTTTTATTGTCGCTTTTTTTATACTAAATAAACCAAAGAAAATACATATAGATTTCTTTCTGATGGACAGTAAAAGCACCCACTCCTTTTAGTGTAATAATGTACATAAAATTTTATTTTCTTTACAAACATGTGCCAGTGTTGGGCTTTTTGAAAAATTATTTGCAGCTTGTGAAAGCCAAAAATTGCTGAAGATAGTGCAAATATTTGGAAAGCAAGATGGCAGGAATAAAGGTTTACATTGAAGTAATTGTTCACTGTAAAATTCAAGAATAAAACATAATAAGTACTGGACCGATGACAAAATATTTTCCCACCATTATTTCACCATAGTGTTCTCTGCATTTTTGAAGTCTAGGCTTTGGAGATTTTGGATGGCGAATGTAAATTGAAGATCTCTCTTTTTTTTTTTTTTTTTTGGGTGATACAGCCATTAACAAAAAGATGTTCCAGAACAGAAGTTAAATAGAGATCTTATTTTACATGTATTGCTCAATTTTGTAGTGGACAGTTTTTGATGGTTGGTGATGTCTTTGCTTGTCACAATGATCTGATTTTTTATTGCAATAGCTACTGGTATGGGATTCTGCCCTTCTCAGTTATTTTCCAGATCTGTGATACTCATTGTATGATGCTCAAGTAAGTATGTATTTTTCAATGTCATTATTGTTTTCTGATAAAATTACAGTTGCCATGTCTTTTTTTTTTTCCTTTTTATTCTAAAAATTACAGTGTTCCACATTCAGCAATTCAAGATTCAAAAGTTATATTTGAGGATCATTGTTCACATGTTTCACTTTCAGTCTGTGATGTGAACGAATGTCAGCAAGTTAACAAGGCAGTCAGAAGATGCTGTTAACAGAATGATTTCATCCATTAGTATTCATGATTTGTTTCCTTTCACAAAGCAATTAGTAACTACAAGATCAGAGACATGAGATCTGCAATTTCAGTGTAATTCAATTTCATTCAAAGCTTTTTTCTATTCTGTTTCATAAGTTAAATTCAACTCAAGTAGAAAGAGTTATATGAGTACCAAGTATTGTGGGACATGAAATGGTTATGCATGACTTGATGTAAAACATACCATGGCTAAGGCCCTGCATTCACATGTGAACAATGAACATGTTCAACCAATGACTGTGTTCATGTAAATATCTTCACTTCTTCTGTGCCATTTCGCAAATTCACACAACATTTTTAAATAAAGACCATTTGCAACAGATCAATTTTTATTTTAGTCAATTTTCATGTTGAGCATAAAAGAATATATAGATGACTGTGTGTGTTATGTGCAATTCAAGAATTTATCAATGTCAAGTTTAAAAATATGGTACCCTGATATTGCTTGGTTACAATGTAAACATCAATCTAAAATGGCCCTGAACAAATAATCTGTACAGAATTTAATATCTCACAATCTGGAAACTGAACCATTCTATACTATAATAATTAAATAATAAATACTTGTTAACATCATTTATATTATTTGACATCCCCAACAATAAAACTTTTTACCAGTAATAAAAATCATCATTAGACATTTCTACAAACATTTCCATATTAAGATGATCTCATCAGATATTCACAATGTTCAGTCCTTTCAAGGTAAGCCAACTCAACCAAAAACAGCAATATGAGATAAGATGGAACAGCCTCTTCTTCGTAACTCTAAGAATAGTGTGCCCAAAGCTCACCACAGGGCAGGGCCTATGACAGTGCATGAAAAATTTGGGTGAAATTTTGCAGCAAGGTGCTCTATAGTTATGTTAACACAATTAGTCTTTTGATAATTATTTTCAAAAGTTGGTAGGTTGGCTGTTAGTTTTGAATTTTTCTACTTTCAACTTTTGAAGCATATGAAAACATATCTAGGAGATCGGCAAAGTTTTGCAACCACAATACGAAAGTATAAGCGTAATTTTCACAAGTTTTGTGTTTATATGATAAGGTAATAATATTTTGTTGCAGTGACCATAGCCCAAAAAAAAAAATGGTTCGAGGTTTCCCACTACATGTAATTACAAGGTCAAATAGCCCTTGGTTGATCATTGAACATAACCCAGTATATTCTCTACTAGTCTTTGAAAACAATGCACACATGCCAATATGTGACATGTGCGAAGCCATGAATGCAAAAAGTCCCACCAATCCCATCTAATTGTATCTCGTACCTTTGCTGAAACTGAAAATAAGCCCCAGTATTCAATGAGAAGAGTCTTGTGATCTGCTGGTAACTCAGCATTTTAGTGTTGCTGCTGTTTTGATCTGCTAGTTCGACCAAAGCTGACAGTTTGCATTCAAAATTTATTCCGCAGATATAAGGTAAAATTACATGTACAGTTTAACAAGAAAAGTACTGTGAACATGTCATATCTTTTCTTCTGCTGAATAAATTTTTGCCAATGCATACTCAAGAGGATTAAACGTGTATTTGACAGTATTTATGACCATTTCAAAATGTTTTACAATCATCTAAAGGCTTTCAACAGGAATAAATTTTCACATTCATGTTTGCATCATTCACTTCGTTAAACTTTCAAAGGAATAAATAAAAAGTTCCTGATAATTTTGTATTCTACTAATTTTATGTTATTTTAAGTTCCATATTCATATGTTGAATTGTTTGAAACTTCACAATTTGCTACATTTTTGTTTCCACATGTAGGAAAAAGGAAATTAATAAATAAAATGAATGCTGGAAAAAAATCAAATTAAAACTGAAGTCCTTTTCCGAGAATGAGATATAAACTAAAGCATGTGGGTCACCATATTCCTTGGTATCTGCATACTGCCTCCACGGGCTTTTCAGTGATAAAAATTGTGTATGGTTTTCATGAAAAGGTGACCAGCAACTCTAACTTAAGCTACTTAAGATTCACTACTTCACTACCGTATTTCACAGCGGGCGGCTAATGCATGCTACAAATTAAAACACTGAAAAAAGACATTTGAAAAGCCAACAAAACCAAAGGAGAATTAATTTCATTCACATTGGTACATGATACAACATATTATATTGACATTATAGAAATATTTGCTGCCTGCTTGTTAATGTTCATGTCTTGCTGAACAAAAAACTCAGATCCTGACCAAAGGGACAATGCACACAACAAATTAACAAAATCTCCCAACAATTCTCAAGTGATTCAGAGCACAATATGACTGGTGTGAATGAAACAATGTGAAATTTATGTGCAAATTAATTAAATGAGCAGAAGCTGAAGAGGTTTCTTACTGATGACAGAATATGCAACTCATTTTTGCTCAGGAGTTTTAAGTAGGCTTGGTCTGGAGATAAGAATTTATACTGTGATAACTGCTACTTTAAACAAAAAAAAGTATGGTCAAAATAATTCTGGCCAAGATTGGGGGGGGGGGGGGGGGGGCACAAGAACATTGGCTTTATATTAGTTACAAAATTTTGGGTTTTTTTTTTATAGCTGTAGTGCTACACAGCTGTAATCTGCATGTAGTGCATATTTTGTTGTTCGGCCCCAGCTGTTTCTCTTATTCAAGTTATTGTCCTATAAATTTTATTTGATATGAGATGTACATGCAAAAGAATTATTTTGGTTGTATTGTTTATTACAGGCAAACCTAGTCCAGGCTACAACAGATTTTTCCATAATAACAGTAGGAGGAGTTTACGAACTGAACCTATAGTGAGTAGCAAAACTTGAGCCGAAAACTGCAAGACAACCAAAAAAAAAAACTAGAGACATGATTTTCACCTAAATTTCTTAAATATAATCTACTTTGCAGCAGATCAATGAAATTGTGAGTATTTATTCATATTATGTTCAGCAATGACAACTTCTGAAGCTGAGCCCTATCTTGTCCACACCACGTTTTATAATCTGACATCCCTAATTTTTCCTGTCCATGTTTTGGAAGAGATTTCTTGTTTTGGTGTCATCTTTCAGTGGTTTGGCAACCTTTTCCAGTGCAGCATTGAAGTATCAAGGTATGTAAAATAATGCCAATCAAATTGTAGAGGAAAGCATATTTGAATAAGCCCAGGCTTACCTGAGTTTTTCGGCTTGTCTTTCTATCTTTAAATGAAGCATACACAAACAGCAATCTAAGAATATTCTCACCGGTCAAGACAATGCTTCAACAATAGAGAGATCTTTTTCCATCTTCAAAATCAGGGAGGATGAACAGATATGAATCCCATTTATTTTGATATTAGGGATCAAGTTACTAGGTCCTTTTGGGGATGAAAGCTGACAATTTTTACCTCAAAGGAACAAAAATCCAATCAGTGACACTTTAAATTTGCAATATCTAACTTTTAAAACGCAATTTGTTACAGCCCAACTTGTAAAGATTGTCAAGAAATGCATTTAACTAATAAAGGCTGACTGTTTCTCATCCATGAAAAGGATTTGAACTTGTCAGGAAATCATTTGACATGAAAAGACTGAATGTTTCTTATTAGTAAATAGGACCTGACTGTCAGGAAATTTAACTAGCAGAGACTGAATTTATCTCATTTGTGAAAAGGACCTGACATTGTCGGGAAATCATTTACATGTAACAAGTTTCTCATTTGTGAAAAGGACCTGAAAACCGTGAACATGAACCAGCAAGACAACAATGTTAACAGTGAATGGCTGAATGAATTATTGCATAAAGCAGGTGAATTCAACAGGTAACAGTGGTGAGGTGTCTGGCAAAAACAAACCTTGTTATGTACACATGAGCTTTTAAAAATGCCATACACATGTCTATTGAATAAAGTTCAGGATCTATTTTATGGTTATCTACAAAAACAAGAAATACATCTTTACATGAATGATTCAAGCCACTCCACACATCCAAAACTCTTTGTACATGTAACATCAAACTCTTGAGAAGTCTTCCCCTGAGCAAAGGATATCTACTCCCTCATCAGTCACAAATGATCAGTATATATCAACTGACACAACGATAAACAACAAGGAATCTGTGTTACACATAAACTGGCTTGCTGCAGGCAAAACAAAACAGCAAAAACAAATATAAAATTTAAAACATATCAGAAAAAAGCCAACAACACAACCATAAACATCACATTTATTAACTCACAACAGTTCACTATGAAACCTATTGTATGGTCATTTGACTCTTGAAATGAATTTTTTTTAAATAACGTCGATAACCACTGGGTATTTTTAATGAATAACTATGTCTAAGCACAATAACTGTGTTTCACTTTTTCAAACCTAAGCAATGCCTACTGTGTAGGTCAGTTTCTAAGCAAATACCAGCACAATACACACTGAAATGACCTTAATATATTTGTCCGAACTTTTGACGTAAAGGAATGACTAGCAAAATCAACCTATAATTTTGAGTGAACAAGTTCATGACCTCCGTAAGAGTCGGCAAATCTAAAAGCCACACAGACACAAACATTCTTTGCAGTCAAAAAGTAATATTCAATTATTTACCCACCAAAACATCCCCTGCTTTAGCTAGCAAACATACAGCACTGTATTTTTAATATTTTGTGCAAAAACCAAACATAAATAAATAAGTTCTACCTATCTCAGAGAAAAAGACCTTCAAAATTACGTTCAACATAAAGTATACTGGACCACATTCTGAAAAGAAATCCCTTTCTCAAATTGTGTCTCTGGGTTTTGTCCTCCACGGTTACCAGATCAGGGAAATGACCACAAGTTGATCCTTGTTTGAAACTCAATTTGTGCAGAAACAAAAACGGCACTGAAGCCAGATTCCAAGGAACTTTTGTTCTGGGGTGCAAACGTCAGAATGTCAGAGGGGATATTCAGATATCTGAGTATGACAACAACAGATCCAATAAGAAAGATGATGAAATTTCAGATGGTATAATAAAACTGCCAGAACATACAGTCGCACTAACAGTAACATGAAGATGATGAACCTGTTTTGGTATTAACATGAAGAAAATATGTAAGGGCAAACTATAACAGTACAACAATTCGGTGCATCAACAGTAAATGTTAACAGACAACAAGATACACAAGAATCTTGCATAAACAATCTTTGGCATGTTTAGCAACGTGTAGTTCAAACTCAAAGTCAAATCTCCACACTTTTTCTTACTTCACTTCAACTAAACAAACAGGCACTGCCAGTCATAAACCTGTTTTACTGGCCACATCTTTTCAGCCGAACATTTATTGCAAACTAAAGATGAACTCAATCTCTCTCACTAGAGAACTGCCAAATCCATTATTTTGAAGCCAAATTCTACACTTTTTACATACTCTGGATTTACAGCTTTTTTTTTTAAGAAAGAGAAGTTGCCCATGGATCCTTTAAATTAGCATTCCTATCTTACTGAGTGAACTAAAACTTGCACTCTAACCTCATCCACCATTTCTGTGTTTATGAAATTAGGCTACTAGGCTACTAGGCTACATGATGCAGTCTGCTCTGTTTTCGCTAACAGTAACTGGAGAATGTAATGAGATGTGAACAGTACATTGAGAAACCAGGACTATTTTTGAGCATCTTTAATATGGGAAAGATAAAAGCTTTTGCTCACAATAAAAAGGCTCAAAACAATCCACAACATATTTTAACTGATTTTCTGAAAGACAGACCCAATATTTATGCCACATTATTTTATTTTCTAGCACAACCAGACTAACAAAAAATTTAAATATGTACAAATTAGTTTTTAAAACATGTACATAAAAACTTCTCTTTGTGCTTCATAAAAAAAAATAAGAACAACTCACTCCTAAATGCCACTGATCATAATACACATCGACTCCAACCTGCAACTTAGTTCAGGAGCTGTGGGCAGGCCCAAGCCTATCGGGTTTCGATTGACGGTTAGGCCGTCTCCATCCGTTCCACCTGAGCGCACTTGGGACCAGTAAGAAGTCAAAACTGGCCTGATTTCATCATTTTTACCAAACTTTGAAATTTAATATCTTGATAACCAAGTGACCTACAACAACGTGTGACATGTGCAATCAAAGTTTAACATGCGCTCTATAACATAAGACACTGAAAAGGGAAAAAAATGGCGACATGCCACATTCACCCTGCCTCCAAGAAAGGCATGCAAATTATTAAAAAAACATACAATTTCATATCAAATTAATTATTATTACAAAACGCGAGATATCCCAAACAAACTGTGTTGACTATAAATACAGGCAACCATAGGACTTTGCACTGTCAAGTTTCCATTAGCATCTACTTCTTCAGAAGTGAGATATTAAGTCTTTTGTAGTGGCTTCATTTAAAAATGCATGATAAAGTCGCTCCTTTAGTCTGTCTCTCTCTCTCTCTCTCTCTCCCTCCCTCCCTCCCTCTCTCTCTCTCTCTCTCTCTCTCTCAATCAATCAATCAAAGATTCCCAGTCACACTTCCTTTTTGTTTATGAATATAACAAAGTGGAATTATTCACAGATATAATAAAAAAAAGATTAGCTTAAGCTATTAAAGCATTTGAAACACATGACATCTAGTCAGCCGTCTATGTTAACTAGTTCGTGTGAATGATACAGTTGTACTTAATATTACCAAAATAAATAAATATGCACACCAGACATCCTCGACCGTTTTCTTGGCTAATTCAAGTTGTGTGGCAGTAATGGGCTTTAGCTTCAACTTGCTCATGCGGACTATGCATTTTTGGCATATTTTTGCAGAATGCCTGCTGTCATCCGAAGTGATATCTATTGCAAAGTAGATAAATAATTCTGAACGAAATGGTGCACAGTCTCTTGGTCTTATTATATTTGCCTTAACATCAGCAGAGCTCTGCACACGAAGGCTACAAACATGACAGAGTTTATTGATCAGATCAGTGTGACTGAACAGTGTATGTTCCATTATAGCCGATTTTTCTGAAAATCAATCGTTGAACTATCCTTTACTTAAGGCTATTATAAATATCATGTCATTAATAGATAATATATCAAAAACTAGAAGATTCAGGTGAGGAAAGCTAAAGAGAGACGAAGTAGGAAAGAGAGAGCAATACACCCAGTTATTAATATGATATAAATTTCCATAAAAGGAGTAACATAGAAGTGTTCAATTGTATCTTCCCCATCTCCCCCTTCTCTCTCTCTCTCTCACATACACAAACAAACACACACACTCTCTCTCTCTCACACATCCCCAAACACTTTCTCTCCTCAAGTGGAACTAACAACTAACCCATAGGAGGGAAAAACAGTTCCTGTAGGCAGCAAAAGAAGTAGATGCATTTAATTTTTGCAGGTCTCCATTAGGCATAGGTTCCTCTATCCCTGGATGGTTTACTAAATACTGTAATATCTCGCAATTTTTAGATAATTAAGTTTAAACGGAACCATGCCTAAATTTTTAAGCACTCTTAATCGTGATCCATAAAGAAAAAGTGTCTATTAAAAGACTTATTGAAATGTTCTCCCTATAAAACTTATATCACTGTAAAGAGGAATTGTTTATCTGTTTCTTTATCAATTTATCTCATCGATATACTTCCACAATACATACAAGGCGATCGCAAAAACTTGAAAAAGAAACAAGAGAGTGAGATTAAATTTTAATCCTCAAGTGAGGATCAAGCAAGCCCCGCACAGGTAAAAACGGATCGGATTACGGGCAGTCCTGGTACAGGTGGTGGTTACTGGGCAATAAATCTGTCAACCTGCACCGCCCACTAGACCAAACTAAGTTGCTGAATCGGTAGAGGAATGGAGCCCATGTGAATACACCTGCACACTCTCAGCATTTCAATTTATCAGAGCTCAATAAATAACACAAATCATACCATCATTTATTTTTTCCTTTCTTTCATGACGAAATTGTTCTCAACGCTTATTACTCAAAAGATTTTTTTCTAACAAGTGGCTTTTTTCTGAGGTTCGTATAAACCAGGTTTTTGCGGCTGTAGAAACTATGAAAAACTAGTATCTGATTCAATAATCAAAGTTTTACAACACTGAGATGAAATCAGCCCATCAAACATTAGGAGTTGAAATTTATATTGCGACCTAACTTCTTCCTTTTCCCATAAAATTCTTACATTTATTTATAATGCATAATACACAAAATCAAGAAGCTCCGAGAACTTTGATTAAAAGTAATTTGACAGCAAAATAAAAACATCTGATCTTCAGCTTGGAACGCTAAACAAATATGTCTGTATACAAAACAATGTGTTACTGATATGTCTCGTCATGATGCTCTCTCTTGTAACAAAAACATAATAATATAATACAAAACATATGGTGACATATTTTTACAATTTCAACAAATGAGGAAAACATGCTAAATCCCATCTTACTGTAAACACCGACTGATAATTACTTACTCAAATTCAAAAGTTGTATTACTGTGGTTTTCCGGATTTAATTTGTTTATCATACAGTAAAAATAGAAAAATCAAACCTGGATCTTCACAACACAACAAAAATACATCCAAACACAAGTTATTTTATAAACTGTTTTCTCAAAAGGCCAGTGCTATTTGCCTCCCATCTTCTTGGGTAATACTGTTGTGAGATCAAGTCCATGGATAAAAATTGCATCCCACTGCCTCTTGTCATGGTTAACATTGGTTTAGTGTTTACACTGGCGTGACATCAAGGAGGTTAGGATGACTGACTTTTATTCAGAGAAAACCTCTTGACAGGAGATTCATCAGTACCAGATGTTGAGGCAGACCGCTTCAGGCTGTGTTCTACATTGGCAGAGGAAAGTCTCCTGATCAGTGCTGGACTCCTGTGGAAGCTGATTGACACCTCATCGTCCACAGCTTGTTCAACTTCTCCCTGACTGAGACGTCCTAATGTGTGCATAGTTTCTTGGTCAAAATCTGGAAGGGTGGAAGGCTGAAAAACAAAATCATATTTTTTCAGACAGATGGCTATGCTACAGACTGATCTAAATAGAGTCATTACATGTAAACTGTGTTCTCTGCGCTGCCAAATCTGTTGGCATAGTCTAGAGGTCGAGCTAATAAAGGGAGTTTTATGTCAAAAGAGATGAATTGTGGATAAGAGTAAACCTAAATTTTATTGCATTTATTCAACATGGCAAAGAGGCAAAATGCTGCATAAACAATTTTGACCACATTATAAAAGAAATGCAAAGAAAAGTAAAATAGATAGTACAAGGTGTATGGAAAATACTGAAAGCAGCAAGTTTTATGAATAAGACCAGCTAGCTGACACGCCCTGGCAGAATCAAGTTTAATATTATTCATAGCACAAAAACCCATAGGGCCCTTGCCGAAGCAACTCCTTTTCAAATACTTTCACAACACTAGCAGGTGAAAATACAAATATCTATGAATGGATCATGCTCGGGAAAGTACGTTTAGTGCATCTTCTCTACCATGAGCAGAATCAACATTAATTTTATTGGAAACTCTCTTTTAAATTTGACAGAAATTTTGCATAAGTTAATACTTCTCAGTAAACCTTATGAAACCTACTTTCTTTTTTAGACTGGCCCCATTTTGAGTTTGCTTCTTTGGCAGCCCTTCATAAAGCATAATAATTCGACCAAATTGTAATTTTTTTTCAAGATCTACAGTACTAAATTATGTGAAACAATAGGATGTGTGTTCACTTGGACGGGAAAATGACAGGTAAATGCTCTGAACAAAACCCAGCACACATAAATACACATGTTGTGAACACTTTCTAAGGAGCCATTTGTGTGAACCAGAAGATATGACAACAGCATTCAACTGTCCTAAAAAGTTGACAGTAATCATACATTTCTCCCTGATAATTAAAATACTATAAAATCAAAGCAAAGATAAGCTAAACATTTTTCTTTACCAAAACCTAGCTTGAGATGAACGCTATCAATTGTGAAACTTTTGTTTCTCTACAACCTACAACAATGGAAGAGTGTGGAGAACACCTCTCAGGTCCATCTTTAACATAGATGCACATAGCTAGAAAAAAGTCTACCTGAGGCAAATTTTTGAAAGTTCAAAACTTTGTTGCCATCACTTAAAACTGCTTTACTTTCCACTATAAATACTACAGGCACTCAATGACTTACTGAGGACTGTGTATCTCTATCATCAGACATTTTCTGCAGTTCTGGCATGTCATCCAGGCTCACTGTGGTTTGTTCTCTAGTGTAGAACAGAATGTAGGCCTGTGATGCAAGAACTTCTTCCAAAGGCACAAGCTGTACACGGGAATCATTGCAGTGAAGCCAGGATGCTGCAAACAGACAGTTACTCTGTCTAATATTATCATGCTCCTTCATCATATTCACTACTCTTCCAAAACACAGTCATAATAAAAGACCAAGATGTAGGAAGAAATGCCTACCAAACAACACTTCTGTCCATGACTTTGTCATTTGAAAAACAGTTTGCAAAAGTAAATCAGAGACATTACTAAAAATGTGAGGCAGCCTAAGAAAACCAGTCATGATGCAAAAAATTTCACAATTGGAGTTATTTGCACCATCATGTAACCGCAGTTTTGTGGAGCATTTTGCTTTTCAAATTTTCATAAAATCTTCACCAGAACCAAAATTTGAAGATTTTAAAGGTACAAAAGACATGGATATAACAATATGTTTAAAGTTAACACATTTATTTTCATACATTTTGAAGTGTTTTTCTCACCAGGAAAGCAAAATAATGCCATTATTTGCATTTACAACCATTACAAAACTCAAATATTGAGTAGAGATCAACATTTCAAGCAGCCCCAGACTTTTTTCTTTTGCATAAGGTCAAGTCAAACTCTCTGTCCACCATCTTGTTGATAGCAACTGCAATTTTTGCAGATATTAATAAGAATAAAATTCTTCTGCACTTAGCATATATCAAAAGGAAGTTTTCCTGCACAAAGCACAGATTACTTTATCAGATAAAAGATTTAAATGTAGAATTGCACTTAACATCAATTGCAAAAACCGATGCTGTAAGGCTGGCCTTTTCTAGCAGACGATGTTCTTTTATTTACAAAGATGCGCAACTCTTACAAAATACTACAGAGCCAAAATAGTCATGCTCACTAGATGTGAATGAAAAGCTCTGGATTTTCCAGTGGTCAGTGGCTCCCCCCCCCCCCCCCCCCAATTACCAGTCACACCATACACCAATGAAATGGGAAAATCCAGAGCATTTTAAAACATAGTGTAGTGGGGCAAATTTCTTGACATTATGTAATTTTATTATGTCAACAACTTTGTCCTCTTACGATTTATCCACCACTATTGTTGTTATTGCGTCCTGAAGTATACGCGATACAGGTGTTCACAAGGACCCGATTGACCCGGCCGCCGAGGTTATCGGCAACACGCAAACGATCGGCTGACTGGCCGCTGGCTATCCCCGCACGGGGCGTTACGTGGACGAGTTCACTCAACGCGGGATGAGGGTTAAAGTACAGACACTGCTAAAATACATTTCAACGTGTCTGGGTTAATTTCTTAATAAACCTTACTTAATGAATTTGAGAGTATTGACAATTTTTTTTTTTCCTTTCTTTCTAAAGACAGTTCTAATGAAAACAATAATATACACCCTTCAAAGCATTCATTGCTTGTTAGAAGGAAGCATGCCATCTCAAATCATACATGTACTTCACTATATTACAGGCTGACAACGATTATGCTGACAATTTGTCCCATTCCATTGGTACTCCTATGGTTAACGACAAACTGTACCCACCTGCATGGTTATTATAAGTGAATGCTGTGTAGTGACCTGCTCTAAATCCAGCACCATGATGCACTACCACAGCATGTAGCCTGTATCTAGAAATGGTGGGCACCGACTGACAGAATGGGGCAATGTCCAGTTCTTCATCAAAGGCAACATGAGTTCCAATTTTTTCCCTGTGATTGCGACCACACCACCTGAAAATATTTAACAGATTTATTTAATCTACATATTCAACTGCAGCTCTTGCTCCAGATCAAATGGCACTTTTCAATAACACAGCCATTTTTCTATGAATGAATGAATGAATGGATGAGGGTGGGAGGGAGTGGATGGTAGCTGGGTGGGTAAGTGAGAGAGACAAGACAGACAGAAAGAAAGAAAGAGAGGCAGACAGAGACAGACAGACAGACAGGCAATGACAGACAGACAGAGTGTATGTGTTTGCATGCTGTTGGTTTTTTTTTTGTCTCAAAAGCTTTGATACACATTCAGCTTTATCCAATGCCACTTCAGCTTGTACAATATCCTGTTCACAGAGAATGTCCTATATGTGAAATTTCATAAAATGCTGAATATAACATAAGCTTTAGACTGACTATGTGAAATATGGTCATAATGCTTGGTGAGAAGGTAGAAGGTTTTAAGTGGAAGCATACACTATCAAGTGACTGACTGGAGAACAAACCTGAAACGTTTTAAATGTAGTCTGAGAATTTCTGGAGGTTTACTAATTAATATCTGTTTCTTGGCATCCGTTTTCACTTCCAGCTGCCTGCTTGCTCTTCTTCTTTTATCTGGAAAAAATAAATAACATACACTTTGGTACAGGGAATAATTAAGTAATAACTCAAATATTTCCAGATGTCAATACATGTGTATCACTTTAAATCAAATGCATGAGTTGTGTATCCACCTGATCTGTTTATAGCAAAGCTAATGAATATGCTTGCATGATAAAAGCAACTCCATTACTAATTGAAAACTCAATAAAAATGTCCCATACTTGGGGGCACATACAGCACCTGGTGACTGTGCAATAGAAAAACAAGAGTAACAGAACTGGAAAACATTCTGAAGATTTACAGCCATCCCTATTTATGAGAACTGTCTATTCAAGAGGAAACTCCATACTTACTTTGGCAATTTTCACATGAATAAGACAGTGGTTCTAACTGCTCCACATCAGTAAATGTTGACAGCATTTCTATGGGAAGAGACAATTGCAGTGAACATAAGGTCAGAAAAGGTAACTGGAATATATGACACTGGAAAATGTATGTTATGGGACTGGCTAACAAAATGCTGTGATGTACATAACATTTATGTTGATAAACTATGGGTATCTTCATAAATTTATTCACTGAATTAAAAGTGTGTGCCAGCTATCTTTATAAAGCAGAGGTTTTTCATAAGGACAACAGGTATGCAAAATGAACAAGAATGGAAGCATACACATGCACATACACAAAATTATGTTGCATACTCCATTTATAAGAAAGGTAAGAATGACTTCATTATCCCATGTCGGAACTCTCTTTCACAGAGCAGCCAAGAGCATTCCTGTACACACATCTTAGGCATCATTACATAAACATATATAATAACTCAATAAATGCAGTATCAGACATACATGAAGTGACATGGTAAGAAACCTTAGTAAAATATTGCACACATCCAGCTAAAGCGTCTTGTTGAGGTGAACTGCAGAGGGCAAAAATGACCTTCTGTATCTTTCTCTGCATTTTAGCATTGGTTTCTTCAAACTCAACTCTCAGCCAAGACAATTAACACCATTTGCAAATAAAAGAACAGCATACATAAGCATACATAACAGCTACATAAAGCATTTTTAAATTGAAACTATTTCAGTACATGTATTCTGATATTGTCCAAAGGACAGTAGCACTAACTAAAACCCTGGGTGAGTCAAGAGAGCCAAACTTTTGTTTGTATACCTGTGAGATGGCACATATTGCGCTTCACTTGGCTGTTCGTATACTGGAAACACCTTGGGAATTCTAGGGACAAGTCTAGGAATGGTTCATATGTGGATGAAATGTTGCTACAGGCTGTACATGTGACCTGAAATGCACACACAAAAGCCATGAAAATCTAGACTGTAAAATGTGCTCTCTGCAGTGCCAGATTAAGGCATGGGCTTTACGGGCCGCAGCCCAGGTGCCTCCGCTAGCTGAGGGCCTCCAGAAATAACGTGAAATTTTGAATATAAAAACCTTATTTTAATTTTTATTTTAGGTCATTCTCCTTAAAACAAATAATATTGTTTTTATGAAAATGTTGATAGGTATTACATATATATAATAATTTACATGGTATTATGTTGAAAAAGTTGAAAAAAATAATTTTAAGAATTAAAAATTAACATGTTAATTATTGCTGGGGGCCTCACAGTACCTGTAGCCCAGAGGCCTACAAAATCGTAATCCAGCCCAGCCTGCATAAATTTGATCACTGCATGAAGAGCTGTCAAGTTATCACTACTGATTTAACTTTGTTCCTCTAAATGATGCCCAATTTTCATAAAGAAAAGTACACTTTGGTTATGGTGATTAAAATAGACCACTGCACACCAAGCAGTTCGCTGAACCGTAAGTCTACATTAGTCACAAATACTGTGTATAAAGCTACCCACCTGACTCACAATCTCTCCTCGAAAACTCTGGTCTACTATATTGTGTGTTCCTTTGCACTGAGGTAGGTTTTCTATTTCCTGAGATACTTTATCTAATAATTCACTGCAAAGAAGAAAAAAAACAACTAATAGTTATGTCAATTACATACTTCCAAGTGGGATATGTATGGCCTATCCATTTTATTGGTCTTGTGTGCCCACTAGTAAGAAAACATAATACCAGGATAACTGAAACAGTCTTAAGATTAAGAAGACCTAGAAACTAGATGTGTTTTAATTTTTGTTATTATTATTATATTTCTGAGGCCTAGGAAAACCAGTCATGATGTGAAAATTTCACACAACTGGAATTTTTTGCAACAGCATGTAGCAGAGGTTTTGCACAGCATTTTGCTTTTTAAATATTTAAAATACCTTCACTAGAACCAAAGTTATAACATTTCAAAGGTACCAAACTCACATTACAAAATGAGAATATTATGTCTAAAGTTAACACATTTGCTTTTATACATTTTGAGGTGTTTTTCTCACCAGGAAAGCAAAATAATGCCATTATTATTTTGATGTTATAACCATCACAAAACTCAAATATTGAATAGAGATCAACATTACAACCAACCCGGGACTTTTTTTCCATAAAGTCAAGTCAAAACAGATGTTTTGCTAGATCTAGATCTATCTCTCTGTCCACCATCTTGTTGATAGCAACCGCAGTTTTTTGCAGACATTAATCAAAATAAACTTCTTCTACACTTAGAATATATCAAAAGAAAGTTTCCCTGTACAAAGCATAGGTTAATTTGTCAACTAAAAGACTTAAATGTAGAACTGCACATTAAAATCAATTGGAAAACCCATGCTGCAAGGTTGGCCTTTTCCAGCAGATGATGTTCTTTCACTTATGAAGATGCGCAACTCTTACAAACTACTACAAGGCCAGTGTATTCATGTGTACTAGCTATAAATGGAAAGCTTTGGATTTGCCCTTTCCATTGGTATATGGTGTGAAAGGGTGGGAAAATCTGAGTGCCTGGCCAAAAGAGGACAAAGTTGTTGACCATGATGATGGTAAAATTACCTAATGTCAACAAATTTGGTCCATCACATTTAAAATGCTAAATTAAAATATTTACAAGGTTTATTTCATGCTAAAACTTACACATATGATGTAAGAATGGATATAGAATGAGGTTCTGACCTTGGCTAAATTTAGACCTACGGTCACCCACATGAACTTTAGAAGATGCTTACTCAATACTAAGATTTTTGTAACCTGATGGGTTTTCTCAGGCTGCCTCACATTTCTGCTGCATGTTTTCTTTTCTGGACACCTGTTAAAGTTAGTCCATATAACTGTGCTCGCAATTGGCAAGGAAACAGAAAGCTAAAAACATGTATATTTATAAGACTATGACAGATTACATCATGGGACCATGATTTTACTTTTAGATTTAATCTAAAATGACATGAGCTCTGCATCCGTTTTGAACAAATATATCAAATAATTATATAATGTTAAAAAAAAACCTTTTCACCTCAAAATCAAATAACAACATACAAGAAGAAATGATACTGAATGAATGCAACACAAAAGGACTGACCATAAAAATTCCTGAGCATCATGCTGTGAATGACCTTTGAACATTGGTATAGCCTTCCACACAGCATGCAGAAATCCATGAGGGCTGACCTGGGCCCATTTGCCTGACCAGAGCACACGCAATACCCCATGCATCTCTTGACAAAGTGATCTGCCCTCAAAAATAATGTAGAATTAATTCTGCTTTCATTGCATTAGTAAAGAAAATTGCTATATACATAAATAAAGTTTTTCCCTGAGGTCATACCCTAAAAAGACAAACAGTGCAGTCTGGTCACACTGCAGCAACAACTGACATCGAAAACATGTGTCTGTAAACACATAACTGAAACTGTAAACCATTCTTACTACATCAGTAGATCCATCAAGACAAAATGACTCTTGAAATGAAATGACAGATAAGACCAACTTTCCTGATAAATGATTTAAAACAGATAAATATGACTGTTTCAGCCCATGGCTCACAATTCTAAACGTACAATGTTTTCAGTGCGTCAGCTTTTGCTTTCAAGAGAGGATCACCACAGTCCACTCCTCCTATATGCCCTGTACCATCGTCTGTTCCACTGTTTCCCCCACCATTCAATCCTCCAGCCTTCTTTTGATTTGATGTATGTTTGTGGCTCTTGCCAGGAAAAGAGGGTATTCTGTTCAGATGCTGAAAGGACAGTTGATATTTGGAAAATTTATTAACAGAATCACTAAACAAAACCTCACCAACAACTGGAATAGCCCAAATAATAATGCACAGACAAAAATTAATGGGTTATGACTAGTGTTAGAAATTAAAGCTGGTAGATTTCAATTCAGGTCTCATCTGTTTTAGCGAGTGAAGTGGAATTGACTTTTTCATAATACAAACCTGTAAAAATGTAAAATGTATGTATTATAAGTGTAAATATAAGGCATGTGAAGAAAAAGGACAATTTCCATATTCAAATTATACAGCTTCCAGCTGGCTGCTCATCAAAAAGTGAGAGTCATCAAGAAAGTACCTATACAAATATAACCTCAATATTACACTCCCATGCTGAATGTGAGCCGTGGTCTTCAAGTTAATAATGCCAATTTTGAGATTGGAGAAAGTGCATCAACACCGTAACAGCCATACAACGCTAGGAAGAAGCAAGACCATAGACAGAATATAGCAGAATGACAGAACAGAAGGAGAAGAAATAAAGTCAGAGTGACCTGAAATGGTGCACACATACACAAACACACAAAAAAAGAAACCTGCTTTTCGTACAATCTAAGGTTTCAGACCATTTCTAAACACCGACCTGAAAAAAATCTATGGAGTTGAGCCGTAAAATATTTTTTGCTGCCAAAGGTGAAAGATTTGAGGATGGTGAAGATCCAGGAAGGGGTGTGCCAGTTGGAGAAAATAAACCAAACACAAGCTGACAGAAGAATTCCCGGAAATCCTCAAGGTGCCTGAAATATGAGAAAAAAAAAAAAAACCAACTGCAATGAAACCAAACAAAAATTCACTGTTCTACATGTTATGATAGAGGGTGCAACCAAATTTAACTGTTGTCCTACAGAAGCAGAGGAAATATAAGCCCACATGATAAATAGGGATGGGTATTGATGCGTTCAGTATCAAATGTTTTCATGGTATGAAAGATCAATGTTCATCATCAGTTTATCGGGGCTTTTTGCTTTTTTTCTATTAATGAATCTTAGAATAGAATGTTGAATATATTTAAGTATTTTTTATTGTCCCATACAAGAAGTGATGGCCATCAACATAATTCAGAAATATTCTGCCATGATTAAATCTGACAGACCCTAAAGATAACTCAGCTGAGCTGGCATTCCATTACCCTAAAGCTTGGATGATAGAGTTGATGTAACAAGTGTTGCCCAGATTCTTCAGTCCTGTCACTCCTGGGATAAGTGTCCTCTTTTTCACATGGAATAAGCCTGACCTTGACCTTGTCATCATCTGGGGGTGAGCTGTAACTGTGGTGGTAGTGGATGCTGCCTGGAGGTAAAGCATGTCATAAACCTTTTAAAAACAAGGACAGAGTTTCTTTACAGACAAGATAAAAACAAAGAAGTAGACTGAAACCTGAATATTTCTTTTTTTGTTTATACCGACTCAAGCATTATACCTATCAAATTCAGTGAAATAATGTTTCTAAATCACCCATTTGAGCAGTGAAACTGAAAGAGATATTGAGGTTTCATCTTCAAAAGTGCCAATTACAGAAAAATGTACTTTTCATACTTGTTGTCCATAGTTACATACTAGGTAGCTGCATGGTAGAATGGTCTTTCCTCCTCCACAGACATGTACTTATAGAAATATTTGTATTTTGTATTTGTATTTGTATAACTCTTTAATCCCATTTGGGAAATTTTGCCTTTGTGCCATTGCAGCCCAGTTATAACTGGAGCAGGCACGTCGTCGCCACAGTGCAGCGCCGGTCGGCGTTTTTTTTGTTTTTTTTGGGGGGGGGGGGGGGAGGGGGGGAGATGAGGGGGGAGGGGGAGGGACTGGTAGAGATGAATTTAATTTAATTTTGCCCGGGCAGCGGCCTGTTCGGCCTGCTCTTTACGATTTCCAACTGCCAAGGTATCTTTAACGTGCGCAACATGCACACGGGCCCTCCGAATTTTTTCGTCCTTATCCGAGAAGACTAGGTACTCGATCCTACCCCTCAATAGAATCAGGGACACGAAAATATGAGAAAAATCCCAAACTTCCAACATGCCTGCACGGCCCGGGTTTCGAACCCGGGACCCTTGGCACGAGAGGCGAGCACCTTGCCTCTAGACCACCTTGTCCCCTGGGACACAATATCATGTGTGTCACTATTATTTGACTCTACTTGGCATATGATTTGCCAAGGACAACAATTTGCTACACTGTTATAGACCTGCATCACTTCAGAACTCAAGTAAATATCAAAATATATCCTCAAGTGCTGCTACAATATTAACTATGTAACTAATCAGAGCATCCAGTTTCATACCTTTAGTTCTTTTTCACCTTGCACATAAGCCTGCCATGCTGAAAAGGCTTTACCAAGTAGAACTTTTCTATGAAATAAAGAAAAACAAAAAGATTTCTGTAATGTTGTAAAAGTATGGAGCAGCTAGATGAGAAGAACCTTGAAAACACCAAAGTGTCAAGAAATGTATAACATGCTCTTTGCTCTGATATGGCTATGGTTAAATTCCATTTACAAAAAAAATCTGCAAAAAGATTTCCTCATTGAAAATTGAGTAATGGGTTTGTTATGAAACAAAGACAAAATATTTGGTTGAAAGAAAGCTCTTTTGGATTTTTGTGTCATATACTATCAGCTATCGCTAAAATTCATCACAATATTTGAATTAATCTCAACTACTTCAGACATTTTTTAACAGTGATATAAATATTTTATGAGAATATAACCCAATGTATGATTTTCAGACTACCTGCTCCTGTTAAAAATTGTAAAATGAAAAATCTTACCTGTAATGACACATGGCTGTCACTAGCCTGTCATCATCATTTGCCTGACTCCTGAAACACATTTGTACAACATGCTTGTAGGTGGTAGGTTTCTGATTAGGATTAGCTGATTAGGATGGGACACAGAGAAAATCATTATCATGTCTCACTCCACAGTTTATCTAAACTAACGGAGACTAAATTTCATTCCACTAACAAATTGTCTTTCCACAAAGACAGTGAGCTCTTGGGGATGAATTTTCTATCTTTACACGAAATCAAAATATTCTTCTGTTTTCGGATCAAATTTCATGTAACACTTAAGAATTTGATTTAGCTTCTATGGGTTGAGAAAATGAACACGCTATGTATATCAGTTGAGGAGGGCATAGAACTTCTCTTACCTGTAAAACTCTTGCTGATATGAATAAGATCGCAACAGTCTTCCTCCTTTGTGTTTCACCTCTTCAAAAGACAATGTCCCAATATCAGTGAGGGCGGATCTGATTGACTCAATATTCCCCTGTGCATTGTCCCCTATGATGTATTCATCACATATATAGCTGGAATAAGACAACACAACTCTATTCAGTTATATGATTAATCTGCAGAAAAATTCAGTCTACTGCTCTGAATTTGCACCTTACAATGGTGAAATAACAACAGTTTACCCCCCGATTCTCCCTTCTTTTGATCTGTTATCTAAGACATTCCAAGTACACTTCCAGTCATATAAAGGTAACAAATTTGCTACAAGTAGATACTGAATATGCTTACTTAATAGGTCTGAAAATGTAGACTATTCCTACCTACCATTATCAAATGAAAATACATTCAGGTGAGATTATCAGAACGCAGAGTAATTTTGATTTTTCTTCAAATACCTTGAAATAATCTCATGCTGAATATATGATTCATCAAATATCAATCAATCTGTCGGTCACATTATTATTTGTTTACTCACTAACTGAACCTATAAGGAAAAGTAAACAGTTTCAAAGATAAATTCACCAAAGAATATGGGATAAATGAACATCACTTCTAAAGGCATTTTTGGAACTTACATCTCAAAATTATTTTCTTTCCAATTTATAATCTGAATTAACTGAACTAAGATGATTATGAAATTGTATGAGCAAAGTAACCGTTCATCATAAACTTACCAGTACACATATTTCTCATTAATTTCGATCGCAAGAGGATGCTGAAACAGACAGAGAAGAACTTAATTTTAACTTTCATATATTGATAAAAATGGGATTTTCCTGATCAGTGCCAATACAAATGAATAACACTAAAACACCTTAGATCAATTTACAGGAGGAAGAAAAAACTGATCATATGTGGATAAAGCAAACTGAGACTGATGGGCTGATCACAATTTAATTTTTCATCCATTCTGTAGTTAGATATTTTCACACATGACTGATGTGGAATGAGGTTGTCTTTAATTCCCTCCCCACCACCCCCAACCCCAAAGTTGTGAAATTTCAGACTAGGGTGGTCTGTACTTGAGACCATTGAAATATACTGCAAATGATGTTTACTCACACTGCATTCCACTTAATAGTGTTTCATATTCATTATGATATGATGTATTTACTCACCTGTGTGGCTTCAAAGTGCTGCACAGCATGCTGCTCATTCATGCGTCCACAAGCAACGTTGGCACAAGTTAGACATGCCTGTGTCATGAAAATGAAGTGATCAAAATTGATCCTATAATCTTCACCAGAACTACAACTCTTTTCCCCTTAAACGATCTCCATTCTGGTGCCCTGACATCCAAAAAATAATCGTCTTTACAGGGAAATGATAAAAACAACAATTTTCATTTTGTGGAAAGGACGAAACTCTTTCTTCCTTAGAATGCTGATTTTCCTGTTACAATACACAGTCCCAGAAATTAGGAAACAGAAAGACAGCTGACTTCGAAGGAAGACATCTTTAGTTTTGTCTTCACAGAAACAGTAGATAACTTCACAACAAAGTACAGCTATTTTATTATATCATAAAAAGTCAGAGATGCCTGATTCAATGGTTTGACTATGAGTTTGAATTTAACAAGAACACAGGTAGCAAAATGTATTAAAAACTAAGTAAATTGACTTGTGAATCTTCTTTCTGATGACTGAAATCAAAATGCCCTGTTATATTTAAGTGAAAGGACAGGAGCTTAATCAAACTGCACTGAAACATAAAGATAAGATAAGATAAGATAAGATAAATTTTATTCGTCCTTGTACAAGGAAATTTGTTTTGATCATTGAATACATAACAATACAGTTACAGAAGCAGAAAGTATGATACATAGCGCGCACACACACATATATACACACACACTGATAAATTAACTAAATTAACAAAATTAACAGTGCACACAATATGCTTCCCTAACTAAAACACATTGACCTGACACGCAGGACATAATTCAACTGTGCACAGATTACGATCAAGATGACGACATTATTGTAACATCCTAGTTGATGATGGAATAAACTAAACCACGGTTAAATAATATATGATCATGAATTTCAAAACCTACCCAAACCCATTCTGTGGTTCCACAAACAGAACACTGCCAGCGAGTTGGGTCTAATATTGAATCATCAGTTGACACAACCAGCTTTTCAACATGGATGCAGCTCTCCATGGCCCTTAGAATGTTCAGGTAGGCTTACAAAAATCTTCCCATTGGAAAAATCCACCAGATCTGCAGAAGAAAGAAACAGATCTTATTTTTCATTATGATGGAGCCATGCACATATTTAGGAGTTCTGAGTTTGAGTTTTACGGCACATCGGCACGATAACAGCCACCTTGAGCCTTTCGCAGCCTTTGGGTACTTAATTTATGTTTGGTATTCAGAGCTTCAAGAGGTACACAAAAAAGGTGGTATACCATCTGATTAGGATTAAAATGATTTGTTGAAATTGTATGGAAACAGCTGTCTTCATATTATCCCCTTGTAATGTCCCCACCATTTTACTTGATCACAAATTTTGTATTTGAAATTGCAAGTGATTCATTGCTGAAAACTAAATGGCCACTTTTCCTGAAGCGATTGAAGGTATGATTATAACATAAGCTACTTCAAGGCTTAGAGTAATAGGTGAACAGTGAACACAATTCAGTATTTCTCCATAGTGGGTTTCTTCAGTACATCATCATTTACGACTTCACTGTATCAGTGTTTTGGCACTAAATGTTGCAAACTTTTCTTTTCCCAAATGCATGACCTTCCTCAAAACCCAGGAAGCAATGTAATCATTGTGGAGTAAAAACAACATGCAGATTTCATATGCCTCTGCAAGTGAGTTGAGGTTGCTTCTTTCAATAAGAAAGTACACATGAAAAGATTGACATTAGTCAGTAAAAGTGAACTTTACAATTACAATGACAGTGATTTGTAAAAACAGAAATATGAATTCCTCAATTACTGGTTACATCTAATAATATTATTTCTCAAATTCTCCATCTTTGAACTCAATTGAAGGCTTTTTTATTAGGCCACCTACACTAAACAAATTTTGCATATCAGTTTCAAATATCTTGAAGGGTGCCCCAATGTTTGGATTTTTTAAATTGATTTTGTTTTTGTTTTACTGAGTTTGCTTTGTGTCGCTGACTGTTTGCCTCCTACTGATAGCCTTCTTTTTCACGAGCACATGACCCGTGACATGAACACTTTCTGCCGTATGTAGGTCACTGCTGTCAACTGATTTAAATATTTGACAAGCTCACGACTAAAATTTGAACACAAGAATACCCTGCTGCTTGCTAGGCAGAGACAGATGTAGAGAGGGTAGAAAGTGACGGGTCTACTAATCACAAATCATAATGCTGGATGCTTCTATTCATTGAACTTGGATTTTACTTATAGACAGCCTGTTACTAGATAGTACATCATCACAGCCATACTATATTTTAAATAATATTATTAGACATTTGAAGTCTGGTGGTTTCTATTGCTGTCTCCATTACTCCAATTTCCTGGAATTTTTAAACATTCGCAAGCTGACCTCTCATCACTGTTTTGTACTGTGCTTCCCATCATTATCAAAATTTCAAAAACAGATTTAGGAGGAACTAAAAGTCAGTGCTTGTAGATATGTGGTCATATTGATTTAATATTCTACAAATATTTCATATGCTACAATTTTTTTTATGGTTCAAATGTTTTATCTGTTCAATTTTCCATCTTTTTTTGGTTTTCCTGAAGAAGGTTCTAACCAAAATATCAATTGGTCTTCCCTTAAAATTTCTTTGTGTTTTATTGCATTGTTTCGGTATTATTTCTTACATGAAGTATACAAGTTTTTTTGTTTTCTATATTTTGATTTAAGTGGATCGGTATTTAAATATTTTACTGTGAAAACGAAAGTGACTTTTGGTCCTGTCCAGCTTTCTATGACACATTTAAATGAGCTGAAAGATCACACTGTGTTTCTGAATGTGTTCCGCCTTGACCATGCGAAAAGAGTAGCCTGAACTTATAGGTACGGTAAAAATGGCAAAACAATAACGTTTCCACAATCGAGAACACAGTCTTTCCAACCTATAATTTCTTTATCCAGTGGTTTGACAGAAAGACTGAATGATCCGCAATAATAACCAAGTGAACAATTTTGTTAATAACTAATTTGTTGTACTGAAGTTATTCATACATCACAGACACATGAATTTAACCATAATCAAAATTACGCAGGAATCCCAACCTTTAAACTTTATGATAATCTCACCTACTGGGAATAAAATTGAAAAAGTAAAGTGAGATCAGTTTGCATCACGTTCTACGGTTCTTCATGAAAGTGGGGTTTGAGAGTGAGAAAAAGAATACTGTGCACTCAAAATCTACCTTAAATTCCAGCAGCCAGTCAGCCGATCGTTTGCGTGTTGCCGATTACCCCGGCAGTCGGGTCAATCGAGTCCTTTTGAACATGTGTATCATGTTTACTTTGGGACGCGGCAGTAACAACCTTTAAGTGGTGGATAAATCGTAAGGGACCCCTATAACATTTGCATAAAGTACTTGTAGTGAAATGCAGTAGGTTCTATTGTGAAATAGAAGGCCCATAATCAAGAATTTTCTGTATTTACATGTCGTTTGACACATGTCTTATCCTTTTTCCAAAGAACTCTGCCCTTTTTTTGTCCTTAAGTAAGGCCATTCAGGTGAACATGTTATTTTTTAAGGCAGGCACTTAATTTACTAAGCAATCATGACATTGCCTTCTCCCTCCTCCACTATGTAAAAGTTCCACGTACTACAATGTTAGTTTTCTCAGCACACCTTTAGCAAGAGATTTGATTCCCTGCTCGTAGAGTATGTCTACGATGCAAATAAAGACAACGTCCAACAACAAAGTCGATCATTTTCTCCCAGTTTTCCCTGATGAAAAACCTACTGACAGGATGCCCTTATGCAACATGCCCTACTATTATATCGGAATTCATCATTAAAGACAAAGAATGTTTTCCCAATTACGCAGATGGCCCCTTTCCTCTCATTTCACATGTAGACGACAACCAGCATCAAAATCAAAGTAAAAGTTTCCTCAAAATTTTCCCCAGTTCGAACTTCAGACCGTCAGTACTATTACATGAGTATGATGAATAATTACGATCAGTTGCATTGAACGATACCATTTTGTTAGATATAGTCGGGGTGACAGGATAAACAAGCGAAAACAGTGTGGAAAAAAAAAGGGAAAAAAAACAGTCACAGCAACCGAATGAACAAAACACCAGGAGCTGCATTGCTATACAATAATATTGGCCTCACAAGGGCCTGGTTTGCAGTATGTGGGCCACAATATTGGCCTTGCGTGCCTCGTGTGTTGCGCGAGGAGGCCAAATAAATAGTGGCCTCTCGCAGGACAAGGGTTAAACCATTTTCTGAATCTTGAAACAATGAGTTCATCTGTTGGTAAACAAATTTCACAGATGGAAGTAAAGTATGATAAGGACTTCACTGTAAGTAGCCTAATAATTGTAATAACCCTTCAACACAGCCACTAGTCTGTTTGTTTTGGTTTTTTTCAATTCAGAATTCAAACTACACGTAGAATTCTTCAGTCCAGCACATCTAAATTGAGTCTGCACTCAGTTGCAAAACTGCTCAATTTATGGGCACAATCTCTTTGATAATTGATGATAATATAATTCAGTGTCATTAGTCAACTGTCAGGTCGAAAATGACTTGTTCTTTGTTTCTTCTCTAAGAACAGTGAGTAGGAGGTCGAGAAAAATGTGGATCTGGTCTAGAATCTGTCTAGATCCAGGCAGACTAGTCTAGTCTAGATCAAGATCTAGATAGGTCCAATGATGCACGAGTCAGACCCAATGGTACACGAGTCATGCTGTCAGTTATGAGCATACCGAAAGATAGATCTACAGAGATCAGTTCACGGCAGTCTTGTCAGATATGCCTAGATCTAACTGCTGTTGGACTGCATTTATTACAAGCTATCCTATCGCCTGCAATACTGTCACGATCTGAAATATAAAAGTGACTAAATCACTGTCACTGTGTCGGCTCGCAATGTTTTTTTTTTTGTTTTGTTTTGTTTCTGTCCAGTTACCATTTTGCCCAAATTTTGGGAGTTCTCACATCGTCTGCGACCAGTGTTGACTTTCCTGCGCAGATCTAAGATCTGGATTCTAGACCAAGTGTCTTTAAGGGAAGGAAACTGACAATAACCAAGGGTTATGTTCCCGTGCCAAATCGGAAAATTTCAAAGTATTTAAAATGCAAAATTAAATGCGAGTTACCTTTCTGCTCGGACTCGGTCACTTTAAACGATTTTGAAAGTGTTCATTGACCACTTTCGCCTTGTACTAAAATTCTATACTTAGTCGCGAGTTCCCTCCCTTGGGAGAGATCTGCGATTTGTTAGTAAAGGTTTAGAGTTCGGATGACATAAATAGACAGTCATTTATTTTATTGCGCAATGTAATAGAGAAAAAGGAAAGGACGGAACACATCATTATCTTTGGCTGCACTTTACGCTTGAGATATTCAAGGCATAAAATGTATCTAAATAATCACTGCTGATGTATAAAAAAGTGTGGACAACAGAAAAAAGGGGTGGGGGTGGGGCTCCTTGGAAGGGTGGAGTGAATAATAGTCACTGAATTGTATTTTTTAATGGATATTTATATGCGCAATATAAATGCCATCCATTATTATTATTATTATTACTATTATACTGCAAGATTCCCAGAAAACACTTTCTCTTCAGACCCACTGAGATAAGTGTGGCCATTTAATCTTTTTGTGAGCGCCAAACAGTACGCTATTATAGTGTCAACAGTCGGACTTCTGGTCATTGTGCTCCTTTCTCTTTCTCTCTGTTCCCCCCTCCCCCTCCCCGTTCCGGGAGGTGGTTGGTGGGCCGCCTTCTATCTTATCGTTCTTTTGTATTTTGTCTATCGTCTTGCTTTATCGTCGACTTGTTTTCTCCAGACTCTCTTCTCTCTCTCTCTCTCTCTCTCTCTCTCTCTCTCTCTCTCTCTCTCTCTCTCTCTCTCTCTCTCTCTCTCTCTCTCTCTTTCCTCTTTCTCTCTCTCTCTCGCTCTTTCTCTCTCTCTCTCTCTTTATCTATGGATTATTCTGCTCGTATGTCTCCTCAAGAATTTTTGTTAAAATGAAAAACCAAACAAAAAAAAATCGAAATGTTTATATTCCTGTCCTGCACCGTTCAGAATACAAAGTGAAAAGTAATCTGAAAAACGCGAGTGACATTTTTTAAATAGACAACATCAACTGATATGAACGATATAAAAACAAAAGTGCCTAGACTGGAACCGAACCGAAGACTTTCTGCATGGAAGAGATCAAATCATTGGCTCGACGCCAATCCGGTGGTGTGTTTCTCGGTTCTAAAAAAAAGCAAATTATGTTTCAGCACACTTAGAGCCTTATCGTGAATCAAACAAAGTTCAGTAAATTTCTTCAGGACCAACTATGTCCGCACTACCTCAGACAGACGGGAAAGTACCCTAAACGTTGGGTTGGTTTCGGTGCAGCGATGACTGTATATTAGTGTTCGACTTCTTTTTTTGTGTGTGTGAATGGTCATTGTATCGTGCCACCTAAGATATATAACTTTAAAAAAGTAGTTCTGTTCTAATGTATGATTTATTTATTTTTTTTGTGGAGTCTCTTGTGCATCAAATTCCACCTAAGATCTCAATCCCACAATGTATTTTGGGATATGTTTCGACAGACCTTATGAGATAATATAGGCCACATGCTGTGGGCATCTTGGCCATGGAAACTGTTTCTTTACCAGATGATGATGTAACGCTGCGCAGGGTTAAACCGTGGGAGGCCAACATTGAACTGGCAGAAAAGGTTGCTTCTCTGCCAGTGCCATCATTGTACTGAAAGAAAAGGTGGCTTCTCTGCCAACGTTGTACTGAAAGAAAAGGTGGCTTCTCTGCCAATATTATACAGAGAGAAAAGGTGGCTTCTCTGCCAACATTGTACTGTCAGGAAAGGTTGCTTCTCCGCCAAAACAGATGTGAAAGAAAAGATTGCTTTTCTGCCAGTATTGTAGGCTACTGAAGGAAAAGTTGCTTCTCGACACCAAATTTGCAGAAAGTACGAAAGGGTTAGTTAAATTTATATGCTGTTTGATCTAACCCATAGAAGATAATAATAATATCCCCTTGACCTTTGGGGCATATAAGTAATAATATCATAATGAATAATTTCATATTTCAATGTTTATGTGTTGCTGAAGAAATGCCGCCATGGCAGCTAGAGCGACGAGGGATCGGCTGTCCCAGTTAAGGAATGTTTCACGTTTGAAATAAGGCAGACAGTTAAAACAAACAAGTCCACCATCACTTGCTTATTTGATTTATCATTAAGTCGCAAAATAAT
Source organism: Onchidella celtica (assembly GCA_963931925.1). Taxonomy (NCBI): domain Eukaryota; kingdom Metazoa; phylum Mollusca; class Gastropoda; order Systellommatophora; family Onchidiidae; genus Onchidella; species Onchidella celtica. Next base: position 17,460,947 of record OZ007575.1, read on the forward strand.
TTGTTTTCTAACACAATGTAAATATATTATGAGCTATTCTGTAAACTGCACTTTTGTGTGTGACTGTTAAACAAAAAAATTCTTGAGCAACACTTTGTCAATAATGTTGTGTCCGTAGGTAAGTGCTTTATGTTACTGTGTAGGAAATATGATAAACCACCATTATCATTTAAAAATTAACATCAGCCCAAATTCCAAGAGGATGAGACATAAGCCTATAAAATGTATTTCATCCTGACAAAATGAGTGGGGCCGGGGCTAAATGAATCCCATGGTTTATTTTGTTATTGGCCCAATCATGTACGGCACTCTTTAAAATAGTCCCATCTATTTATATGTTAAATGTCTTTTTGCGTGTCCACGTTTTATTTAGAATCTAAAAGAGGTAAACGCCTAAGACCAATCTATTTTGATTCAGCATCACACAGGGAAGTTTTGTGTATCACTTATTTGGACAGATGACAGGTTGTGGAAAAAAAAAAAGAGTTTGCAAGCAGAGACATGCCACTATTATACTAGACTGCGCATCCCAGTTGGTTCGCGGCACACAAAGTGAAACGCATCGTGATCGTGGAGCGCGGCGGCCATTTTCCCGATGGCAAGACCAACCGCAGGTGGTGAGTCGCAGAAACGTCAGACGTAAGACGATAGTTTGCAAAAAAAAAATAATATAAAAGTTTATAAGAAAGGGGGGGGGGCGGGCGTGCATTTGAGGAGCCCTAAACACACAACTAATTAAAAAACACGCAGGTCTTCGGCCTCTGGAGCGTATGACACACATAAACACGATGAAAGAAAAGAAAAGAGTTAAATTAGAAATGGAAAGAAAATATTACTTTAAAAAAATGATGGTTATGATCTGGCAGTACGAATACATGCTTACACGATTTTTGCTCTGTTTTCTTCGCTCATCCTCCATATCTGCGCCCTGCTTTCCTCTTGTACTTCACCCACACTAGCATGCGCCTCATTTTATTAGTATTACGGTGTTGCTTTTCTTGACCTCCCTGATTTTTGTCGAACCAGCTTTCACTCATACAATTTTTTTCATACTGCTGTCTCTTTCTGTTTCTCACATAGATCTCATTCTCGGTGAGTTATTTTTCTGTTCTGTAAATACAGGACACATATCTATGTTATGGAAAAGAGAGTGAAGAAATTTTCTGTTCACACTAATTTAAAAAAAAATCATTTACATGTTTAACATTTGATTAACATTTTTATATCTAACTAGTAAACTGCCCCCCTTCAATGAACAGGAATAAATAAAGACAGTAATCTGGAGCAAATTAGCGATGATCGGTTTCTCGGGCGATGTTTTGCTATTGTAATGGCCGCCGAGCCCTCCATGCGCGGCGTCACTAAGCCTCCGTGCCGTGGGCAGTCTAGAGATTATTAGAAGCATGTCTCTGGTTGCAAGAGAAGGAAATTGCAAAATACTATGAAAGTCGCTAAACTAATTGCCTGTGACGTCTTTCTGTTCACTACAAGCAAATACAAGTGCCCTACACAATAATCTGCACCCAATTAGGATAGTGAATCGGAATCGGTATGAGGTCAAAGTAATGGCCCCTGTGTAGGTTATTGAGAGAAAAAGAAAACAAAGTGGAGGAAGGAGAGAACGAGAGAGTGAAAAGGGGTGAAGGAAAGAGACAGTAGGAGAAGGGGGAGGAAGGGTGGTCGTAGGGAAGGGGGAATAGTAGGAGAGGGAATTTTATCCTGAGCACCGCGGGCACCGCTGTTAGTGAATTAATAAGTGCAATTTTAAATGCTGACAATTTGTAATACGAAGAGCGCCTTTTCTGTTCATGAAAATTGAGAGACTTAAATGTGAAATATCATGTGAATAAATAAAACGGCAGTTGTAGGTCATCTTTCATTCTACAGTAGAAAGTAAAGAACTTTCGCCATCGTATCAAACAATGAAAAACACATGAAAACATTGCTATTGCAGTGGGTATAAAATCGTTAGGCAAGCGTTAGCACAAGAGCTTCTTCAAGGAGTCCCCTTACATTTACTCATTACATTCTCAACTCTGACGAAGACAAAAAAAAAAAAAAAAAGTAAGCACACTGCATTGTTGTCGAGAGATGGGAAAATGCATCAGCCGGGAGGTGAACGGAATTTTGGCTCTATTCGTATGTGGCTTCAACGAGACGAGAGAGGGAATGTGGTCGTTGTTCCATACTTATGCGCTGTTGCCGAAGTGAATCTCCAGTCTCAGTTTGTTATATAAGTCATGATATAGGCCAACATGTACCGAGTTGTTAAACTGATCGTGCTAATAAGTACGTTCTATCTAATCGCACTTTTCTTAATTGTTTTTCCAGTAAATTTTGTTAGCAATCCATTTGCACACTCTGAATTAACTAGTAGACACCTGGATGTAACCTACTTAAGGTGAAATTGTGTAGTTAATGTTACAGATTTTGTGTTAATAATTCCAACATCATTACATAATTATTACCATTGTCTTAGCAAAGCCATCCGTCAAGAATCCCCCACAACCAGCACAACCATCATAATATAACCACTGTTGAGAACTGATGTAGGAGTTAAATGACAATTAAAGAGGAAAAAAAAGGGGGATGGGGACAAGGTAACAGGCGTATAAATTTCCCCACACATTGATTTAACGTTTATATACTGTTAATCATGATTGAATTTAAAAATACCGGCAGCTGAAGCGTGGTACATAAATTAAAACAATGCGCTCACATCACCCCCCCCCCCTCCCCCTCGACAAACAGTTTAATTGTAGGTGAGCATTTTTTGTTGGAAGGTTATGAATCAGCGGACTGGTAGAACCAGTTTGAAGGTTTAAAAAATCAAGATGAAAGATATAATTATTGACAAGCTATAGTTTTTGTGACCATAGGGATTTGTAGAGAATTATTTTTAAAATCATTTATACCTGGGATCGGACAAAGGCAGGGCATTGTATACTTATCAAGACGTTTCATTCACTGGAAAGCTGAACAACTTACTACATGTAATCAGTAAATTTCTATTCGATGCAACATTCGGCTTCTCCACGGACTCTGAGTCGACCACTGCTTCAAACGAACTTGCCTAGGTTCACGGAATAGTTCATCATTCTAGTGGGGGAGCCGAGTTTTCAACATACTGCAATGAAACTGAAATGATGTGGTCAGGAGCAATATTATTGCCAAGAATGTTGCAGTTAGGTTTCGTTTAATCATAGCATGTTTTGAGAGATGTGATGTGACTTTACTATAAATTTCGTTAGTATGAGTTGATCCACTTCACCTTTAACCCCTTGGCTAAGAATCGGACAGTCTAAGAAATGATCTGAAACATGGCGGACGAAGAGGAAAACACGAATGGTATTGTAAACACTATGGAGACTAAAACGGAGGATGTGTTTCTTAACGGGGATGAAAATGTTAATGTGGAAGTGTGTGACGAAGAGGAAGATGAAGGTGAAGAAGAGGAAGAAGACGACGACGAAGATGAATATGGAGTATGTAATTCGGATACAAATTCATCGGAACCAGTGTTACCCCGGAGATCCAGTCTCATGAATAAGAATAAGGATGGAAGCAGACGACCAAATCGGAAGAAAACTGTTTCCTTTAGCAGTATGCCAACGGAGAAAAAAATCGCAACAGGTAAAACGGAAAAGCCTTAATAACCCCTTTCTTTTCTCCAGGTGTGAACAATGTAAGTCATTTCGTGGGAAATTGTTCAGATTTTCCCAGTTCAAACTTTACAACTTTCTCATACTGCGCGAGCGACGTCCGTCGGAAGTGCTTGATCGAATTTATGAATGTAAAATAAAAACAAACACAAAAAAATTGCAAGTTAAAAAATTTCCTGGGTTTCCTGCATCAACTGGAATCAAGATCTAGACAAGAGTCTAGCTCTGGCTCTAAATCTAGATTTCAAGTCCCATCTCATCCTTGAAATTATCACTCAGGGAAATGAAATAGTTTTATCAATCGAATTTTGCTGAAGGAGAATCTAGCTCGAATCTTCTTGTCAATCTTGTGCTGTAGCACAGCAAATTCTATCATCCGCCTATTAGTTTTTATTAATAACCAAGGCAGACTCTGGTAGTGGTATGCTGATCACAAGTTTTTAAAGTGTCAGGGATTACAGTGATAGTTAACAGTAGGCCTACTTCAACCACTTGTGTTGCAGTTGTGTTGCCTTTCATTAAATATTGGGCCTAAAGTTGGTTTCATAAAGTAGTGAAATGGGAAAAAGAGGCAACAAATTCTGTATTATTAGGCTATAGATGCTAATATGCAGATTAGATCTAGTCGTCGTTTATGTGATGTAGAAAAATTAATGGTTTTCAAATGTACCTTCTAAGTAAACCCAAAATATAATGTTAGATTTAGATCTATACCAGTGGTTCTCAACCTTTTTCAGGCGATTGCCCCCTTAGGCTCCAACTTTTGTTTCATTGCCAGCCCCCCCCCCCCCCACCCCAACACACACACACACACAAATCCATAGGTTACTCAAACCCAGTAGATACATTTCACAAGAAGACAGACTCCACACAAATTATGATCTGAAGTATTTTTAGCCTATGATAATAGGCATGTTGATTATTCATTATAAAACAAAAAGCATTCTTCATCAAAAGCACTAAAACAAAAAAAGGTGTTTTCTGTTCATTACACTTTAATACCCATCTCCATGTGCTGTTCAGCAAGTCCATGACTGCCATGTATTTTGCCTGCAAAATTGCTCTCCATTTTTGCCTCTCCCCCCCTCCCCATCGCTTCCCTTCGTTGTTTTCCACGAAAATGGGCACCCTTTGTAATTGTTGCCCTTTTCTTTGTTTTCACCCCCACTGGAAATCAAAATTGCCCAAGGGGTGATACCACCTGTGTTGAGAACCCCTGATTTAAACGTTGTTCTTGGTTCTCTTTCTGATACATCACCTACCCAAAAAATATCACCTTGTCAGATAATGACATATTGTGACATTGTCTGTGTATTTTCTGAACATTCGGACAAAACAATCTGAATACGGCAGACCTATGGTTAATAATAGATCAAGTGCATAGTCTGTATTGTGGGAATTGGCCATGATAGTTAGTGTTAAACAAGGACAGAATTGTATGGATCAGAATTATTCTCATCATGTCACAAAGTAATGATAGTTCGTCCATCAGGTATGATGATGACCTTAACAACACCAGAGGAATAAAGAACAGAAATTGTTGAGAATTTCAACACATGGACAATAAAGAGAACTAAAGGACACAGAGGACAGAATGGAAAGACTGTTCTTTCATGACTTATGGCTTCTCATGTGACTGATAAGTCCTATTTTTGCCCTGCAGACCCTTCCGCATAAATGACAAGAGTGCTCCGTTGGTTCAGTACCACTGGGCCTTTTCTTGCGCCGTTCTCTTTTTTTGATAGCCTGCTGGACTCTGTCAGCTTCCCATGCTTTGCTGCCTCTGGTAAGGGCCGCCCTCCAATTTGCACGATCAAGCGAGAGCTTTTCCCACTCACTCACATCAATGGCAAAGGCCTTCAGTGATTGCTTGAGAGTGTCTTTGTAACGTCTCTTTGGGGCCCCAACATTCCTCGTTCCATTGGAGAGCTCAGAGAAGAAGATTTGCTTAGGGAGTCTGGAGTCGGGCATTCTGACAACATGTCCTGCCCAACGTAGCTGAATTTTTTTCAGGTGGCAGAAGATGCTCAATTCCTTGGCACGATTGAGGACCTCAGTGTCTGGAATTTTATCCTGCCATTTGATCCTTAGGATCTTTCTAAGGCAGGCCAGATGAAAGTGATTTAGCTTTCTGGCATGCGATTGGTACACTGTCCAGGTTTCAGCCCCATAGAGTAGGGTGGGAAGGACCACAGCATTGTACACTTTCAGCTTAGTGTCTGTGCGAATGCCGGCGACATAACATACTCTCTTTCGAAGCCTGCCAAATGCAGAGCTGGCTTTGCTGATTCTTGAGAGAATTTCAGTATCAACACGAGCTGCGGAAGACAGTGTACTGCCAAGATAGGTGAAGTTCTCCGACACCTTCAGAAGACTGTCATGGACTTTGATATTTGGGGTCACAGGATACTTGTCGTCTGGAGTAGGCTGATGGAGCACTTCCGTCTTCTTTGTGCTTATTGTGAGGCCAAAGTTGTCACAGGCACTAGAGAACTTATCAACACAGTTTTGCATGCTATCCTCATCGTGTGCCAGAAGTGCACAATCATCAGCAAATAGTAGGTCACAGACTTGAGTACTTTTGGTTTTGGTTTTTGCCTGAAATCTCCTGAGGTTGAATAGACTGCCATCAGTTCGGTACTTGATGCTTACCCCTTGAGGAGGAGAGCTAAAGGCTTCTTGTAGCATTGCAGAGAACATGATGCTGAACAGAGTTGGGGCTAAGACACAACCCTGTTTTACCCCATTTGTGACAGCAAAGGGCTCTGAAACACTGCCGTTGCTTTTGACTGCAGCTTGCATGCCATCATGAAACTGGCGCACTATTGTGATGAATTCGGGTGGACACCCAAACTTCGCCAAGATTTTCCAGAGGCCTTCACGACACACTGTGTCAAATGCTTTTGTGAGGTCAACAAATGTGATATACAGCGCTTTATTTTGTTCCATGCATTTTTCCTGAATCTGTCTGGCAGCAAAAATCATATCCGCCGTTCCCCTCTCTTTACGAAAGCCACATTGGCTCTCGGGAAGCAAGTCATTTGACGAGAGGTGATCAAGAAGGCGATTCAGAAGCATTCTTGCCAATATTTTGCCAGCAATTGAAAGTAGAGAGATTCCCCGATGGTTGTCACAGACTTGGCTGTCCCCTTTGTTTTTGTACAGATGGATGATTGAAGCATCTTTGAAGTCCTGTGGCAGCTTCCCTGCTTTCAACATATGATTGAACAACTCGGTCAACCTTTCAATAAGCTTTTCTCCACCGAAGGCATACACCTCAGCAGGAATTGAATCCACGCCTGGTGATTTGTTAAAGGACATCTGATTTGTGGCAGTTCGGGTCTCATTTGCTGTGAATGGCTTGGCAAGAGCTGCATTAATAGGAGTCTGAGGGAGGCGGTCAATGGACTCAGTATTTTTATATTTGATGGCCGATTTAGCACACCTCCGAAATGTTCTGCCCAACGCTGAATTATGGCATTCAATTCAACAATGCGTGTTGAACCATCTGACGCAAGAAGTGGCGTAGTGCCAGAGCGGGATGGTCCAAACACAGCTCGGAGGCTCTCAAAGAACTTTCTAGTGTTGTTTGTGTCGGCATATTTCTGAGTTTCTCTTACTCGCTCTTCAAGCCAGTCATTTTTCATTTTCCTCAGCTTCTTCTGGAGTACACCCTTACATGCACGCAGTGCATCAGCTTTTGGCTGTGGAAGAGGGGTCACTGCAGTGAGCTTGGATGAGACTATTTTTTTCTTTGATGAGCACTTTGATTTCATTATCATTATCATTGAACCAGTCCTGGTGCTTGCGGACAGGAAAACCAACTGTGCTGCTGGCGCAAGAGTGTACAGTCGTATTTAGGTCAGTCCAGCTCTGTTCAATGTTCTCAGGGTCAAAAGTCACGCAATCCAATTTTGAGGAGAGTTCTGATGAGAGCTCGCTCTGTTTCTCAGCTAGAGCAGAGTTTTGAAACATTTAGGCGTTTAGGTGGCGCTTTCCCTTGAGGGCGTCTATTGCGCCTCAATGTTAGTCTGAGCTTGCAAACAATGAGTCTGTGGTCAGTTCCACACTCGGCACCACACATCGCCTTTGTTACAAGGACATCCTTTCTGTCAGTCTTCCTCACAATGACATAGTCTATGAGATGCCAATGCTTTGAGCGGGGATGCATCCATGACGTTCTGTTTCTCACGGGGAGACTAAAATTTGTGTTGGTAATGAACAGGCCAAATTCAGCGCACAAAGTAAGTAAGCGCAACCCATTGTTATTGCATGAACCAACTCCATGAGGGCCCAAAACATTTGGCCACGCTGAGATTTCGGAGCCAACCCTAGCATTGAAGTGCCCCAAGAGAATCAGCTTATCAGCTGCCGGGACAGAGCATATGACAGATTCTAGATCAGAATAGAACTTGTCTTTGGCTTCATCTGGGTTTGTCATGGTGGGCGCATATGCGCTAATGAGGGTGGCTGACTGGCTTTTCCCAACTGGGATCCTGAGTGTCATTAGCCTGTCATTTATTTCAATTGGCATGGACTGCAAGTTTCTGACAAGGTCATTTTTAATTGCAAACCCAACACCATGCTGTCTCGGTTCGACTGCACCCTTGCCTTTCCAGAAGAAGGTGTATCCACCACTGAGCTCTTTGAGTTGGCCACTATCAGGGAGTCTGGTCTCACTGAGTGCCACTATGCCCAGGTTGTACCTGCTGAGCTCAATGGCAATAAGTGCAGTGCGTCTTTCCGGGTTGTTTGAGTTGTCCTGTAGTGTGCGTATATTCCAGGCTCCTAGCCTGAGTAAGCTGAATTTCTTTTTGTTTCGACCGCAAAAAGGGATCCCCACTGGTCGCGGTATACCAGTCAGGGTGATGTGAAGTGGGCTTTCTTTAGGGCACCTTTTCTAGCCCCTTCCTCAGTTGAGGTGAGCAGTGCTATCCTTAAATAAGGCTGCTCAGCTACTGTGGGTGCTGCCTCCCCACGCCTCCACTTCAATCGACGATGAAGCGACCATAGCCCACAGCCACCAACGTGTAGGTCTGTGCTAACAGCTTCCAGCCTATCCAAACCTGCTGCCACCGCACTCGCCCATCGCCGTTGGAATTTTGAGAGGAAAGAAGACGAGACAAAGATGAAAGAAGACGAGGTGAGTGTTAAGACTGGCGCAAAGAATTTGTATTTAGTGAGAAAGAGCTGCGCAAACATCAGACTCACTCTCTCGCCTGGACACAACTTATCCAAGTGGCAAGACAGGGTCAAGACGACTGGAAATGTATCCAGGTGCAGGAGGATGCCAGAGGGACAGTCATATTGCCTGACCGGCTGCCTGTAGGCTACTCCACAGCCTCGCAGTCCCAACTGACTAGGGTGAAAGACCCAAACCAAAGAACACCAATACTGGTGGATGCTCCTGTGTCACGATATCCAGGCCAGAGTGACGGTATATTGCCATCTGCCCTATCAATCAACCACTGGCCTGCTGCCGCCAGCTTCGAAGCTGCGTCCGGGAAGTTTGCTCAATTCTTCGTCTGTGATTTAGGCAAACAAGCCTATGACCACACCGCTACCGGGGGCCAATATGAAGGACTCAAGTACTGAGGGTCACATTGTGCCCTAGCATGTGGCCTTTGGGTTAGATGAAACCTCCTCCGCCCTGGCCGTTTGCACCGACAGGTGCACGCCCACTGATACCATGCTAGCGTACCAGTTCATGAAACAGGTTGTACTGGATTACATGTTACCAGTAGCAGATTTTTCTGACCTGACAAAGTAAAATAAAACAAAGTAAAATAAAACAAAAGACAATAAAAAAAACTTCTCTGAGGATTTATGTAAAGTAAAATAAAACAAAGTAAAATAAAACAAAAGAACATAAAAAAAACTTCTCTGAGGATTTATGTAAAGACCAACTCCATGAATTTTTAAAAGCTCATTGTCAGCTTCAGAATTGTTGTCTGTCATCTATTTCTATGCCAGAATGGCATGATATAATTTATGGTGATGATGCGCCTGTGATGATTATTTAATGTGACTGGGCATTTAGGAGCACTATCAAAGCTTTTGTATTCGATTTGGTTTTTATGTAGCTTGAATTAACAAACATGCATCAACACTTACAGAAAAGTGTGAATTTGTATAGGGTGTCTGTGTGTGTGTGTTTGTTTGTTTGTTGTTGTTGTTTTTTTGTGCTTTCAGTGAAATAGTATTTATAAATTCCATTACCTACGCCTTTCTTCAATGTGAATTGCATTTGCCACATACTGTATCAGTGGGGAAGAACAAAATCTGTTGGTTGTATGTTCGCTTTTATGACTCCATATTGTACATAGTTGTTCAGACTTTTAACTGATGGATCTCTCCTCCTGAATCTTATGTACTGATTTAAAAATATGGGTATATTATTAGAAATAATTGTATTGAAAAGGTTTGTAGTGGTTATCTTTTAATTGGGAGCGCCCATTCATCAAGGTGTTCAGTTTCAGATTAAAGCAAACTGCCCAGTAATTTGACCATCTGTTGAACATCTGTTTTTATTTTTGCTTTTGTGCTTCACAAAATGGCAAGGAATGTATGGGTGCTGAATTAAGAACGAGGGAAGTGATGGAAAATGCAATCTTTGAGAAACAGAAAGGTGTGAAGGAAACGTATGGTGAGCAGGCAACAAAATACATTTTGAGACGAATTGAGGGTTATTAAAGTTACATTGAAAATACTTGTAGTCAAAAGGATAGGAAATTAGTTATTAAACCGTTCACATCTCCATAAGGACACCTTTTCACCCACCCATCTGGAAATCTGTATTTGATTCCCGTGACCACTACAACATGATCGCCTCTTTGCCTTCCTTAAGAAAATAAAACAAAATGTTTTGTTTATTACTATTAATTCACACCGATAATTTCCACACATAGGCTTACAAGTACATGTATAAACCAAATGAGTGGAAGCCTATGAATAGGAGGTTACTTCAAAGTTCAAGCGTTGAGACAATAGTTACAAGAATCTCAGTGTTAGAAGCATAATCACCAGTGTGTGACCGTAATTTTTTTTCTGTTTCAATGGAGCAAAGCCTGGGAAATAAACAAATCTTATAGTTAAGCCGTATGTTTAGTCACATTTAGATGTCTTTCAGAGGTTTTAGAAGATACTGTGTCATGATAGCCCATACGAAGTACATTCGTGAGTTTATAAATAGTGCTTGAAGATCCCTTGATCTTAGTCCAGCCACCTTTCAGTTTCATTCCCCACAAATCGAAACATATCGTCTATCCTTAAGCGCGCTCTCACTCATGCTCACATTATTGACCCTACTGCAATGGGAAACAAGCAGTAGTGTAAAGGAAGGCGCCACAGTCAACAAGTGTGCATGGACTTCTCGCCCACGGCATTTTTATGTTTCATTCCTCCGCACTGTTGAGTCCTCTTTTGTTTGTCTTTCATAAAGCGCTAAAGGCCACCGAATTATTTGTTTGTTTTATTCTTATAGGAAGAGGAGGAAAGAGAAAGCTACTATAATGCAGGATTTGAACAGCTTTGTATGACATCCTTACGACTCTTTTGTTTTTCCTAACAAATGCTTCACATAGTTACAATGTATTACTCATTAATTGGTTCATTCGTTTATTCACGCAGTTTAGCCAGTCGTTTTTTCTCGCTACCGAAAGAAAATACCCCCCCCCCCTTTTTTTCCCCTTTCTCTTTACTTAGATGTTCTGTAGTAATGAGAATTTCCAGGCGAAGAAATAGTGCGAAAAGTGTGTGCGCGCGTGTGTGTGTGTGTGTGTATGTGTGTGTGAGTGAGAGAGAGAGAGAGAGAGAGAGAGAGAGAAAGAGAGAGAGAGAGAGAGAGAGAGAGAGAGAGAGAGAGAGAGAGAGAGAGAGAGAGAGAGAGCAGCGTCTGTACTGACAGCACCGGCGTACCATATTATTATTTCCAGTTCACACCCGTTGTAATCTCTGTCGTTTCACTTCCTTGTATTTGCAACCTTTTCAGCTCCTTTGTTGAAAATCAAAGTCACAAGGACTTAAGATACTATGATGACGAATTCGAGAAAGCAAAACTGAATAGTGGGTGTTCGTTTTCGGTTACTGTCACGTTTGTTTTTGTGCCCCCCCCCCCCCCCCCCCCCGTTATTCACGTTTCACCTATTCCCCAGGTCTAGACATTGTTATGAGAGTCTTCGCAGTGACAAGCCCAACCATCAGCTTAGAATTTTCTTTAAAGTTTTGCAAATATGCGTTGTTGACTCAAGGGCGGGCGTGCATTCTAGTGAGGGGAGAAAAGAATTTTGAGACAGAAAAGGAGTCAGCAAGAGATTATAAAGAAACTGAGAAGAATCGGAAATGCCTACGGATTAATTCTTAAAGTCTAGAAATTCGAGATTAAAAAAAAAAAAAGAAAAGATAAAGAGAGGTCTGGTGTCATCTTATAGACATCACAGGTATGTAGAAAAGTATCTGGAAGGGAAAAAAAAGTATGATATTTGTGGCCTGAAGTGGAAGTGTGAAAATGATGCAGAGAACTAGGACGTTTTAGTAAATCATTTTAAGGGACAGACAGTTCAAGGTTAGGTTATATATTAAATAGGTATAGATTAAAAAAACAACAACAACTCGCATTGATCTCCCCCCTCCCTCCGCCTTTCAGTTCATTGATAGCCGCACAGTTAGGAGGGCATGCATTAGGTTAGAGCTGCTTGCTGCAGACATAAGAGAGCGCGTTGGAAGAAAGATGGGAATGAGGTGGGAAGAAAAAGATCTCTTTACACAAACGAGCTGCGCAAATCGCTTGGTGGTTCATTTGTTGTTTTTGCATGGGTGTGCCAGCGAATGCAAGTCAATCAGTGAATGAGTCACCAAGGAAATAGGAATAGAAGACCCTCCCCACCCCTCTACCACTGAAACGAACATACATTTTGTTTCACGCAAGATGATCTAATGACGGTGGAGCAGAAGCGATTCACATTGGTAGAAGGGAGCAGTGGGTCTTTCTCCCCCCCCCCCCCGGGCAAGTGGTGAAAAAAGGGGCGGGGGGAGGGGAGACGGCACAGCATAACAATGCACAGCGACTCATAAGATCCGTACCTCTTCAAAATGGTAGTACTGATAGAGGTTATGATATTATTGTAGTAACTTGCAAAATTGCGTTTTGTCAGACGTCACGTTAATTGTTGTTTTTCACGCATCTGTAATCGCAATATTGCATTTCCTATCCATTTGATAACGTTATCGTCATGCATGTTGGGTCTTGTGCTCTCACGTTCACCAGCAAGTGCTCTTGTGATTTGCTGCAAAATTCCAGTACGGCACCTTAATTAACATCGGATGTATTTCCATGTCATCAATCAGTTTTTTTTTTTTTTTTAAATCTGTTACTGTTCCACGTTACAATTTTAACAGACGTGTGGGCAGAGATGTAGAAGTGATTTGTACTCTAAGAGTCTGTCATCTTGAGTGCGTACAGAATACAGTACCAAAATAGAGTTTCGTGACGTCGAACCAAACTCGCGGTATTCAACACAAAAGGTAGGAGTTTGGCCTTCTTCTGCTAAAACTATATCCATTCAAAGCTTTTTCTCTTTGTACATATATATTATATGTGTTTTATTTTGGATGGGAATATAACACGAAGGCTGTCGCGGATCAGCGGATACAGGCCGAACACGTTATTCCAGCACTGCAGTTTTTGACCTGCGGTAATATGATTAGAGGCATTTAATGTTACACAGTGCAGTCAAGACAGAAACAGTTCCCCATGCTCTGTAGGTGATGAAAATTGTACTTTACGAACAAACCCTTTTTCGCCCGCTTTGGAATGTCATTTTTCGAGAAGTGCATGTCTGTTGCGTTACTCAAAACAACAACAATTCAAACAAAGGGCCAAGAAGTTTCATAGGTAATCGATCAGGAGAAACCCAGGGCATTCTGGAGTGTCTGTGGTTGTACACAAAAAGTATTCGGGCCTCACCCTTTGTTTGACTCTCCCCATCCCCATCCCTTCCCACATACACCCAGCCCTTCCCACATACACCCAGCCCTTTTCTTGCTGCTGCTGCTGCACGCAATTTTTAGGGAAATCTAGGTGAATTTTGATAAGGCAATATAATAAAGTCGTTGCAAATGAGTTGGCATTAAATTTTCTGGAACATTCTGCATGAAATGCAGTTTTTTTTTCTTTTGGCTTTATGTGGGGGAGTTAGATCATTGTGCTGAAGATGGTCACTTTTGTCTACCTCAGCTGTCACTGATTTCAAAAGAAATTTGAAGGGGCAAACCATATCATGGTATATCTTTGCCCTCTTTTGTAAGGTAAAAAAGAAAAAAAAAACCTTGTGGTTGGTAACGATTTTTTTTATTGATACATTTTTGTACGGTTTCGGTCGAACGTACAGTTCGCAAGCAGGGCGAAACGTAGCGCACTGATCATTGTTTGCAAAGAAAAAAACAACAACAACTGAAAAGCCAAGATTTTTGAACAAGAGTGCTTTAGGCAAATCCTCTGAGATTGAGTCCGTAGAAGCGGGGGGGGGGGGGGGCACATGCGCTGAAAAGATAGGTCCCATATACGTAGACTTAGGAGAAAGGTTATTGGTCTCAAATTTGGCTTGTATTATATACATTTAATATAGATGATGGCTGTAGCTTTTGTATGAGTAAACATGTTGATAGAATCTAAGAGGTGTTGTTGGTTCATACTTCATTACTCCATCAAGACAGCTATTAGCCGTTTAATATATGAAGAGAACGATTGCAATTAATTTGGGCCCGAGGCAGGATTGATTTCAATGTTTCTGTTGTTATGTCCATAACACGTGTTTATTTTCTGTTCCGAAGAATGAGAATGCGTGAATTCATAAAGCTCTGTTAATGTCATGAATCTCACAGTTTCAAAGTCTTATTGATGGAGTTATCTGTCATTGTTGTTTTTTTTTTCTCGCTGTATATTATTCTTTAAATTTCTGTAGGAGTTTCAAAAGAAATATGTTTATCTCACGAACAGACACGAGATCATAGGATGAAAGTGCATACCACACAATAATACTCAGGCATTGTATGGGGATATCCCCTGGGGTAGGAGAACAACAGTCGCTGGCTGAAATGCTGGAGAAGGACGGGTCCCAGTAGCATCTACTCTTGAGTAATAATAATTGGAGAGGAATGGCGTAGCAGTGGGACTTGCCTTGTTGGTGGTACATGTTGGAGCGTGTTCATGGCTCTGGCTTCAAACTAGTCAGTAGTACGAGAGTGTCTTGGACCATTGCACTTTCAGATTGTTTGCTGGCGCCAGCTATGATATTGTCATAAGAATTATTTAAAAAAAAAAAAAGATATATATGAGGGAGGTGGATGAGGGAAAAGGTCACACTTATGAACATTCTGTGATACTGTTTCTTTCATGCCACGGCGGTCCATTTGTTTTGTCGGTCTGTCCCCACTCCCACTTTCCATCCGGTTGACGTTCGCAATCAAATGTATTAGACTGATTTGCCCCGTTACATTAATATTATGCAATCAACATTCCTTAGTAACGTCCATCTGCATACGGCTTTATCGCCATAGATTTCTCTCAGTAAATAATTACCAGACTACATCAACTGACCACCAGCCTTCTCTTTCAACTTGGAAAAAGAAAGCTCATACTTTACTGTCCTGATTTCATTTTGAAATGTATTGTGCGGAGCAGGGTGGTCGTGGGCCGTGGAAAATGTAACAATGTCGCCGAAAACGAAGTACAGAAAAACGTGATTTATTTTCTGCGGCGATTGGTTTCAGTGAGATAGTGTGGTATTCGCTCAACAACTGACAGTGACGAGGCAACAGTAATTGAGCGTGTAATATCGGAGATTCATACCCTGGGAAAGATCGATGAGAGAAAATGTCATGCCAGAGACTGGCATCCGATGTCGTTGTAAGTGTTCTTACTTGAGCTACGGTGACTCCACCTATTGATGTGCCGAATCGGATGATGCTGGCAATTTCCTCAACTTCGGGACTCGTGCCAAGTATCCAGTTCAACGGCGGGAAGGGCTGGGCTGGGAGCAGTTGAGGGTGGGAGGTGGTGTATTGTACAGATGTTGGCAGGATGAGTTATGTTGCACATGAAATCCACTTGCGCAGATATTTATATGTATAATTATACAGTGTATCTGTACATTAAGAAAACGTGACCCCTCCGCCCGTCGACAAGTTACTATATATCTTCATTAATCTCGAAAAAGCCTAAGTTATACTATGCTGTATAGAATGGAGGAGGATGCAGTCTTAATGATGTGCCTGGATCTTTAGAAAATTATGTAAACGTGTCGGCTACCACATCTTCATCCTGTGTGATAAAGTTCTAAGACTGTCTATTAGGTACAAATTTGTTTGTTTTTTTTAATTGAAGAACGGTTTAAGTCTTGACAGTGATACCGTGGTCTAGAGGCAAGATGCTCGCCTCTCATGCCGAAGGTACCGGTTCGATCCCCAGTCGGTGCAGGCACATTGGAATTTTTTTTCAGGGGAAGAAATTCGTGTCCCTGATCCTATGGTTTCTCGGATAAGGACGAATAACTCGGAGGGCCCGTGTGCACGTTGCGCACGTTAAAGATGCCTTGGCAGTTAAAAGTCGAGAAGGGCAGGTCGATCACGGCCGACCGGGCAGAATTAAAAAAAAAAACCAAACTATTCCCCACCACAAAAAACACAAAAAAACAAAAACAATGCAGAAACGGGAACTTGAAAAATAAAAAGAAGAAAAGTGAAGAGTAAATGCCAATGGCAACGGATCTCCGAAAATAAAGACCCAAACACGTCTTGATAATTCGTTTTCGATCAATCACCCTTTGTCTATTTAGTGATCTATAATTATTAGGAATAATGTCCTACAACATGGAATGAATATTTCAAGCTGGAAACTCCGCACCCTGTGTCATATCAATTATCATGAAATTTAGACATCGTTCTTCGATCTCCTCATGAAAATAATTGGGTTACTCTGAAAAGAAAACGTCATCCTTATGTTCAGCTCAGACGAGGAGCAATACTGTCAGCCACTCCAAAAACTCATATTTGATGGGCATACGTGCGGTTTGGATTTTTCTAGCAGTAGCATATTTAGTTTCTCTGTAGTTCAACTACGTGGGTGATTATAATATTGATAATCATTTCACAGCTCTATGGGTGTGAAATATGGAACCGGATCGTAGGCATATTAAGTAGCTGAAACAGTCCCATGCGAGATCGCTGCGAAATATAAAGGACATCGGCTGGCATTACAGTGTCGCAAACCAAGAAGTGAGGTACTTTTGGTTTATCAAGTATTGTCGATGTTGCTGAGGGAACCCATTTTACGTGGAGTGGCCGTGTCGTCAGAATGACTGAGATACAAGGTCACTCTGAAGGGGAACCTCAGATATAATACAGCGGCATACAGCTACGTGAGCTTGAAGCCACCGTTGCAAAGAGACCAGCGTGGGGGTCGCTCATTCACAAAGCGACAGTTGCCTTCGAAGAGGACCGGCGGCAACGTCTCGATGCTGCGGAGGACAGACGTCACAGAGCAGCGACCACCTCAGTCTGGACAATAGACGATCGCTGCGACACTTGCTGGTGTCTGTGTGCTTCCAGTTTTGAACTGCTGAGCCACATACGTTTTCATCGCTGAAAACACAGACAGCATCATCATCGAACTTCGATGGACAATGCCTTTAGTGATTAATTGTATTTCCCCCCTCTCTTTTCCATAAAAACAGAAAACAAACAACAACAACAACCCAACAAATATGAGATTGAAAAATCCAGTTTCTGGTGTCAAGACCAACTAATAGTCGCCATTTTTGATGAGGAAAAGTAAAAGTCGAAGAATCGGGAACTGATGATGAATCGAACCAAGTTTTTTTGGTCTCTTTACAATCAAAAACCATTCTGTGAATTTGAAAGAAAAAAAAAAAAGCTTGATTTTTATGGTATTTCTCGTAATCATTGCCGCTGTGGGCCAAATGACAGACAAAGAATAAATAGGCCTGTTGATCAGATATGGAAGTCTGACACTGCTGTACGGCTCGATTAGAAACCTTATAACAATGACGCAGTTTTGCATGAACATTATGTATGGCTGTTTAGTTGGTACATGTGCTTGTCTGTATTATTGTTACGAGTTGAGTTAATTTTAATTTCAGTATGGGTTTGAACAGTTGCAGGCAAGTGGGCGTCATATGGAATTAACGACAGCATCGATCATTATTACACAGCTATTAAATGTGGCAGCAGCTGTTGAGTCTGACTGCATGGGAAGTCGGATTTAACCCATCAACTATCAACCCATGGATAACTGGGGAAACGGAACACTAACCATCCATAGTTCGAACCCAGTTAAAAATTTGACCAAATTAGAAAGGGGGTGAGGGGGCTGGTAGTTGTAAAGCCATCGCTCTGACAACAACAACAAAACTTCATGTATACAATAAACTTCAAATAATTTGTATTTTTGCAGCATACAACCTTTTGTCTCATTTCAACCTCGCGCCAAGCCTTGCTCACGGCGTCGCAAATCGCTTCAAACAGTGCCTGTTAGTTCAGCCTGCGGAAGGGCCGTAACTTTCCTTCCACGTCCACTTATCACGAGGCCAGTGGCATGTCACTTTTCCCGGTGGCGATATTTATTCTGACCCAGAAAACCAGAGATTGTGCATTGTTTTAACTCTCAGTCTAACCCACAGAATAAATATAACATTTATATTATAAAGTTAAGTCTGTGGTCTAACTTACGCACAAGCGGCGCACTCAATGCATTCGAAAACTTAACTTTTTATGTCAGTGAAAATTCGACTTTCCTGTGAAATCTCATGTTTATGCGATGAACATTTAAAATGGGTGTCCAGAACAGTTTGTTTTGCGTTTCGAATTACTGAAATTATTAATCATTTTTCAAAATTTGGCTCGATAAAATGTTGTAATTTTTGTGAATTATATAATATACATTTTTCACAACTGGAACTGGGGTGAGTGCCAGAGCAACCAAGTGAAAATAAAAGTTGTTATAGAATCCTTACCTTTGATCGAAGACGAAGACGTGCGCTTATATTTGTAGAGAACATGCGTAGACATAGTGTTGATAATACCTCAAAAAATGGTTGCGATTCGTCAAATCATTTTTTAAATGCAGGTACTTAAAACTACGAAGTGGTTAGGTAACATTGGAAGGAATGTGCTGACTTTGAGCGTCTATTGTGAGAAGAGTTTTTAAGCTACACCCACCTTTTTTTCACCAAATAATATATTGACGTCTGCTTGACATTGGTGAAAATATAAGGTTGTACCTATGATAAAAGCAAAGTGAAGAAATGATCAAATATTATTGTTATAAATCAGCATATCTTCACGCCCCAAGGCGACAAGCCGCCAGGTAATATGACCTCCGTGACACCCCACGATCCAGCCGGCGTAACTCAGGTGTCACGAATGTGACGGCATGTGCTACAATTTCACAGATATTTTGTGATATTTTAAATGTGTTGTCATAGTTCATTTCCAGCAGAGTGGGGCTTAGGGCACGCATGTTGACATATGTATTTTTTCAGTTTCATCCTGTGGGTCATGCAAGAGCATTGACATGTGACAAACCGCTGTGCATATTCTGACATATTTGCACGTTCTGTAGTTTATCTTGTTTCAAAGTTAAAATTGTAGCAAAAAAAAAAAAATGACTATGTATTATTTCATTTGCAATCTATGTACACCCATGAGTATTATACAATTATAGTGTAAAGGAGGTCGCAAAACACTGCCGAGGACCTAGAAATATGGGGGTTTGACCAAAATTCTGTTTGAAATTACTGTAGTTTGCGATGGTGGAATAAAATTGTGTGTATATATTTGTAATATGCTTAGCGAGGACAATTTTCAAAGTGAAGCCCCCACTTTTCCACGTTTTTTTTTTCTTTAAATCTGATAGTCCTAGCCTTTCCTGTCCGTGTTTTTGCATCTTAATTCTTATGACATTCAACAGTGCGTGTTTACTAAACAAAATGCTCAACGGGCACACTGTGCCTGAAAATTATAAAAGTGGCCAAGCTTCAGTGATGGGAGTATTTAATGTGACAGTGCTTTATTGTAGTTATAAAAAAATACCAATGCGCATCGATAGAGAAGGGCCTAGGGCGGGATTCAGAAGATCCGAAGTACATTCGCAATAATACTGATCGTAATCTAGTAACAAATTTATCGCGATTAACGACGGGTACCCCAGTTAAAATGACCTAAGCGCATAGCTTTCGGTTTATCCGAACTGTTTTTGGCGGATTAAAAAAAAAAAATCCATTTATTTTGTTCTCGAGCAGGCAGGCAAGTTCATTTTTCCATGGGGGCTAGGCATGAGTTTGCTTGCTACTGAAGTATTTCTGGTAGAAACGGGGCGTTTGTCTCTCTGGCTCATGCTGTATGTTGTCTTTTCCGGATGAAATAATCACTAGACATTCGGCAATCAATACAATGA
Source organism: Onchidella celtica (assembly GCA_963931925.1). Lineage (NCBI taxonomy): Eukaryota > Metazoa > Mollusca > Gastropoda > Systellommatophora > Onchidiidae > Onchidella > Onchidella celtica. The sequence goes on from OZ007575.1 coordinate 17,481,080, forward strand.
TAAAAATAAAATATCATCAGTAAGTGTAAATTTTGGATCATATTGACTGATCATAGCCTAACCGACGGGACTGCCAAAGGAAAAAAACCAAAACGGTCATGAGCTGAGTTTCTTCCCCATACTGTCGCCAACGCGGCGGTCCTCGCTGATACTGGTTTTGAGTAGGGCGGGCGCACATATGCCAACTGCTGTCGTGTTGCCGTCGTGTCTTTGTTTCATGTTCCTATCGCTGCAGGGGTGTGCCCGTTTTTGTTTTTTTTTTAAATTCTTTTTTAGAAACAGAAAAGATAGACCACTGTTTGGTTTGTGGCGCCATGTCCCATTAGTTAATGCTGTAGGTCATACAGTTGTGAGTTCTCACAATCATAGAGCTACAAAACATACAATTTGTCAGAATGTTGAGATTTTTTTTTAATTAGTCAGGGACATTTCTCCAGAAGTAGTTGAGACTGACATGAAAAGGCAATGCCACAAAATGTTAAGTATAGACGAACCAGTGTGTCCCAGCAAAAGCTGTCACGTTATTGACGTTTTCCTTGCTTTTTATCTCAACAAAACAATTCCTAGAGCACCTGCCACCTGGCACGCTGCAAAGCAATGATTTCAAGATTAGTTTGCTAACGATCTGGGGCCTGGAGTGGCTGGTCCTGGAGAGGGGAATGAGAGTGACAGGGGGCGGAAGTGAACTGTTAGCCCCGCTTCCGACACTTCTGATCTCATACTATTCCATTCAGTCGTGTCCCTTCTCCCCCCTCCCCTCCCCTCCCCTCCCTTTTCCCCAGTTGAATATAGTTTTCATTTTGATCTGGGCCACTTTCCGTTGGCAATACATGTGTGTATTGTTTGTTTGCCATCGAATGTGTCTTGTCTTCTCTAGAAAATTATTCATCAAAATAATGAACAGACATTTGTTGTCAAACTGGAACATAAGCCGTTGAAGAGCCAAATGTCAGTATCAGATCTGTGCAAGCTGCTACTTTTGATAAGGAATTATTGCCATGCACAATACTTGTTTTATTTAAATGCTAATGCAAAGTTAACACCGACATATCAGCATGTCATCCCTATTCTGCTCTGCTCCAAGCTCAAGTCAATGGCTTTTATGTCAACAATGGAATTCTGGGACGGATGAATGGGAGGAAGAGATTGTTTGTGTATATTTTTCTTTTTTAAAGCTTAATTTGCTGAATGTACTTCAAAAACAGTTAAGGGGGTGCTTTTGAACGGTTTTTGAATACCGTATCATATGTAGTGAAAATGAATACAAAGCACATCCGTATTATATATCCGAATTACTATTCAGTCGACCGTTGAAACCTCTATATAATTGGCATGAGTAATATTCTGTACATGTAGTGTCTATGTTATCTTAACATTCCTGATGAATTGTGTGTAATAATACTTGTATTCATCTTTTTACTACCCATCGACCGTACGCAGGTGGCGCTCATACATGAACATAATATTATGCCACGTACAAACTGAGAGATCGTAAACTATAAATTGTGAAACTGTATTGCAGCTGGAGCGCACGATCACGGTGCATCAAAAATTAACTCTCCCAATAAAGACCATGATTCATAAGGAAAGGCACGTGTTAGATGATGCAAAGCAGGTGTGATCGAAGAAACAACAGCAACAAAAATGAACCAGATTCAAACAACTGCTCGCAGTGGTAACAGTCAAAGACAGTCGTGTGTTGGCAGTCAGGTGGGAACGTGTACTTTGCGTGTGTGAACGGGGTTTCTTAAATGTAGCACACATTTGTGTCACGGTCTGGTCACTTATCATTATAAATCTACAGGATCATAGGTGAACACACATGCGACAATGGCAAATATTTGTAACAGCAGTGAAGAATATCCCACAGCAAGGAAAACTTCAGCTACTTCCACTGGATCTAAAACAACAACAACAACAACAACTAACCAATCCATGACAAATGTATCATTTATAATCGCCCTCAGCACATCTTTGGCGTTGAAAAAGCAAACACCATCCTCACTAGATGGCATGAATAACAATGCTTCAGACATGTTTTTTAACGCATGGCAGTAGCTCTATCATTATCGAGCACTCTTATTACATCGGCATGGAAAAAAAGAGACGAGCGAGGAGGAATTGTATAATTCATGCATGATTGTGTTGATAATTATTTATGATTGCATTTCACAAAATACGTACCGGTTTTCTTTCTTTCTTTCATTCTTTCTTTGTTTCTTTCTTTTTTACTTCCTTTCTTTCTTGTTTTTTTGTGAAAATAAGAAAAATACTGTCACTTTTATTGATTAAGCACGAGTATTATTGTGTTGGTGAGAGGGACAGGTCTAGAGAAGGGCGCGTTTTGATGTGCTATAATTAAACCTTGCTACACATCTCAGTATCGTGTCCAATAGCTTTGATGCAGTCAGAGAATGTTAGTACTCTACATTCCTTGATGCGATAAAGGGGTAGCTTCACGGGGCGAGGTTCACCGTCTCATGTGTGTGTTATTTACAGTACTTAATATTGCACATGCAGTTGCCCACAAGGCCGTCATTTCTTGCGGGAAACATAAATTGTAATACCTGTCGTAATACTTATGTATTTCCTTTGTCCTTTTACGCACTATCGAATTTCATTCTTTCTTGATATTAAATTTCTCGGGAGGAAAACCTGATTGCATTGCAATGTATGATTATAGCCTTTCATTCACTCACTTCCTTTCCACGGAAGGGCATGGTGTAGAACCTAAATGGATATTTAAATCACATTTTGATTCGTAATTTACGTTTTTTTTTTTTTTTACAAAGGGCTCTACCTCCACGACACAAGTTACATACAAACCCCATGCATGGAAATATGTAAGAGTAGACCTAGCCGGGAAAACTGCAAAATCTGCAGGGCGTTTGACTTTATTTCTGTGATTTGCACAACTTCTTTGGTTCCGCACAATAAACAATCAGGCGAAATGCTTGGTTGGCATTTTTTTTTTTTTTTAAGGTATTGCTAGTTAATGTTTCTTTCGTACATACGCACTCTTTCACCCTTCTTTTTTCTGCCTGTTGTCTATCTATCAGAGTGCATGATGAATATTTTCTTTATAGACAGACGGGCTGGAAGGAATGCTCGTGCCGAGCATTAAATACAGGCCCAAACCCGTTCTGCCTTCCTTTGCTGATCTGCTGCGGGGAATATCTTTCTTCATGTGTGTATCACAGTCGAACACAAATAAGGAAGCCATGGTTGGAGAAACAAGCATTGATATTCTGGTCAAAACAAGCTGAGATTTGGTTGTTGTAACTGTCTCATGACTTGAACTCAATTTTTGCGAAAACTGGACATTGACCACATGTAAACCTGGGCAACGATGTGCGCGATATAAAACAGTAAGCAGAAGAGGGTTAAAACACACAAAATCCACCCATCCCTCTCTCTCCACCCTGTTTCTGCCCGAATGGCTTTTGCTGCTGGATGCTTTTGGGGCGGCTCCACTGCCCACGGTTTTATATTTGAATACATCTTCACATTAGTTTTACGAGTAGTTTATAAACCCACTTTTTGCAAACGTTGAGTTCATGTCATCAGTGGGCATTCTGTTGACACGTGGTATCTCCTAGTAATTTCAAGTGTATACATTGTCCGTAAGTAGGTGACAACACTGAGCTTTTCAGTGCATTACTAGCTGTTTAGAGGACCTCCACTTTGAAGCCAGATGTCGTACAAAATGGAATGGTGACATGTCACATGGTGTCAGATGCTGAATTTTTAGGATACTTGTGTTTCGATGTCATCTCCAAATAAGTTTCCATCGATATTATTAAATTATATGTTTGCGTGAATTTAAATACGGTTTTTCCGCATGTTGGAACTTCTGGATAAGGCAGTCCATGTCAAAACACTTGGGTTTAGGCAAATAACTTTAAATAACGCATTAGTCCGTGCCATTGCTTTTCTTGTGCTGTAGTATATATGGGCACATTCTTCATTTAATATGCAATGCAGCAAGTGGTGGCATGGACGCACTTACCGTGTTATGATCATATGTCATCTCTTGTTTCTGTCAGCGGGGATCTCCCATTGAATGATAGACGGGGGATTTGCATTGCTGATTTACTGTATTTATGTGTTACAAATTCTATATCCCAGTCTCATTCTGTTCAAATTCTTGTGAATGTAAATTGCAGTTTAATGAATATGGTTTCCTGGATGTTCAAAGATCCAATTTGATGGCATTTGGTAGAATTAGATTGCAGTATTTCAACCCACAATCGTTTCCATTAGCACAGTATGTAAGAATCAAACATCACGTGGGCTCTCGTAGAGAGGGGATATAATAAAAACAACAACAACAACAAAAAAAAAACAAACAAAGGATGTTATCAGGATAAAATGGAAGCTTGCCAGATGTATCTGTACTGATGATCAGGAAAGTGAAACATGTCAGCTATAATCCTTCTAAATCAGTCTGTGTGCAGCTACAACCTTTCCTTGTGTTTTGTTAGAGGTCTACACTGGCATTCAGAAGCGAGACAAGAGACGAAATGAGGGTTATAGTGGAAAAGCACAACGGAAAGAATACACCTCATTCTCCCCTCCCTTTCTTCTGCTCCTCCCTCCTCCCAAATTTTCATTCCCCATCCTGTTAAATAATAGAATATTTTATTGAGAATTTGGTTAAAAATTTGAAACTTGAGTGTTATTTTAAAATAATTATATTGTGAAATCGAGATTGTGTGTGGTTGTGGAGGTCACTAGCAGAATATAGTTGGGGATTTTGATTGCCAGCAAAATCAGAAGTGCGCCTTTCATCTTAAATTGACCGATTTGACATAAGCTTGCAAAACAATATTGATTGTGGCTGATGTTCACGTATAATTTGATAATCTTCCAGTTTTTGAATTGTCAGCGAGAATACAAATTGTCCAGATACGTTACCACTTTTTCTGTTAGAGGAAGATTATTTCTCGTAAAAGGAAGTAATGTTGAGGACTTGAGTGAACGGAGAGGGGCGGCCGGGAAAAAGTGAGCAAGGTAGTTTTTGACAGGGATCCCTTCAGAATGGCCTAATGGGCACAGGCTATAATTGTAATAGCTATAATTAGCGTCATGCCATATGATACCCAGGGCATTTTTGTTTGTTTGTTGCTGTTTTGTTGAAGATAATAACGTTACATCCATATACAGCTAGTTGAGTTCTATTTAGAGGTCTGTTATATTTATTATAGGCTTTCGTGTTTGTAAAATGCTATGATTACAACAGCTATTTTGATGCAGACATGCAGTTCTCAATTTGTTTTTCTCAGTGCCGTGCATTAAAAGAGCCATTGGAGTTCCCATTTGATCTAGCCTTGGAGTAACCGATTTGCTGCTGAGTGAAGTTACATCAATTATTACTATAGACCTAGGTAAAGTTTAATCTTTTGCATCGCCCTGTAATGTGTTGCTGGATTATAAATTATTATGAAGAACGAAACTGAACGGTTCTTTAAAGGATTAAATATAAAATATTTACAAATATTGTGGTGTAGGAATTAAAATCAGGATAATTTGATTATAAATCTGCACGCAGTCGGTGGAGGGTAAAAAATACAGTGTAAAATATGACAGTTCAGAAGATAACATTAAAAAAAAAAATGATTCAGAACCTGTCTCAATAGAGAATCTGTTTGGGTTGCACGAAAGGTTCCTTGTTCAGTTGGGAAGTGGACGGGGGAGCCATGATTAGATTTTATGGAAGTGGCAGTTCGCTGGGGACGAATAATTGATCATTAAGATGACGAAATAACCGCGGTAACGAGGTTGTCAAACGTGATTTAGATTAAACTGCGGCCTTGTGCAAGGAAACATGACTGTAAGAGCAATGTTCCTCTTCATTTGCAACGAGGAATAGGGGCGCCGTAGTACAAACAGGAGAGAAACGGAGTCAGGGAGTAGAGGCTTTGAGGAACTGACGGCTGCAAGTAGGAAACATGTACAAGCTGGTGGGAAAAAGGGGGGGGGGATGGCAGGGGGGGGGGTAATTAAAAGACAGATTAAGATATCAAATCTTCCTGATTATTTGAATATGTTTGTGTATGTCATGTCTAACCTGTGTATATTCGTGTTTAAATATGTGCCTACATCGTTTTTTCCTGTATCTGTCAACCCATTGCAGCTTGCATGGATGATGAATTTTGTCGCGTCGAACAAAAACCTACCGCATGACAATAGGATTCCATGTGATACATTAGCTGACAGGACATGTTACTTTTGACATACAATCTAATTGTACTGATTACGCTGGACAGCTGCCTGTCTACTTACTTGTGGAATATTCCTTCATATTTTGCCACCCTTCGTTCCCATCTGGTCCAGCTTCTGTGTTGTGAAACCATGAAAATCAATAACGTAAGTCGTGCATAGTACTACAATCCCGAAAGAGCTGTCCTTACTGGTTGTATAGTCTTGGAATAATCGGATCATCATTGCTATGACCAAGCCATCACCACAAATCTGCCTTCGTTCGGAAAAAGATCCTATCAGCCAGTTCATTTTTTTAAACATCATTTTATAGAATGAAAAGTGCTCTAACCCTCTACCTGGGTTGTAATTTTGCATGACTAATAGTCACTTTTAGCCAGTAATGGAAATCGTAGAAAGAATAAAGCAGGGCGGAACACGGAAAGAAAAGATGTCGGCGTGTTTGATTTTGGCACAAATCTGGGTTTTTTTTTTTCATAGCATGACAGAAATACCAACAGCAGAGGCAATCATATTTAATCACCCCTCGCACGCGACCTTATTATAAGGCATGGGCGTGATTGTTGTACTACCATCTTGTCAGCTTATCATTTTATTCCCTGTGAAACTGGACGGGTTCCAGCACATAACCTGTCTCCTTTCATCTTTCATATCGCCGAAGCTTCAGCCCACAGATCAGAATTATGTCACCTCGGATTCAATCGATACTATTTACATTCTGACGGAAGAGAATCGCAAATATTTCAGCACATTCTTGTCCAAAAAAAATAAAAAAGTTGGGGTGATCCAAGTGCGGGACATCAAATCTCGCCCTACAACTCCCACATTTTACGTGAAATTTCAATAAATCAGGCCTGGGGTGAGATCTTATCACTAGTGCAAGCGCTTTAATCATATCTTTTTTCTTTCAACTTCATGCTTTCTTTTCTAGCTAAGGAAGATTTAAGTTTAGCTATATATATGATTTTATTCCGATTATGGTTTTTATATGTTTTGCAAACAACTTTGAAAAAGTTGAGCAGTAAGTTTTTTTTTGGAGGAGGGGGGGGGGGGGGGCTGGACAAAATCATCACTTTCTCTTCTGTCAACCCCTATGTTTGTGTATGGTACGTATGTCATTGATGTGCTGTGTCCGATGACTCGGGTGGATTTTATATGTCATATGACGTATTATAACATTCTATACTCCTGTATTTGGTGGGTGAGTTTTACCTGTTGTAGATAACATTACGTAATCTCTGCCGGAACCTACTGGTTCACGCGTGTTGTTGTAAATCACCGTGGATCTCTCATTTTGGCATCGCATTGGCAGATAATCGGTAAATCTCAGGACGAAAAGGCAAGTAACAGAACGTTTGGAAGCAACAGTCTTTAAATAAAATCCAAAATAAAACTAGCACAGGATCAGACAAAAACAAAACGAAACAAAGAACGCAATGGAATTGACATTGCTTTTGTTAGAGTCTAGAGTTTCACCAGTTTTCCCTGTCTTGTTGTCCGCTAAGCATAGATGATGACGAAGGGATTTTCAAGGATCAAGACGCGGTTAAACATACCAAATAAAAAAAAACAACAAACTAGATCACAAAAGGCAAGACAGACAGCATAAGAAACCGTTGGATTAACCATGTATTCAGATGAGTTAACCGCGGCGGGGACGAGTGCTAGCTAGTTATGTATGCACAGTATAGTAAATTAGTAATCACCAGATGAACGCTGCGTGACAACGACATCGTATGTCTTCTGCATAGCTTCAGTCTGTATAAGTGAGTTGATCGCCGATGATTACTACAAGTTTTACCCCAGGGAGCTTGCACTTACGTAGGAGGAAGTGACTCGCCAGGGCTTAATTCCAGATGAAATTCAGGAGGGAGCAATTGTCAGTTGGCAATTATTCTTCTGGAATAACGTAGAACATGAAGTTAATCACTGTCAGCTAAAGAATGGTGCTCAGTGATTAGCTTAGGATTTGTACCCAGTCCCAGAAATATAGCTTTCATTCTTTGTGTTGGAATAAAGATCCGACACACCATATAGACATCAAGCAGTTTATCGGACGATTTTGAACGAGGAGATACTGTATTTCTAAATTCAGTTCTTACCACTTTACTTTGTTTTCTTTTGTGCTTTTTGTCGTGTTACCGTAATGAAACTCGAATGACACATTGTCATTGATAATAATGCAGTTCTGCCAGAATTCCAACTCTGAAAGTAAGTACCGTGGACCGCCCCCTCTCCTCCACTAGATCATGAGGCTGTCTTTTTCTTCTCTTAAACAGAATGAAGTTCTTATTCTAACAAATAAGGTAACATGTTTAATGCAGCCTAGGCTATAAAGTGGGAAGATGGCTTCCACAAAGGACCAGCGATATATCATTTAATCAAAGAACACGTGCTTAAAACTACAGTGTACTAGTTATAGGTAAACCATTCAGTAGAACATGAATCGAGTTTCTGTAAATAAAATTACGGAACCATCCGCCCAATCTGAGGTTTCAACCTTGACAACACCTTCGTTCCTGCTCGAGATTTTAGTCTGAACACCATGAATCAGATGAGCTCAAGCTCATACATATCTGATGAAAGTTGTTACAACCATGTACCTCAGTAGGAAAAAGTAATATAAATGTACTCAAACAAACAGACTTGTCTCCTAGCGCACGTGCCTTCAAAGCAAAGCTTCTTCTCTGGACTATCGGTTGAGAACGTCTTAGTTTTTGGAGCCGCTGACTTGGACATTCATGTAAGGAAAAAACATGAATAAGTTTCTTCATTCCAATCCGTTTCTCCGAGTCTGGCACATCCACTGGCATCCTCACACCCAGTCTACAATTAATAAGAACTAGTTATTAAGGGTCTGACTTAGTCTTGGGTATCTAGCCAGACCATAGAAAGAAGGGATGAGAGGAAGGGAGAATGAAAGATAAGCGCAATCTCCGCGCGAGCACGTCCAAGTTGAGGCAAGCGCAGTCAAATGGTTGGCCCCTCGAGCAAATAGTACTGACGGACCCTGGCACCCTCCTATCTCGAGTCGATAGACGAAGGGCAGCACTGGGCGATTCCAAACTGATATCATGATGGAAGAGTTCCTAGTCGAATACTCCATAAGTATCATTTGGATGTAGACTGAATTCGTCATGTTGTCGAGTAATTTTGACAAGACACTTTCCAGATTGATCTGCACTGACATGAAGAGTATTTTTGGTTAATGCCACTGACAAAATCAGGAAACATTCAGCAAGAGCGATGTTGTCGCCAGGGGCAAAAAAAAAAAAAAGAAGAAAAGTGTAAGATGAAGGTTACTAGTAGTAGTAACGGCGTCTGAACGATGTCAGTACTGTTGATGAAATGGAATTAATCGAATGCTACAATTGATTTTTGGTCGAGAACAACTCAAGAATGGATTACGGTTTTTATGGAGGGCCACATTCCACATTTATAATGACATTTCAGGGCCCACAAGATTTGTGTTTTAAGACCCTTCTGGGTGATCGTAGCACTTCTGACCGCTTTGCTCCATTTCTTGTAACTATATTCTCATATTTTGTTGGACTGCCGGTAATTGCGTATTTCACACCCTGCCTTTTCGGATTTGTAAGTCGAAATGTTTTGTCTGTACTCTTGCCTGTCAGCCTTCTTCGATTTCAATCATTGTACTTTGATTCCTAACTCCTCTTCCATTTCAGTTTTCTACCCCCTTCTGACTCTTCATCCCAATCGATGATAACGATGTAATTAATTGTCGCGTCTACTCATAGTTTTTCTTTCCTTCACATGTCAGTTTTTGTGTGCTGGCATCTGTATTTTGTTGTTTTATTCCTACTTTCCTCTCATCGTTCCTCTCTCATCCTCTTTCTCTTTTCAGATTTAAACAATCTATATTATTAACTTAGAAGCTGAAGTCGTCTTGTTTATAATATCTGTACCTTTGGTGTTTGACTTCGCTTCTCTATTTCTCTTGCTTGGAGAAAGCTGACAGTGACAGGCAACTCTCCCCCCCCCCCCCCTTTTTTTTTTCCTCTCTCCCATTAAAAGGTAGGAATTAGTTGTTGTTTTTTTATGATGAAGCTATAAGTGTGGTGAGTTTCCAAATTGAGTGAAACAACTTTGACATCACATAAATTGACAGCAACAACGGGTGATCTTCTTTCTATACTAAAACTGCCTGTGCTTGCGAGCGTTATAGGATCATTTCATTCTCAGCGGATCTTCATTCAAGTTGCAAACAGATTTGCGATAATTAGGAGCAGGGCAGTGAAACTGGACTGGATGAACGGCTGGTGCAAAAATAGACCAGTCATTTTGATGTTTAATATTTAAATTCTGACGAGATGCTTCTTTAAGAATATTCATGTATATGGAAGTGAGAAGGTCTGAACACGAGGCCCTAATATTGCTGTGAATGTCTCGGTAGATGTAGCACTACGACACAGACCTCTAGAACGGGCTGTGACAGGGAGGAGAGATGGATGAAGAGCCAGGGTCAGGGTTCATGTGGATCACAGTATTGCTTTGAAACCTTTGATTTCCCCAGCGCGAGTGTAATTCTTGCCTTTGCATGGCTAGGCGACCTCGCTGCTCGTTTCCAATCCCATGCATCAAAGAAGACCGTTGATTATAAATGTTGAGTAGGCTGTTGTAGCGCTTTCGCCTTGGCTCAACTAAAATGACCGCAGTGGCACCGCGACATTGATGATTAACAGTTTATTTTGTTCAGCATTGGAGGAGGAGGAATAGACTTGTTTATTTTTTATGTATTAATTTATAATGAATATGCCCGGCTGTAGATATATAATATTATATATATGTATGAGAGAGAGAGAGAGAGAGAGAGAGAGAGAGAGAGAGAGAGAGAGAGAGAGAGAGAGAGAGAGAGAGAGAGAGAGAGAGAGAGAGAGAGAGAGAGAATGAATGAATGTCTAAATTCATTTCATGTTTACATTAGGACTAGCGACATACATCACTTACAAATCAAATACTGATTGCTTCCCTTCTTTTATCTGAACGCTGGACGGCGTATACGCTTAAATCCGTGCAGTAGATTCCCCCGACTGTGTGGCATGCAATTGCCAACTATCAGTAAAACTTATTTTAACTGAATGTGTCGACTTCATGCATATCCGAAGAAAGCACTATGCGTGCGGAAAGAATTATTTTCTGTCCTGGATCCGCAACGCATCCTGTCCTTTCTGAGAGAGGCTAAGATCTGCAACTTGATTTAATAACTTTTAAACTCGCTTAGAAAACTTTTTCCAGATCTATACAAAACAACGTTTAAAAAGAATTTTACCAATGTGTTAAAATTATATGAATGTATTTAATTCTGTGTTAAACTTGACAGCTCTGAATACGAAATATAAATAAAGAAAGTGTACCCAAATAGACCGTGAAGGGCGCAAGATGGCCGTTATCGTGCCGACGCGCTGTAAAACCCAAACTCAAAGTAATCATGCACTGAAATAATACCGCACGATAATTATGAAAGATTTGTCGTGGAAAAATAATTAGCAATGCGTAACCAGCAAGATGTCAGTATGCAACGGTATTCAGTACGATTAAATCGCGAAAAACATGCCTTGACTTAGCCAAATGTTCTTTGGACAAAACTATGCACGTGAGATGGGCGAGGTTCATTGGTCGACTACATACAGCTTGGAGACCGCACTCAAGTGCCGTGGAAATGTATCATTCAATAGAATTGTGGTTTGTATGCTATGTTCCTCGTGCATGCAATTCCCGTTTCTTCACAGAGAATTTAAGTCTGGAAAAACGTCTATAATAATGATTATGTAATTTGAAAATTAGAATGACAGCTAGTTATTTTGACAACTGTCTATCTTACGACGCTTTTACTTTGTGATTGGGCTCTACTCGATAACAATTATTAAGCCGCCTTGGATGCCGTAACCGCTGAGATGGCTGTTTTTGGGTCAGTGTCATTGGTGCAAAGGATAAATAATTTATTTTCCTTGGAATACTGACTGCCTGCAATACATTCTTTATGCATATGAAATTTATGCAACACGACCAAGAAAACAGTGCTGTGCTGGATGCTTAGTCCGATATTTCAGTCTATGTTGCTTCCTTGTGCAAAAGCTTTACGTCAAGAATGTCGTGAACAATATTATTCATTGTGAAAAGCTGAAGATTACGTAATGCTCACATTTAGTTCTGCAGGAATTGAAATAACTCCTACAGGCAGTAATATTTTTTGTTAACTGATATGCTGAGCCATAAGTATTCCCGAAATAACCGGTGATGAAGTGATCGCATTGCCAGATTCAGGCGTAAGCTAAAATGAATAAGCTCCAGCCTAGGTCCTCACAATCGGCAGGGCTCTCCCAAACTTTCAGAATTTTGTTTTTGTTAGTTACTTAAATTTTATTAATTCTTTTGTACATGTATGTAATCAATTTAGGCAATTTTTTAAGCTAATTAAACATAGGGTATTATACTTATATCTCCCTCTTACGTATTCAGATTTTCAGAGGCAGGTTTACAGGGTACCATTGTAATCTTTGAGAGTTATCAAGCCAAATATGTAATCAGTAGATGCATGCAGTCATGCGAAAACTAATATGTAATTTTATTGTAATACATGGCTATTAGTTATTACATAATTGAAAGGCATGTCACTTTTTTTTTGTGGCGGCCCTATTTTGTTTCGCTTTATGCACATTTTGCGAGAATGTTTGGTGTAACTTCGAACCGGAGGGGGGGGGGGAAGAATGCATTTATGCCTTATATGCCTAGGGCCTCACCAGGTCTAAATCGCATCCAGCACAGAGTAATGGCTGCCATCGGCCTACGAATGCCGGACAAAATGTGCACTGGGGCTGAGAAGTGAGAGACAGTCTTTTAGGCACCTAGCTTAGGTCCACGGAAATGGCATAAGCTGATACAAGAAAAAGCAACACAAATTGGATGGTTAGATCGCAGATTTTAAATAAACCTCGACATTTTTCAGTCCAAAGACACTGGAGGTTTTATATATAGCGAGAGAAACAGTCACTTCCTATCTCATAACAAGTCTTTGCCCATGGTTGTTTCTTTCTGCCCGTCTTTCCATCTTCTTTTCACTTTACCTTTCTTTCTTTCTTACCTCATGACTTCTTCCATGCCATTTGGTTTTCGTGTTGGAGAAACATCTTTCCAATTTAATGAGGCCTCCATCTCCTGGCTTCACTGAAATGATGTACTGAAGTTCCATCCAACCCAGGGTCTGCTGTTTTGCTGACACATACATAAATCCAATGGGAGACACTTAGTTTCATTTTTATTCAATAGCGTTGCTTGTTTAACTTCAGCGATAGGTGGCCTAAATAAGGACAGCGCGGGTGACCCAGTTTTATTGATGTAATAAATGGTGTGAATATAGAAGTATGAAGAATAGTTGAAACGGGAGGTCGTTGGCCTGTGAAAAAGAGAAATTATTTGAGGGAAAATAGCCTATAAAGAAAAGAAGGTCGAGAAGATTGGGACAAACAATAATTTGTAAATTGCAGGGGAAAATGGGAGGGGGGAGGGGGTGGCCAGAGAGGAAAAATCCAATTGCCCTTTGAGCTTGTGTGTAGTATGAAACAATCTTGACTTCAGTAGGTATGGAAATTGGATCTTTGCAATTTTCTCCCAATAGACTAGTTGCCGAGATGAACGGTTCAGGGCGATTGGTGTCACAGTTAATAGATGTAATGACTAAAAACACTTCGAAATTAATTTAACCATATTTTACATTCTGTTGGGGGATGTTATGATGAAAAGAGTGAGTGTCTGGTCTCTGTCAGACCCCGAGTGTGCAGTTAAGAGAGCATCAGGGTATAACTACTGTCTCATTATCATAAAGCTGCTGAAAGCAGCAACATTCACCTCAAAGCAGTATCCAGATCGCATGCAACACTGACATGTAGTTGTGAAGATGTAAAGTAAAATTATTATCATTTATTTGTGCTAAACACAATGTAAAATGTAATACTTTAATGTCTTTGTTTGCAATGCAAAATCTTAATGTGTGTTATGTGCTCGACCGCCCGCCCCCAACTACAGATTTTTAGGTGTATTATATTTTTCCATTCACGTAGCCGCCTTTTTGTAAGTACCCGACATGTCTTTTATTAAGCACACGAGTAAATGCGGTCAGTAATGAATTCATGAACTTTGCTAATTGTAGTCTAGCTATCTCGGTTACGTAGCTTGCGTTCATCAGTATAATAACTCGTGTGTACTCATGGATATGTCTTGAATCTTCACCACTGAGCATGGCAGGCTTGGGAATAAGAAATGTATGTTTTGATAAAGTGATGAACAGTGCCTCACTGATGATTTACGAAAACAAGCCTCACTATGCATCATGCGGTCTCATGATATTCACCATGTGCTATGGAAATGGCCGAGATTTATTTCTTAGACCATGGTTTCGCGATATAGGTATGTAAAAGAGTAGTTTTTTGTCAACAGGTGGATCGTAAGTGCAACCTACACTTTGTAACAGTAACAGACAAGGACCATAATATTATATTAATCTGCAATTACTTTCACAATACCTGCCACCCGAATCTAAAGATGAATTTTTGATGTGCGTGTCGGTATACATCCTCCAATAAAGGAGCGTGGGCAGTTAGTAAGTAGCAGATTTAGTTGATTTGTTAGGATTGATATTGAGAGAAATAATGGCAACCAGCCAGTCCTGGCTTTGAACATGGGTAAGAGTGATGCTGCATAATTTATGGAACCTTTTCACGTAGAGCCTATCAGAAATTGAAGATGGTTGATGGCAAGAATCCTATGTGCTCCACATACCAGTGTCTTGCGGCAAATGAATCAGGAAACATTAATGCCCCACGATTCGCTCAAGCTTTGACCATTATTGACGCCAGTCCAGTCTGGCAGTGGTCAGAACCAAGATGGAGTAACGTAAAGCACCGTTTCTGTCATTTTGTCTATTTCTGTTGTCTTCGTTTCACCACGGTAAATTTGGCCACCGATAGAAAACCGCCTTGATGTCCTTACAACATCGACCTATCGCTACAGATAGGCACAAGTCGAGTCTTGTCGGTATGAAAACTATGATGTTCCCAGTTCAGTATCGATTTTGTTGTGAAGATCACGTTGAATTGAAATAGGTGCCATCTCCAGTCGGTTTGACACTTCTTCCCTGTTGGGCAAGCATGATGTCTAGTCAGATCCAGTTAAGAAGACGATGCTATTCATTGATGGGTTAAACCGACAATCAGGTTGACTTTTTCATACTCAGCAGGAAAGAGCGTTTAAATTTAGATCGATATTCCAACGCCAGTGTTTCTTTCCCGGCACTCGCTTGTTTATCCTTGAACAGCCTCAATAATTTCCAAGCATTTTTCACCTGCCATTGCTTCCTAAATCGAGCTATTAAATAATGTGATCTGCGAAATCTGCTAATTCGCCGGTTCGAAAAAATAGAAAAGATGAGGGCAGATAGTAATGGGGATCAGAGAGGTCCCACTGGGAAAGGTCTGTGTTTTGAATGGATGTATTGCAATTTTGTATTCCTGCATGAAAATCGCTCTTGTTCTATAATCGTTCCGCTGGAGTAAACTCGTGAAAGAAGTTCATGAATCTTTGATGGATGTGTTTGTCACGAGTGGAGTGAGTGCAATTAAGGGGATTGCTACAGAGCGGGTGTAGAGTAAGAAAGGCTCACAGTAGACAGCAAGTTAAGCGTGCTGTTGTGAGTAGTGGGGGCGGGGTCTGAAGGAGGCGAAAGCGCGGTATTACTATCACTGCAAGTTAGAAGGTCCTAGGGATCGGACCTGTGAATAAAAGCCCATCGGGCGGACATAAAGGGGAAGCAGTCGAGAAGACTAGTGAGAGTCTTTCCAGTTAGGACTGGTATGTAGAACGTTGATTGATTATTATGATTGATGTATTATATTATATTCGTCTATTACCATGATGTGAATAAGTATATGTGAGGAATGTGGAAGTCCTTGATATTGGATATAGCAATGTGCGCCATGAGCGATAGATGAAAGTGAGTTCATGGATTTGTAGCGCGAGTGAGTAGTGTGTACTCCGATGGAAGTGTGTTACCGTAAGATGTGCGGTGAGTGAAAGGTGAACTAGTGTGTGTACGTTTCATGGGTTGTAAGGAGAGGTGGAGTGAATAGAAATGGTAGGGTATTATACCAATGTAATGTTATTCTTGTAGGTGTCGGGGACGGGCCGCAGAGCCACCTCGATGAGCACAGGGGATAGGCCAGCATAGGGCCGGAGGCCACACATAGGCCAGAAGTGAGGCTGTCAGTGCAGGACAGTAGAGGCACATAAAGTCGTGGCAGTCAGGCCACGGACAGGGACGTAGATATGAGAGTGAATGAGATACTATATTGTTGCCATGTTGATAGGCTCGTGAACTGATATTATGTTGTTGCCATGTTGATGGCTATGGAAATAATAATGTGTTATTGCCCTGCTGAGGTGCTAGGGGAGTGCTAAGGTGTATGACAATAGGGAGGGGATATTGAGAGACTGCGGTGCCAGTAAATTACTAATGTGTTGTTAAGACCCTGAGGGGAGAGGCTGAGGCCGAAGTGCCTTTAGGAGTAACTACCGGATTGTGGATCCGAGGGAGAGTGTGTGTGAGAATAAGGCCGTTGTACGGCAGTTGATTTCAATAATATAATGTATGTCCTTGCGCTATTATCTGTATAATTATGTTTAATAAATGTGTGAGTCTGATGGATTGTTCTGTTAAGTGTTAACTTGTTTGTTCGTGATTGTTGTCCTGTCATAACTATTACATCTCCCAGTCTGGGATTTGTGACACTGGGGGCTCGTCCTGTTTACCTGTGGTCATTTTGACATTGTGTATTCGTTATATTTAGTTGTTTTTCTGTTGTGCTAGGAATTCGTACTGTTGTCTTTGTTCGTGGGATGAATGGAAATTTCATGATGGTATCATTTATGTATGTTTATGAATAATAATATGTATTGATGCATGTATTTTGATGAATATGTACTAATGTGTACTTAAATTTCTGCAGAGTGTGTGTGCCAGCCTGAGGAGTCAAGCGGCCAGAGCTCCGAGGAAGGGGAGAAATTGAAATCAAGGGTGAAAGTTAAGTGAAAATTTTGTACCCTGGATTGAGGGCTGTCTTTTCTTGTCTTTTTCCGCTGTTTTGCTGTTTTTGTTGTCGTTATTGATTATACGGGCGGTGGCGCGGGTTTGCTGTGTTGAACTTAGTTTATCCTTTTAAAAAGGTGTGGTAAACTTTGGAACTTCGTTCATCACAGTGAACAGTTCTGTAGGGACCTGTAATATTGTTTAGTTGTAGCGTCGATATCTTCTCTGTTCCGCAGGAAGACGTATTCTCTTGTCCCTCTTTCTACCTATCTATAGATACGTTCTTTTTTTTCAGACTCTGTTCTTGTTCGTACCGTGTTGTGTAATCGGCGTAGTAGGTTGCATTTTTTTTTTTTCTTCCATTATAGTTTTTTTTTGTAGAAGCTTTGTCCTAGTCTGGTTCGTTGTCCTTGACGTACTTGTGGTCCTTCTACTATATTTCTTCATTCTTGTCGTTTCTATTTTCTTTTATAATTAATAGTGCATACATTTTATAGATATAGAATTAGTTTTGCTGTAAAGGTAAATTTCTGAATTATATTCTGAACTGGGTATTGTTATATCTGGTGTGATCTCAGGTCTCTGGTCGTATCGTTAGTGATCATACCGACAGGTTGGTCGTCTTATAATAGATACCATAACCATAAATCTGTGAAATGGCGGAACTCCAACAACTAATGAAGTTGGGTAAGGAACTTGGCCTGGAGGGAGAAGAGCTACGCGGCTGGATTAAAGAACAGCAGGCAGAAATGCGCGATGAGCGTGCTAAGGATAGAGAGCAGGAAAAAAAGGCTCAGGAACAGGAAAGGGAGTTTAAGCAACAGGAAAGGGAGGCTAAGGCTCAGGAGCAGGAGAGGGAGATAAAGTTAAAGGAGATAGAGGCGCAAGTAAAGATTGCGGAGTTAGAACTCAAGAAGAATACGCCAGCGGAAACGGCTGAGCGGCAGGTACACAATAAAGGTGGCGTTAGGATTAAGCTCCCTACGTTCGACGACCGGAAGGACGACATAGACGCCTTCCTTTACAGGTTCGAACTGAACGCACAATTGCAATGGGGGGAAAATAAGGAATTATGGGCCACGTACCTGGCGTCGCTATTGCAGGGGCGAGCGTTAACCTACTTTAAAGAGCTACAGCGCGAAGACGTGCAAGATTACGATAAGCTGAAGGCTTTGCTGCTTCGCCGATTTGCGCGTACCGAGGAATATTTCCGGGAGCAGTTTAGGCGAGCACGCGCAGATACCAGGGAGGACTTTGCTGCCTTCGTCGCGAGACTAACGGAGTATTTCGCGAACTGGGTAGACTTGGCGCATGTGGGCACGGATTTCGCTAAACTGAAAGACCTAATGATCCGTGACCAGCTGTACGCGTCGTGCCACAAGGATCTGGTGGCTTTCCTGAAAGAGAACGAACCCGCGACGGTGCAGGAGGCGTCTAAGTTGGCGGAGGCATACCGTACGGCGCATCCGTCCAAACCAGTCGCCAGGGCGTACGTCCAAGATGCTGGCTACGTCGCCGTTGTCGAGGGGTCGCCGGCAGGACTTGGGGACAGGTCGCGTCAGCATGGTGCCTATAGCGGGCAAGCCCAGGGGCAGCGTAGGGGCTATCACCAATCACCGGCATATGGATCCGGTAAGTTTGACAGAGCAGGAGGGCTAGGTCGCGGTAATGGCCGGGGGCGAGTTGTGACCTTTGCCGATGACCGACGGCATAGGGACTCTAGTTCCGGTCGCGAGGGGTCACGGGGACCCAGGCCTAGGGCAGCACAGGGAGCGGAGTGTTGGACTTGCGGACGCGTGGGTCACTTTTCGCGCGAGTGTAGGGCCGCGAAGTGTTGGAACTGCGGAAGAGCAGATCACATCAGCGTGAACTGCCCTGCAGGTAGGATAGCGGCGAACGTGGACAGTAGCTCCAGTCCATGTTCCCCAAATAAATTTCATCATGCGGCTGCGTGTGTTACATCGGACAACGGAGGCGGACAGTATTCTAAGTGTCCCAGTTGTGAGAAGTTATTATCTTCCGGTGTTTTACCTTGTGGGAGAAAGATCCCCGTTATAAATTCATGTCATACAGGAGGTGGTCTTAGGGTTTATCCGGGGTTTGTTGGGGACGAACCGGTCTCGGTTTTACGAGATACAGGATCTACCGTTGTGGGAGTGCATAGGGATTGCATTCGGGATTCACAGCTTACAGGTGAGACTGTCCCGTGCATCCAATTTTCGGGGGCCATTGAGAAATTACCCATGGCAAGAATAATGATAGATACACCTTTCCTTAGCGGGGAAGTCGAAGCAGTCGTTGGTTGTTTTCCAGGCGCCCAGCTCATCATTGGGAATGTATCACGGGTGGTTTCCCCTTCCGATGAGAACGTGCAAGCATGGTCGCAATCAAAAGGTATTGACTTTTGCGCCGCGGTCGAAACACGTCGACGGGTAGCGGATAAAGATAAGATTAGACCTTTGGCGACGCCAGCGGTCAACCTAGATATCACGCCAGAGCGCTTGGCGAGATTACAAAGGGAGGACCCATCATTAAACCCATGTTTTGGGGAAGCGCGAACCGAGAAAACGAGGAGATATAAGAACGGGTCGTCCTCCTTTATTGTTCAGGCGGGCATTCTGTTCCGTAAGTATGTAACGGTGTCCTCAATTTTAAAGCAGGTCGTTGTGCCAGCGTTGCTGATCGCAACAGTATTGCACTTGGCACATGATGTCCCATTAGCGGGTCATATGGGGATAGCTAGAACCAAAGAAAGGGTTCTTAAAAATTTTTACTGGCCATCGATCCACAGAGATGTGCAAGTCTATTGTAAGACGTGCAGTGCGTGCCAAAAGACGACGCATAAGGGTCGTACACCCCAGGCTCCTCTTCAGAAGATCCCCACGGTCTCGGAACCGTTTAAAAAGGTCTCGATAGACCTTGTTGGCCCCATTCACCCAGCGACCGATAGGGGGAATCGATTTTTCTTAACGGTCATATGTAATGCTACGAGATGGCCAGAGGCGGTTCCTCTGCGGACCATAACGTCGGAGGCAGTCGCGGAAGCGTTGTTTGCAACTTTCGCTAGGGTAGGAATACCAGAGCAAATTCTGTCTGATAGGGGCGCGCAATTTACGTCGCAGATGATGAAGGAATTGTTCCGCTTATTCAGTATACAACCCATCACTACCACCCCTTATCATCCGCAGGCTAATGGCATGTGCGAGAGATTGAACTCGACGTTAAAGTCGATGCTGCGTAAGGTAGCTGCGGATCGCCCTAAAGATTGGGATAGATATATCCCTGCGGTGTTATTCGCGTACAGAGAGGTACGGCAGGAGTCAACGGGATTCTCGCCGTTCGAAATGATGTACGGTCGTAGTCCCAGGGGCCCAACTGATGTTCTTCGGGACATGATGACGTCGCCATCATCGGGAGACGATGAGCAGATTTCGGTGTTTCAGTACCTTGTTGATTTAAGAGAAAGACTATCTTCAGCGCGCACTATAGCGGAAGAAGCTTCTGGTATCGCTTCGAAAAGAGCAAAAGACTATAAAGATAGAGGTTCCAAACTGAGAATTTTTAAGCCAGGAGACAAGGTCCTATTGTTGTTACCTACGGACCATAATAAGTTATTGATGACATGGAAAGGTCCTTATGTTATTGAGCGAGTTGTTTCAAAGGTAGATTACGCTATCCACATTGATGGAACGAGTAAGGTTTTCCATGTTAATATGCTACAGAGATTTTATGAGAGACCACAGTATCTGTGTGCACAGACAAGACCAGAGGAGACTGTCTTCTCTGCTGCTTGTACGGGGGTCGTAGACCAGTTGGACTGTGACGTAAGCGACACCGAGGCGCAGGAAGAGTTACAAATTCAATTGCCGGAGTTAACTGCGACACAAGGTTACAGGGACGTAAAAATTAACCCTGACCTTACGAGTTCAAGGAGTAGGGAACTTGAGTCCCTGTTAGCGTCATTTCCGGATGTTGTTACGGATTTGCCGGGTCGCACTACGGTGATCCAGCACCAAATAAAGTTGACTTCGGATAAGCCGGTATTTCTTAGACCGTATCCGCTGCCTTTTTCTTCGAGAGATAGAGTCATAAAGGAAGTTGAGTCAATGTTGAAGTTAGATGTCATAGAACCATCAACATCGCCGTATTCATCACCCATCGTCCTCGTGAAAAAACTTGATGGATCGGTGCGGTTCTGTATTGATTTTCGAAGATTGAACACTATTACGGTAGGCGATAGGGAGCCTATTCCGTTTCAGGAGGAATTAATAGCTTCATTGGCCGGGTCCACGTGGTTTTCCAAGATAGATTTGACGAAAGGGTATTGGGAAATCCCGCTTACTGAGGAGTCTAAACAATACACGGCGTTCCAAACGCCCATTGGATTATTCCAATTTAAGGTCATGCCATTTGGGTTGGTAAACGCGCCAGCGACGTTTGCACGATTAATGAGACTGGTATTGAAGGACATACCTAATGTCGTGTCATTCTTTGACGATATAGCATGTCATACGTCGACATGGTCTGATCATATTCAGACACTAACAGTAATTTTTCAACGATTACGTCATTTTGGGTTAACTGCTAAACCCGCAAAGATGGATTTGGCATGTCCAGAGATAATATTCTTAGGACATATTGTGGGTAGAGGTGTTCAGAGACCTGAAGAAACAAAAATTGACAAGTTAGTAGGGTTGCAAATCCCTAAAACAAAGAAACAAGTCAGAAGCTTAGTGGGAATTTTAAATTATTACAGAAAGTTCATTCCAAATTTTTCCTCCTTGTCATCTTCTCTTACTGACCTTACTAAGAAGGGACAACCCGATAAGGTCCAGTGGACGTCTGAATGTCAGACATCATTTGATAATTTGGTGACAGCATTATCATCGTCACCCATTCTGATATTACCCGATTTTCGATCTAATTTTATCCTCAGAACGGATGCGTCGGACTCTGGTGTCGGCGCTTGTCTTCTACAGGAGAAGAACGAATGTCTCCATCCTGTATGTTATGTCAGTAGGAAGTTATTGCAGAGAGAAAGAAAGTATTCTGTGATAGAGCGTGAGTGTCTTGCCATTGTCTGGTCCGTCCAGAAACTAGGACGTTATCTCATGGGACGAGAATTTTGTATCCAGACAGACCACAAGCCGCTGACATTTTTGTCGAAGAATCGTTCGTCCAGCCCACGCTTGTCTAGATGGGCATTGGCTTTGCAGCCGTATACCTTCGTTATTCAACCAATTCCAGGAACCAGCAATCATATCGCCGACTACCTTAGTCGAGCCTAGGGGAAGATTTCAGGAGCTTATACATCGGAGGACAGGAACATTGACAGGATCTGTGTGAATGAGTCGACTTTAAAATATTGACATTATAAATATGATATGAAGAATGGTTGATAGGTTGAATGGTTTTTGATTCTGTATTAAGTATTGTGGTTAGTTAGCTATTCATGATGTGACACATATATGCATATTTCAGGCCATATTGATCCCCATATTTTCCCCTGATTTCGGTATTTTATATACTAGGGGAGCTGCTAGGTCAGTTTTTTTAGTGTAGGTATTGCTCACGCTCACTCGTTGACAGTCATCTTGATGCGATTTGAAATTAATTGCATTAATTTTTTTGGGGTGGGGGATGATGTCACGAGTGGAGTGAGTGCAATTAAGGGGATTGCTACAGAGCGGGTGTAGAGTAAGAAAGGCTCACAGTAGACAGCAAGTTAAGCGTGCTGTTGTGAGTAGTGGGGGCGGGGTCTGAAGGAGGCGAAAGCGCGGTATTACTATCACTGCAAGTTAGAAGGTCCTAGGGATCGGACCTGTGAATAAAAGCCCATCGGGCGGACATAAAGGGGAAGCAGTCGAGAAGACTAGTGAGAGTCTTTCCAGTTAGGACTGGTATGTAGAACGTTGATTGATTATTATGATTGATGTATTATATTATATTCGTCTATTACCATGATGTGAATAAGTATATGTGAGGAATGTGGAAGTCCTTGATATTGGATATAGCAATGTGCGCCATGAGCGATAGATGAAAGTGAGTTCATGGATTTGTAGCGCGAGTGAGTAGTGTGTACTCCGATGGAAGTGTGTTACCGTAAGATGTGCGGTGAGTGAAAGGTGAACTAGTGTGTGTACGTTTCATGGGTTGTAAGGAGAGGTGGAGTGAATAGAAATGGTAGGGTATTATACCAATGTAATGTTATTCTTGTAGGTGTCGGGGACGGGCCGCAGAGCCACCTCGATGAGCACAGGGGATAGGCCAGCATAGGGCCGGAGGCCACACATAGGCCAGAAGTGAGGCTGTCAGTGCAGGACAGTAGAGGCACATAAAGTCGTGGCAGTCAGGCCACGGACAGGGACGTAGATATGAGAGTGAATGAGATACTATATTGTTGCCATGTTGATAGGCTCGTGAACTGATATTATGTTGTTGCCATGTTGATGGCTATGGAAATAATAATGTGTTATTGCCCTGCTGAGGTGCTAGGGGAGTGCTAAGGTGTATGACAATAGGGAGGGGATATTGAGAGACTGCGGTGCCAGTAAATTACTAATGTGTTGTTAAGACCCTGAGGGGAGAGGCTGAGGCCGAAGTGCCTTTAGGAGTAACTACCGGATTGTGGATCCGAGGGAGAGTGTGTGTGAGAATAAGGCCGTTGTACGGCAGTTGATTTCAATAATATAATGTATGTCCTTGCGCTATTATCTGTATAATTATGTTTAATAAATGTGTGAGTCTGATGGATTGTTCTGTTAAGTGTTAACTTGTTTGTTCGTGATTGTTGTCCTGTCATAACTATTACATCTCCCAGTCTGGGATTTGTGACAGTGTTTGGATCCACTCCACAGGCAAAGACAAAGGCTGGCTGGCGGTGTAGTGTTATCCGCAATCCGAGCACTCACGTGAAATATCTAGGTGTAGAGCAGTGTCAGCAATATAGAAGCTCAAGCTTTAAATTTGTAGGTCTGTTTGAAAATTACTTGTATTTAAGTATAGCTTCTCCACTTAGATACATGGCAAGATGGTCCTTGCAAAGCTATTTAGACGCCGGTTCTTTGCATCTTAAATTTCCACCCTATCCCCACCCCAGTCCCCAAGGAAAACAAATGAACAAGTGTTACTAGATCAAATTAAGTTTACTTAAAACACATTGCATTATGCTAAGGCACTGACTGTGTGTTATTTCATAGTTTTTGTGAGCCTACATCTTTAGATTGGAGCAGTTATTTCATTCTTGTTTCTTCACTTTGAATGATGAAACTGACTGGTAATAGTGTGATCAAAAACACAGTTCTTGTCGCCAGACAGCAAGATTGAAAAGGAAAAGATAACATTGTCCAGGCGAGTAAGCCAGCTAAATAGGCATGTTGTGTTTAATAACAGCATTATTAATTTGTCGATGGTGTTTCTCCGCGGGGCATCGGATGTTACCTAATGTTTGCAGTGTGATTGTGAATATTGAGCTGTATAAACCTGGCAATAAACGTGTTTAGCGATGATAAGTAAATGAAAAAAGAAATCTTATACATGCAAAAAAAAAAAGAATTAAATCGAAAACTGCAGTCTGGCCCAGTATCATAGTAATGAACAAGCACAACCTTCATAATGTACTCGTTAGAGAAAAGAGAACAGTCTTTTCAATATTAGTTTTTTGGTGTGTAGAAATTATCAAGAGCGTTATTTTGTTCTCAGGGAACAGTGACCGCAAGAACCCTTAAATGTTAGTCTATTGTAAAGTACAGCCCACTTGAGCTCAGACGTCAGCTAATTATTCCCCAACAGAACGATATCACAGCCTATTGTGTAGGCAGGTAATCATCTTTTTCAGTAATTGAGCCATGTAACCAGTTAATCGTGATCAACAACCATGACATGGCACTTGCAAGTGAACTGTAGAAAATGTGCAGTTCAGATCTACGCTTTCGAATGCCATTTTATTTTTTGATGGAAGCGCTCATCTGACTGACCCATGTGCTGTAATTCCGTTAATTATCGACAGCTAGAGACGCACGTTTATGAGTATTGTCTCGATATTTCCAACGTCAGTAGAAGATGTTTTTTTTTTTTTTTCTTTACATAAAGTCAGTGGGTAAGATCAACTGATAGCAGTAATAATTACTTTCAAGGTAATTTGATTATTCTGGACTTCGTGAATTTTTTTTTTTAAACATTCAGTAATAATTAATTTCAGGGTAATTTGATTATTCTGAACTTCGTGAAATTTTGTATACATTTTTTTTTTTTTACCAGTTTCTTTCATTGCTTTTCCAACTCTGGTTGAAATACTTTTTATAGTGTATGCATTTCCAAGGTCGATTCTGGACTTACTTGAGAGGCTAAACAAGAGGGGTATGGGACAGGGAGAGAAAAGAATTGAGACAGCCTGACACAGGGAGAAAAACAAACAGCCCAGTCTTTTATGAAGACACTAAAGCCGGAGGGATAGAACGAGAGACGCAGAGACATAACCCACATAGAGACTATTTGTACAGGCAGACAAACCGACGGGAGGATGCACTTGGAGCTCCTTGACCTAAATTCAGTCCGAAATGCAAGTCGGGGAGTTAGTAAGAAGTTTATGAGTAAGGTCATGACCCAGCTGTACCTGCACTCTTGACAGTGTTTGTAGACTGTGGAAGGTATTTGTTTTTCCGACCTATTTATAGCCCGATACCGTGTTTCCAGAAGGTTGTTGCTGATGTCGACTAGACCTGTGAAACGCATAACAGGGGAAAGGGCGCATGAAAGGGGCGTGAAATAGTGCCTAGACTGACGAAAGTGAGGTTTGAAATGGGAAATGTCAAAACGCCGATAGCAGAAACAACTAGACAGGCAGGCGAAGAGACAGATGAACTTGCGGAAAGACGGGAGCCATGAGGAAGATGGATTCAGCTAAAACAGAAGCTACTAGGATGCCAAGTCAGTCGAAAGATGTAATCCAACCTTTCAGGAAACAAATACAAAACTTGTTTACAAAAAAATGTGGAAGGTGAAAGTGTTTGTGCTCATATCTACCCTTTGATGAAGTTGAAAGAATAGGGGGGGGGGGGGGGAGCCATCGAATGGAAAAAGAAGGGTGCACCAAAAAAAAAATATCAGGTGATCGGCATTTGGAGATCCGATCCGAGAGTTAGAGCCACAAAGGAGCAACACCTGAAATGTTCAAACATACAGACAGACGGACAGCAAATATTGCCAAAGGCGACAGCGGAGAAGGAAACTTTGGTCTTAATATTTTGTAAGTTGTGCCAAATTAAGGTTGGACGCTTGATTGAACAGTGGTTAAGTGTCTGCTATTTACGTCGTGCATTCATTGAAGCTTTTGTTGGTCATGTTCCCTTCCTTTCTTGTCCCCGTGACAGTACACACGAGCAGACACACAAGCAAATGTCGTCCCCGATGGACATAAATCTGTTGGCACACATGCATGTATATAATTATTTAAAAACTTAGTTATTTACACACAATATCAGTAATAACTATCCATCGGCAATTTTCTATCAGCTGGGCATAATTGATAGTGCTGTGAGAAGATCAAATTTGATAAAGTTCGATCTTCATCGTAATATTGCTGATTGCTAACTACTAACAAGAGTAAGGAGGTTTTTCGGATCAATTTTTATTAAAATTTTTATTAATAAGTATGATTGTTGCAGTCTCAGATTAAATGCAGACGGCATCCCTCACTCGAGTAAAGACCAGTATCTACAGATGTCCGTCCTCAAAAGTCATGGCAACAGTTGATGTCGCCGTGTGACAGACGTTCGACTTTGCTGCTTCATCATACCCACTCACTATTTTTATGAGTGTTAAATGTTCCACTTTATGCACTCGGATGTCAGATTAAACTTTCTATAGGTTTGCCTTCGCAACTGATATCTTTCATGCTCTAGTTATTTTTGTATTAGTCCAACACCCTGAGCAATTATCTGAGAGTTGGCATCTGGTCGCAGAGAAGATTCGGACCGCTACGTTAACAGGACGCGGCATACATTAATTTAGCTTGGATCATGTGGCTAACGAATGGACAGGTTTAGTACGTGAGCGCCCATACCCTGTCAGAGAAATACCGTGTGATATGTTGATGGGTGTTTTACTCTTCTGGGCGCCAACTTCCCTGTTGTGCTTGGTTTAGAGCTGATTATAATTTATTATGAGTGGTTACTTTTTTGTCCCTTCTTTTCATCATGGGGGAAAATTATAATGTATTTGCTTTGATGTAAACGGAGCTTGAATGAAAATAATTTTGTCATTGTATTTTAAATCATTGTATGTTTTTGTGTAAAAAAAAATAAAATCGCAGGGTTCACGTTTGTGGAGAAGGTATCAGTGGAGAGACCAGGATGTAAATTATCATCTGATTTTGTAGCATATAAAACTACCGACCTCAAATCGTTTGACGAAACCTTGATATTTCCGATCATTCTCTGATCATGTAATATTAGCTTTTCACAATGCAGGCAGAGAGGGATATTTAGACCCCCCCCCCCCCTTTTTTTTTTTGTAAGTGTCGGAGTTTTATGTTTACATTGCTCGCATAAGAATACAATACCAATCATGAGTTACCTTAATGGATCGACCTTGTGGATTTATTTATGGCGTGGCATTTAGTTTTAGAATAGTGTGCTCCAATGTGCGTTCTGGCGCCTGGGGCTTCATCACTCTCTACGCAAGACGAAGAACATAAGGCTTTATGTCACTGCCTCCAGAACAGAGCAAGGAAAATAAATATGAAAATGAAATGGAGGAAGTGCTTCATCAAACAATTCCATACTCAGCTTGCAGACTGTAAGTATTCCTGTAACTGTTACAGAATTAAAATTGTATGTGAAGTGCAAAATAATACTTCTGTTATAATTATGTCCGAGTTAATTACTGGAGAAATGACTAGTGCAACATCTCTGTTGGTAGAACTAAGAACCGTAACAAGGTTCAGGGAATGTTAACTCGCGGGAGCCTTCACTAGAGATGACATGTAAATCTGCCATCGAGATAACATAGCCTAAAACAGTACAGACAAATTAATCAGTGTATTAATAGAAAGAGGTTCCACTATTGTCCGATTGGCTTTCCTCTGACGTGTGGAATTATGGCATATTGGCACGCGGCAGTGCGCTTGCCCCCAACAAAGTCATGTGGCCAAAGCGACGTCAGTGATGGATTCTGAGCTAAGCGGACCAGTATGGCATTATTACTGCCGGATGTTGCCAAGTGGCAAATTTTGGCCACGTGTCTTTGATCTCCACCGCTAGGGCAGGTCGTTTGCTTCTTGTGATGGAAAAAATATGGCAAAGTAAATCACGCCCAGAAGAGGCTGGCAGTATTGTCAGCGTAATGTAAAGTCTTATATTCTGGTGCGAAATTGCCCGGGTATTTCCACACGACGACCCCTTTCATGGAACAGCTTAGTCAGCAGTTGAGGGAATTATTAATTTGTTATTAATACATTTCCATCATTTCCAAGTGCTAACAGCTGACCGTTGGTCCCCCCCTCCCCCAAAGAAAGGCGAGGATACTCTCAGAAGAGAGCATTTAACGCAAACTCCTGAGCATGGAGAGTATATTTCAGCATTGGGTGAATGTGGGTAAAATTTGTTTGTTTGCCGCGTGTGTTTAAAGCTGCACTTGTTGACATGACAGATCAAAACAAAACTTATTGTAATGAACAGAATTGTCGGTGTTCGTAAAAAATTCAGGAACAGGTCCGATCTGTATGAGAGGCAATAAAGAGCGTAACTGCTTGTACACGGTATTCGTCACTACTGGGATCATGATCACAAAATATGCACCAGTGATAGAAAGTAATGCTGTGGGACAGTGCTTATATCAACTATCAAGTGTTGGCTGAGCATCAGAGAAAACAGTTCATTAAGAATTTGTATTCAGAGCATCGGAGGCGAAGAGAGACTTAAGAGCGAAGAACCAGCCACAGTAACAAAAGCTCTCAGAAGAAAACCTGCTTGACAACATGTCTGATAGGATGAGAAGGGCGATGTAGGTGTCCAGACATCAAATACGGTAGTGGTCGGAAGGTTTCAGTAACTTTGTCTCCAAAGCCTGAGATAAGAATGCTAACTGGATCCTGGCACTGGTATTGGTTTGCTTTTATTTATATAAAATAGATCGTGGCAGATCGATTAAATCGATCGTTAACACAGAGTCCACAGAGATTCTCTCAAATGTCCGACATAATTCTCAAAGAAGCAATAAAAATATTAATGTCAGCGAGATCTCGCGTATCGACTGCTTTTTATTATCGTTGCAGTTGAATGTGGTTTCTGGTTTATATTCATAAACTTAAATGCTGAACCTGGATCACTTGAACTATTAACGATGATATTATATCGGAGCATGGAGCCACATCCCACCTACGATCCATTGGTGTATTACATCTGCAGCATTTCTTTCGGGGTTCTTAGCATAGAGACCACCAGGAGTTTTATTGTTCGAAGCAGTCAGGCTTGTAACGCGAAAAAAGGATTACGTTGGCAATCGAATTTATCACAGTGTGGCAAATTTCCACGAACCTATCACGCCATTACTTTCCAAATTAGCCCACCCACATACACAGATAAGAAGGTTTATGTTTAATGACATCCATCTTGTGCATATGAATATTTTTGTTAATTGTTTTACTTACGTCAACGCTTCACCAATTTTTGTGTGAAATAGAAGTTCCCCACGACTGTTTTTTCGTTGTCCATATTCTGGTGTGTTTGGGAGCGTTTTTGGGCATTCGAATTTGCCTATTAATGATTATTCGCTGGCAGAATTTCAGTAATACAAGAAGGACATCTGTGTAAAATCGATGGAAAATGGTGCCTCTAGTTGATGAGGAAGTTGAAATTGTTTAAAGACGTGAATTCCATTGTCAAGTCACTTAGTTTTCTTTCTCTTGAAACACCTCAATCCTTTAAGGCGCCCCCCTTCCCCTCCCGTTTCTTGAACAGCATTTAATAGATCCAGCAGAAACAGTTTTTGGGAGGGTCTCCTTTTCGTTTAGTTATGGGAGCCGATGTATTGGAAGATGCATTACAGGCTCTGGGGAAATTGGATTGCTCAATTTAGAGATTGGCCCCCAGACGGGACAGTCTATAGGGCCACGGTGTGTTGGAGGCAAAAGGGGTGGGGGGAGGTATGAGACTGGTATTATGCAGGAAAGTTGCAACATTCAAAATTGCCATTACCCCCAAGTAGTGTCACAGAGTGGAGAGGAGGTTGAAGAATGTTTAGCCGTTCCAATGGATGCGTTGTGAGGGAGGTATTTTGTGGAAACTGTTGGTTACGTCCTTGCTTCTGTCTTAAGTTTGCTGGTCTATGATATTTTAGTATGCAATCTCACTTGTAGAGAGAATCAAAAACAAAAGGAGGCGAATAACGCTTACAGATGCGGGGGGTGTGGGAAGGGAAAGAACATTAATTTTTATCTGGTATTGTCTTGTGCATGAGGCCAAATCTTTCTAGTGTAAAATCAAACCTGCGTTTTGCAGATATTTGATCTCCTGTGAGGTTGAGCCATTTCCCATCATTTGGCTGTTCCACAATCTGGTAATACATGTACATTCATAGCTTCCTTTTTAATTGCAGGGATGTAAATCTTTCAGATTTTTTCATTTTGTTGGATTTTGAGGGTAAATTCCTAGATTTAGAGCTAAATCTATCCTTATTTTTATTTATTTTAGGTTGTTTTTGTTTTCTTTATTCACTTTTGTCAGGCCAGAGTTTTCTGCTATTGTACGACAGTACACAATACAGCCTGCTACTGTCACCCCCACTGTCTTGTGGGTCATCTCGGGAGAGAGGAAGACTAGGGGAAGGTAACCCTGAATACAAATACCACACTGCCTTGTGTGTTGCTATGATAGCAAAGGCTATGGGAGTAAACCCAGACAGAAAATCAGGAGTGGAGACCCGAAGGTGGTTGTCAGGGAGAACTGCATCAAACTGGCTTCCAGCATCTCCTGCAGCCGGACTAGTTCCAAATGTATTGACCTGGTCTCTCCCTTGGGTTTAACTAGAATGGCAGAGAGAGGGGTGGTGCCTCTGGGCAAAGCACCATCTCTTAAAAATAGCCCAGGCAAGGCAGCAAAACGAGGAGGCGTTTGCTCGGGCTTGGCAAGCGTCTGTCTCTCCTCTATAAGCCCACCCATTTCCGATTTGGAGAGGACACTCCAGCCATCCGTTACGGATGGGCACAACACGGGAGGTGGCAGTTACCGGTGATAAGCTCAATCCATTTGGCGTACGGATGAGCGCCAGGGGTCCCCTCTGTCGGTGGGAGCGGCTTTTCAGCTGCATTGATCAACTACCGCCCGCCGTAACCTGGGCAGCCCCCAGGCAGTTGGGTGTTGTTCCGCCACGTCAGCCTGCTTCATAAGGTGGTTGGAGCTAGACCAAAAGTCAAAAAGCTGACGTAAAGTGTGCACCTGGCAAAAACAGAAAAATACTAAAACTTGGTACCTGGAACGTCAGAACAATGCGCCCAGGCTTGCAACAGCAAGATCTCACTAATATTGACTCCATCAGGAAATCCCAAATTATTGATCGAGAACTTCAGCTACTAAACATCGACATCGCTGCCCTTCAAGAAACTCGACTTCCCGACTCCGGGTCAGTCAAAGAAGAAAACTACACCTTCTTCTGGCAGGGCCTTAGCAGCGAACAGCCGAGAATCCACGGCGTGGGCTTCGCCGTAAAAAACTCCCTTATCAATTCGATCGCAACTCCAATTGGAGTGTCAGAACGCATCATGACACTCAGACTGAACACCCGGTCTGGTTTTACCAACATTATCTGTGTCTATGCCCCAACACTTACCTCCTCTGACGAAACCAAAGACATTTTCTACGAGGCATTGCAGAGGACTCTCCACAACATCCCTCTCACCGAAGGCCTGCTAATTCTGGGTGACTTTAACGCTCGAGTGGGAGCAGATCACTCCGCATGGCCAAAGTGCATTGGGCACTTCGGCATTGGCAACATCAACGAAAACGGGCAGCGCCTTCTGGAGCTATGCTCTGTAAACTCATTATGTGTTACAAACACGTACTTTGACCTTAAGAGATGCCAAAGAACATCATGGCGCCATCCCAGGTCTGGCCATTGGCATCAATTAGATCTTATTCTCTCAAGGAGGAAGAGTTTGGGCTGTATAAAAATAACTCGTTCCCTCCACAGTGCTGACTGTGACACCGACCATGCACTGGTAGTCAGCAAAATCAAAATTTCGGCCAAGAAAATATACAGATCAAAAGCCCCTTCAATCCCTAAGATCAATGTAACAGCAATCAGAGATGAATCAAATAGAAAGTCATTTGAAAAGTTATTTGCTGAAAGCATGGATAATGTCACCCAATGTGACTCGGTAGATGAAACATGGAACACTCTCAGTTCAAAAATTCATGACTGTGCCATCAAGTCTTTTGGACAGCATAAAGTTTCAAACAACGACTGGGTAGCCCAGAACAGCGAAATTCTCCTACCTCTCATTGAGCAAAAGAAATCTGCTTTCAATGAGTATAACAAAAATTGCAATCAGAGTACAAAAACTTGTTTGAAAAATGCAAAAGCTAAACTTCAGCTGGAGGTAAGACGTTGCGCCAACAAATACTGGACAGACTTGTGTAACAGCATACAAGAGGCAAATGAAAAGGGAGATATGAAAACCGCCTTTAGTCAGATGAAAGTAGCTCTTGGGCCAATCATCACCAAAAGCGCCCCACTTAAGTCTGTAAATGGTGAACCCATCACAGATAAAAATGAACAACTGAATAGGTGGGTAGAGCATTACTCTCTGTTGTATTCAACTGAGAAAAATATTCCACCAGATTTTGAGGAACACCTCCAAAAACTGCCAATAATGGCCGAACTTGACGCTGAACCTTCCTTAGTCGAGCTTTCCAATGCAATCGACCACCTGTCTGCTGGAAAAGCCACAGGAAGTGACAACATTCCTGCAGAGGTATTAAAAGACCTAAAAGGCCCACTATTACCACACCTGTATAATCTGTTACTGCAGTGTTGGAAAGAAGGCGTGATACCACATGATATGAGAGACGCCAAAATTGTCACACTTTACAAGAACAAAGGAGACAAAGGCGACTGCAACAACTATCGAGGCATATCCCTCCTCAGCATTACTGGAAAGGCTTTTGCTCGCGTCATCCTCTGCCGCCTTCAACAACTGGCGGAAAAAGTCTTACCAGAAACACAATGTGGCTTTCGAAGCAAACGATCAACTATTGACATGATATTTGCACTTCGGCAAATCCAAGAAAAATGTAAAGAACAAAACAGGCCGCTTATAACATGCTTTGTGGACCTAACAAAGGCTTTCGACACCGTAAGCCGATCTGGCCTGTATGCAGTCCTTAAATCCATAGGCTGTCCACCAACATTGCTAAAACTTATTGCATCCTTCCACACTGACATGAGAGCATGTGTCAACTTTGAGGGCTGCACATCCAATTCATTTGCTGTAAACAGCGGTGTGAAGCAGGGATGTGTTCTTGCTCCTACCTTATTTGGTATATATTTTGCAGCCCTACTCAAGAATGCCTTTGGTCAATGTTCAGGTGGAGTACTTATTAACACCAGAGTGGACGGCTCCATTTTTAATGTTGCCAGACTAAAAGCAAAATCTCGTACAGAGCATATTATGTTACAAGAGCTCCTCTTCGCAGATGATGCTGCAATCGTGGCCCACGATGAAACCACGCTCCAGGCTCTCATCAATAGCCTTGCCAAAGCCTGTGACAAATTCATGCTAAAGATCAGTGTCTCAAAAACTGTAGTTTTGACACAAGGCTTGAGAAACCCCAACCCAATCATGCTGAATGGCTCTCCTCTGGAGCAAGTGGGAAAATTCTGCTACCTAGGCTCAACCATCAGTGGTAGCACAGACATAACAACTGAAATAAATGCCAGAATAGGAAAGGCGGCCACAGCTTTTGGCAAACTCTCAAAAAGGGTGTGGAACAATAGCAAGCTGACCATCAAAACAAAGGTACTCGTGTACCAAACTTGCGTCCTAAGCACCCTGCTGTATGGCTCAGAGACATGGACCACCTACTCCAAACATGAAAGATCCCTCAACTCCTTCCACCTGCGCTGCCTACGCAAAATTCTCAAGATCAAGTGGCAAGACAGGATCTCAAATATCGAAGTTCTGAGCCGAGCCAACATTCCATCAACTCAGGCTCTCCTAGGCAAAAAAAGACTGCGGTGGCTTGGACATCTCCACCGTATGGAAAATGATCGCATCCCCAGACAAATTCTCTACGGGGAACTTGCTACTGGCAACCGACCCAGAGGTAGGCCACATCTGCGATTCAAAGACACTTGCAAGGTCACGATGAAAGCATTCAACATCGACCCCAATGAATGGGAGAACCTTGCAAATGATCGAAGCAGATGGAGACAAAAATTGCGCAGTGGCACGCTCGCAATAGACTTCAAGGCAAAAGAAACATACCTGACAAAACGACAGAGGCGGAATGAAAACACTCGCCAAAGTGAACCCAAAAGACTGACCTGCAATCACTGCCATCGCACTCTCGGGTCAAACATTGGTAGAATAAGCCACGAGAGAAGCTGTCAGTCAAAGTGAAAGTGAATATTCTAGCTGCTAAGACCGTCTGTAAAGACGCTAAAGGCCATATATATATATATATATATTCACTGATAATATAGTTTTTCAACAGTTACAAATCGGAACCTAAAAACTACGAATAAAAACAGTTAATTTCACAACTACATTAATACTATTGTCACGACATTGGTTTGCTAGTTGTACAACGAATGTTCAGAGAAAGATTCTCTGACGGACGCGTTTCCTTCACTATCGTTAGTCCGAGAATCTCCGAGGTTTCAGAGTAAAATTCTCTGACCCACGAAAATAGCCTAGGCCTAGCCAAGTGGGGAAATAGATGCAAGGGAAATAACTCTTATCGTTTTTGAGTTTTAAACCATGGCGTCGGGTTCACAATTTCCCAGGTTTGTTGAACGAGATATAGCAGTTGATGCGATTGATCTAGAGTGTAGGAACGTTTAGATGGGATTGGTTGTTCTTGAAAGATGACAACGGCGATTATTTTTCAGATTATTTCCGTAAAGATGGGTTTGTTTGGTGCTGTTATTGCAAGTGCGAGATTAAATACGGCAATGGTGGTTTGCGTTGTTTAGAGGACCATGCCAACAGGTCTAAAGCTCACGAGCGAAACCGTCGTATTTTTCGATCTAACCAGAGTCTTCCTGCTGCAATGCAGGCAGTGTGCAATAAGATTTCTGGTACTGCAGATATCTGTAGTCAATTTCTGCCTAGATTTAGTTCTAGTTCAGCTGTACATCCCTCCTTGCCTTATGGTGCTGTTCCCAACATTGAGCAAGAACACAATAGATCTAGGGCAGATTTAGAGGTAGCTAAAGTGCCCAAGCCAGTCTCTCTCAAGGATAGGGTCACTCATCACACTAAGATTAGAAATGAATTTTTTGTACCAAAACTTGTAGAAGAATGAAACATCACAATTACCAAGCAAAGTAAGGTATGTACCTTATGGCCATTACCACATTGTCTTTTTTTTTCTTCTGAAAATTATTTTTGTACCACTTATTGTCCAGTGTAATCTTTTCTAGTTTATTTTTTCGTTTTTAAAGTGTCTTTATCCCTATTAAATTAACCAAATTCTGCTCAGGAGAGGCCAATTTTTAAGCTGTAAATGTGTGTGAAAATCAGTTTCGGCAGCCCCCCCCCCCTCCCCTTGTAGTTGTTTCCTTGACCTCACCGGGACCTACGCGGCTCCTGGCGTTTCATTTTCAGAGAATTTTTTCAGATGTCATTTACACCCCTGTAATTGCTCGGTCATATATGCGGATCATAATGATTTACACTACTGGGCCATAGTAGAACTGACTATTGATCCACTATTGAGTTTTGGTGGATGAAATTGACCGCCATATGGCGGGTTATAACAGTTGTGCATTCAGGGACTTACTCTGAAGAGACTTAATAAAATCCCGGTTTAGCTTCCACTCTTCGATGGCACTGGGTTATTCCATGTCTTTTTATTTCTGTCTCGCTCGCTATAGACACACCACAGACAAGAAATAAGCCAGTACAAATATCAAATTATTGTGTTATTTTTCTTCCATTCATTAGTACGCCCAGACAAGCGATACTTAGTTTCGAGCACACATAGGACATGTTTCGAACAAATTTTTTTTATCTCCTCCAGGGTTCATTGAAAAGTTCGCTAGTATACACAAACTGTCATTGAGAGGACTGAAAATTCTTTAAGGTATCGCCCCAAGTATTAACGTCACTGGTAATTATGAACAAGTGTATTGCTTAACATTCACGTAACTGAAAATAATTTTTTACGCAGGGAAAGGGTGTAATGTATTATATATTCATCAGATCTGACATCCTCAGTTGAGTTTGTTTGTTTAAATCATCGGAACTATATATTTATATTAAACAGTAAACGCCCGGTGGGAGTGAGTAAACAGAGGAAATGTGTCAGCTTTAATTTACACAAGACGAAATATCTCTGTGTGAAAATGACGCATTGTATGATTATTGTTTTGCTAAAATACAAGCTTTTATCACAGCCTGTTTTAACCTGCCACACTTTCCTACTCTTTCCCAGAAGTTATATATCTATAGGAGAGGGGGGATTAGTGCAAGACGTTGGGTGGGGAAAGACATGGAGGTTATTTTCCGTAAAATCTGAATAGTTTCTCTTGTAACTTGCTCTTGCAGACACTTTACTGACACCGTGGCAGCTGAAGAGCAGCTAATTTGTTGTTCTCGAACTGGCTCATTTTTCTCGCGCATATTTACAATGTTTAGAGTCTTGTTTTATGCCGCCGGAACAGGTGAAACAGGTGATATTTCACCGGAGGAAAACCCACTCATGCGTCAGATATGCAGTTGTAAGGCAGCTGGATGTGTAGTTGCAATCACTGGCTTGCCTTGCAATGTTGACATGCTTTGAAAAATGTTCATGGGAGAAGGCGAAGGTCGTTTTGAAAGTGTTCCAAAGCCAATGTTCTCTCTCTGCTCCCCCCCCCCCCCCTTCTCTCTTTGCCTGAACATAGTTTTAATACATTTGGTCCCTGAAGTTGTAGATGTTTTCGTGTGATAACGTGGACATTTTTTAAATTTTTGAACATTCAGCGTCGTAAAATAGGTTAACAGTAAATTGTAGAGTGGAGCGTTGAATTGATTGAAATTCGATGGAGAAGACAACGTGTCCCATAACAGGAAACACTTTGCAGTTGTGTTTTCAGTTGCAACGGTAATGAGGTTTCTGTGGTCTGGATTGATTTTTCTCATCAATGTTTAATCTAGAATGCGTAAAATATAATTATCTATTGATTGCTTTGGTTAAATGAAGTTCGGTCGAAAATTAATTATACTAGTTTATTTACTTTGTTAGTTTTTGATTTATTGTGCCAAAGATTTATGGATGTGATATGGGCTACTAAAGCGAATTAAATTATTTAGTAATTTTGATGTGCATATATGCCCCCATATCAGTCTTTTAGCGTCGAGACTGGTTGATGGTTATTTTTTTTCAACAGCAGAGATGCTATTACAAATGGCATTACGTAGTGTTTCTTTGACACAGAGTCGGACATAGTCAAGTACAGAATAAAAGTAAAAGACAAGGAACACACCTGTGTGTTACCAAAGTATTGCCAGGCCATAATTGTACTTCGTGCATTTCATCTCAGTGTATAGGCCTCTGGTATTGAAACTGCTGTTGGAGGAATCACAGGATCGCATGACCTTCGGAGTCGTCTTTAAAACCACCTATCCAATATTACGTCTTTTCTGGCATTTATTTCTCTTCTCTTCACCCTCTCCCATCTTCACATTTCTGTCACCCGTCATCTGCACTTCTTTTTTCTTCCCCTCCGGAAAGCATTTTCGCGAAGCTTAACCTTTCTATGAAATCCGAAGTAGCTCTTCCTGCTCTTTATCTTGGAATTCACTCATTTATTTTGACATTATATTTTTCAGTGTTATCACTAATCTCTGGTCATTTTTACCTGAGGTAGAACTGGGATTGTAGATGAAGAGAAGGAGGATGGAAAGGAATATTGCAAAACATTATGAATGAGACTCCTGAGGAAGATAGGAAAGTGTGAGAGGACCGCGTTTGTCAGTAAAGTTGTGTGGCTTTTAGAGAGGTCGGTGGGGAAATACTGAAAGACATTGAAGTTCAATAATGTCAATAAACTGTTTCACTTTTATTTGCGAATTCCACCATGCATTGCCCCATCGAATTGTGCTCATGACAAACGCTGAGACTTAATCCACCTTTACTCGCCATCCTGACGATGAGTCTTGCATTTTATCTCAAATTTACTGTCATTCATCATATTATTGTCCTTACGTATTACATTCACCGTCAATGCAAAGCGATTTGCTCGTACTCGATACAAAGGGAGCTCTCGGGTCAGTGCCTGAGACGCCGAACAGATGGTATTGTAATCACAGCGACATTTAAAAATAAACAC
Source organism: Onchidella celtica (assembly GCA_963931925.1). Lineage (NCBI taxonomy): Eukaryota > Metazoa > Mollusca > Gastropoda > Systellommatophora > Onchidiidae > Onchidella > Onchidella celtica. Next base: position 17,519,934 of record OZ007575.1, read on the forward strand.
CATATCGTCTTCCTGGAGTACCCAAAGGACAACATCGTCATTAACTGTGCACGACTTGACCGGGATTGAATTGTTGTGCAAACCATGCTGGTCTCGATGCGAATGTTTGACTGGCAATGTTTGTCATCAAAATTATGGTAAGCCGCTGATAAAAGCATGGCACAAAGTCACCAGTTATGATTCAGAAACGTGGCCTGCGTCAGTTGACTGACATGGCGTCAATGCAAAAATAAATGTTCTTAATTGTGAATTAGGCGTATTCGTCCAGTGCAGAAGGCGATGAACCTATGCGCAGGCGAAAGACCAATGTGATCTAGTGGATAAAGTTAGTTGGAATAGCGCGTTCAGTAGTGTACATCTATGGAATAGCGTATGCATAGTCCACTCCTACGCTGGACAAGGTCACCCCCCCCCCCATCTTTCCCCCTTAAAAACAATAAATAATCGCTAGATGCAGTACCCGGGGATAACACCTGCTTGCTCTCTCTCTCTCACTCTCTCTCTCTCTCTCTCTTTCTTTCTCTCCCCCCTCTGTCTCTCTCTCTCCCTCCCCTCTCTGTCTGTCTCTTTGAACACGAACCAGAGATTGTGGCTATTTCATGTACAGTTATGTATTGTTATTTTTGTTCGTCTCGCGAGTGTAAAGAAGTGCCTGAAACGTGTATAAGCACAGTAGGTCGAAACGAAGGAGTCTGGGTTAGATCAGTTGATACTTAATAAAATTAATTTAATTATTTTTGAATCTGTGGCAAAAACTGCACCACAATGATAATATCTTTGTATTATACTCCCGCCACTATTCTTTTGCGATAAAGCATCCCTTATCAGACATGGTTTTAAAGATTGCTTCTGGAGAAAAGACGCGTAAAATTGTAGTGAAAATAACTAGTGCCAGTTCTTGAAGGTAATGTAATCACATGCGCAGATTTATGAACTAGCACGCCTTTAGTTACTGAAAACACAAGAAAAGGCAGAGGGAAGACTTAGCAATATGGTTCTCAAATAGTGATAATTTGACTTTATCCAAGTCATCTTTCCATCCCCCCATATTGTACATTATTCTTTCCTCAAACTGTTCTCTCCTCCCGCTGCACGGGTCTGAACTTACATGATTTTTCAGCCAAAGAACGACGGGTATGACACATCCAGGTTTCAAATACCTTTCTTGTGTAGTGGAGTACTCCTTGTCAGACAAGGAAATGGCGCAACTCTTTTACATTACAGAAGATGCAGTCCAGTTTATGTCACAAGAGGAGGTGGAATCCAAACTTGTTACAGGACTGTTAATAACTTCCAGCTATAGCATTCTCACGGTGGTATCATATCATTTTTTTATCGTAATTTTCCGGTAACTGCTATATCGGCGGCGATTCAAGTGTTGTGGTTCGATATTTTTGAGTGACAGACGGTACTTTAAAATGAGCATTACATCCTTTGAGAAGAATAATACTTGACAGTTTCGAAAACATTCCATATAACATAACATCAATACTTGAATCAGAAGTACGTCTGGAATCGGTGTTTGATACTGAGAGATCATGTATATTAGTGGAGGAGGGGACGAAGAGGAGGTGTAGTTCTCATGCAGAATCTAGGGCAGCACGTGCCATCGGCTAGTCACGCATGAAAATATTGATTTTTACATTAAAAGAATCGACAGTCTGGACCTTTATTTGGTCTGGTCTCTGGGCTAACAGCGACTGGGGCCAGGACTGAACGCATTATGAAAATTGGTAGACGGCGCCGCGCTGAAACCAGGGTGGGATTGCAGGAGTGGCAGATTTTGTTCCCTATGATCTGAAAAAGCAAAATATATATTATTTTTGCAAAACTCATTACCTCCTTGATCGGCCATGGCGTGCAGAAGGAAAAGGCAGTGGGTGTCTTTTAGGAACTGTTCGAGACAGTATGCACATTTTGACAAAGCTCCAGGTTTCGTGGCCTTTTCCTGTTTCAGTACATATTCCCACAAGTACAAGCAGTTGAAACCGGCTCTTTGACTTGGCTTTCATTTTTAAAATGCGCTGTCCCAAAAACTATATTACATAAGAATAGCTCAGGCATATTCTTTGTTACGCCTTAATGTTTGCACCCACAAGTTCATTGTTGGTTTTGTTTTGTGAACTTGAATCCTGTTTCAGCTTTTCTGGCATTGAGAAAATATTTGAAATGTTATCAGGAAAGTGCGCTAATTAATCAGGTCTTGTACTCGCACATTATTTTCTGAAATGCCACAGAAAATCAACCGGCCAGTAAAATAATAATGACATTGGGTCTAAATTTTACTACCAAGCTTTCAGTTTTAACGCGTGCACCTTTTGTCCTTGTTTGTGCCCGACTTCCTACCCTAAATCGTACCAATGAGTCTGTCAGAGACAGAGGGAATACTAATTGCTCAGACATCACACATTTCCACCAGCCTCTTTCTCTGCTTATCAGGAAAGTGGACTGGAGATCCCATTTATGTCAACGGGCCCTGTGTTTTTGATTTGGAACGAAACTCGATTGCGTGACTTAGACTTTCTATTCAGGGAAAATAATATTCAGAGATATCCTCGGCCTCAGGTATGGCCACCTTCGAAAAAGATGAATTAATGGCCCACTGTGAGACTTTGCCAGAAGTTCCATTAGGGGACACGGTGGTCTAGAGGCATGGTGCCCACCTCTCATGCCGAAGGTACCGGGTTCAAATCCCGGTCGGTGCAGGTATGTTGGAATTTTGGGATTTTTCTCATGACTTCCTGTCCCTGATCCTATGGGAGGTAGGATCGAGCACCTAGTCTTCTCGGTTAAGGACGAAAAATTCTGAGGGCCCGTGTGCACGTTGGGCACGTTAAAGATATCTTGGCAATTGGAAATTGTGAAGTGCAGGCCGTACAAGGACGTCGCCTGGGCAAAATTCTAAGAAACGAATCCTTACTACAAGAAAAATAAAACAAGAAAAGTGAGGTGTAAATGCCAAGGGCAGCGAACCTCCTAAAATAAAGATCTAAACACAGACTTTGCCAGAAACTGCGAGATATTTTTGCAGCCAGTAAACTGTGTATTCGGCTCACTGCCCATCTCCAGTGCGCGCGTAGTTTGATTTACCATATCACACGCTTGGGAGAACAATCAAAGCTCATTTCTTTTGACAGCGTCTTTACTCTTTCACTGGCGAGCCACAAGAAGAGACTAGAGCCAGAAGGCGATGCTGATTAAGTGGAAACTCTTTGGCCGAAACTTTGCGTGCTCTTGAACTGCGACTTCATCAGCTTTGAAATTAATAGTGTGGAGAAGCTCTTCAGAGTAGAAGAAATGGTTATATACTGATGCAATATTGGCGAGATTTTTCGGCATCGATTTTTGCAGAAACTTTGCTGGACAAAATAAGTTGTCACTTATCGGGAAATCCCGCCATGCTGACAGTAAAATTGTTCAGGGGGGTAAAGTTAAAGGAAAGGACAAGATCCAGCTTGGGAATGGATGAGATAAATTACAAAAGAAGTAGGTGGAGGAGAGAAGTGATTTTAGCACAGAAAACTTGCTTCGCCAGAAAATCTCATTACATTTGAGACTGTAGAATGTGAATGTGACGCCAATGGTAGCGTCGATGATTGAAATGTATGCTCAGTAGTCAGACTTTTCCATTCGTTTCTTTGGCTGGTTGTCTCGTCTCCCTGGTGACCCAGAGAAAATGTCTTGAAAACCTGCGTGATCGATTGAGTCACAAAGAGGGGAAGGGGAGAAAGTGGGAGAAAAAAAAAGGAATAGGGAGAGAAAGAAGAGAAAAATCTGGTGATTCAGTTTTGACATCATACAGCTTTTTTGTGTTAAATTTTCAATCCATTACATCTTGTGGCAACGGAAAGTACCGTTGCTTCCATGTGAAAGGAAAATACCCTAATAGCCCTGATCTGATTTACTTCGTACAGCTCACAAAAAAGCATGGACAATTGGATTTACTTCCGTTTGAAAGTAATGAAATAATGTGGCCAGATTTTCTAGTCTAACCACCGGTCTGGGTAATCTGAATTCGATTTCTGTCAAACCCGCCACACTGTTATGTCTTCAAAAAGGATAACAACTGCAGACCTTATTAGCGGATGCCTTAGAATTAGAAAAGATGAGCCTAGTTAGCCGGAGACAATGAAGACCAGTGTTCCTCGAACTTTTTACATATGTGACGCAACGCGGCGGTTCGGTCCGGAAGGTACAGGCCTAGTTATTGATTGAGTAATTGCCCAAACAAACTTTTATCAAAACTTTATGTCTTAAAAAAATTTGTTAGTCATCAACTTCAAATGCTTATGACACAGTCTAAAAATGTTCAGAATTCAATAAATCTATCATCAAATCAAAGGGAAAAGAGTTCTCTTTCACTTGATGTCAATAACTCAGTTCACCTAAAATGTACCTCGTGAGTTGTGGACCGAACCGTCAGGTAGACTGCAAAAGAATAATAAATGAATTACATTATTATTCTTTTGCAGTCTACCTGACTTCATTGGCTTATCATATCAGCTGCGACTCACTTCGTCTGTCAGCGTAGAACTAATACTAAATTATTGTTGTGAGTTGTGATTGTGACCAAAAAATAAAGGCTGGTCTTATAAGTACGTACGCACCCCAAGCGATTTGCGCCAGGGGTGCGTACATTATGTACTTATCCCTAACCCCGCCGTTATCCCCAACTCTAAATCTTATCGAATCCCTAACCCTGTCCCCTACTCTTTCAACCATAAACCAGGAGGAAACAAAAAGAAAATGTGAAAGAATAATAATTAAGGCTGCTGTTAGGAGTATTTCGGGAGAAGCTCTGGAGTCATAAAAGGCTTTAAAATAATTACCCCTTGTGCAAAATTTGGGGGATGTGTGTACTTGTAACAGCATTGTCAAATAAAATTGAGCACGTCCGCCACCCACGACCGGCAGCTTTGCAACCCATACTCCGAGAAACACTATTTTAGGGTGACCGTTGGCAGTTCACTGCATTAACACAACCTAGCACAACCTAGCGTCAGTCCACGGAGATGAGAAATCATCGAATGCCCGTTGGTGTTGTAGTAGAATTCTTACAGAAAACTCAAAGATTGAGACACCAGGAGGTAAAATAGATATCTATACTATAATTATTCTTTTCTGTCCCACCTCTATTGATCAGTAGAAGCTCAACATTATAATGGAAACGTTAGATGTAAGTCAGTCATTGTGTATCAATGTTATCATTCTCCTGGTCGTGTCTTTCAGTAAGTTTTTTTTCTGTTACCACTTCCCTTTTTGGGCTTTCTCCTTTCATGAAATCAAAACAAACAAACGGAATGGTGTATAAACAAAATCATACACATGTGCCTCCTGTGTTCATTTGCCATTCTTCAGACTTTCTTTCTGTATCGTTTTATGGGAAAATCGATGCGGGGATCTGTTAACCAGTATGTCCTTCTCATTTAAGTAAGGTCGGCTAGATCGTATTTCAAGTGCATAATGTAATATGAAATAAAGGGTGGGGGTGTGGAGAGAGAGAGAGAGAGGGGGAGGGGGGGGGGAGAGGGGGAGGGGAGAGAGAGAGAGCGCGCGAAGGGGGGGGGCAATTTTCAGCCACCCCTCACGCCGTTCATCCATTTTAAATGGCACCTCCTACGTTTTCAAGACACTCAGACGGTACTTGAGTTAGATAGCTTAGATTGGAAACTCCTCCCGTCCTGTTCATAATGAGCTAGCTGTGGTCCATGGTGTCTATAATGTAGACCTTCATTTCCCTCGTTTTTGCTCTCTCTTTCTCTTGCTATTCCCCCCCTCCCTGTTTCTCCCCTCTCTCTCTTACCACCACGTAAACCGCTCGTCTCTTTTATTCTATCCTGCTTCCCTACCTATGCTTATCTCAGTCGCCCTGCTCATTGCGTTCTGGGATGTGTCCATTAAATCGGTCAGATAAACGTCATCCCTTTAAGATATTGTGCAATTCTCTTAAACAGCTATGAAAACACACACTTCCAGGACACATACCTAAATGTCAACATCAAATGTTTCACTTCGCGGATTTTGTGGAATGAATTGGTGCTAAATTTACTTCATACCTCATTAATAACGCACAAAGACGGCTTGCTTGGCCACGATAACAATCTGCAAATACTTAACGTGAACGACAAGTCAGTGCATTCATCTCTAATCCCAATTATTTATCTACCTGGAGACGAATTTCTTTGCATTATTGACAGTTCAAAAGTTGCAGTTGTCCGTGTCTTCAGTTGAGGAACCGTAGCAAACACCCCAGTTATTAATTTCACAATCCTCCCCATTATCGGCCCCCACCCCCTTTCCTCCTCTTATTGGTGCCAGGGTGTGCGGTCGAATTTAGTATTCCGAAAACGCAAGTTTTAAAATAACTACAATAAACAACAACAACAACAAAGCAACACAACACTTTTGAGGCATATCTGATCTGAACAAATGTTTTTTTTCCAAAATGAGGAATATTATCTGTCACTTTCGTGCCACTTAGTGCTGTTTGATGCGATCATTTCTTCCTCCCTTTTCACCACTCCCAGCCCCACCCATTGCTTCGTCCCATGACCCTTAACCTCCCACACTCTAAAGACTCAAACATAGAGTTAACCAGCCTTCCCTTCACAAAATCTCTCTTTCTTTCTCTTTCTCTTCAACCTCTCCCTCACACACACACACACGCTCTCTCTCAGTGCCTATTCTCAGTACACCTCTTCACCCACACACGAGACATCAGTATAAATAATATTCCCCCTCGTCCCTTTCAGCCTCTGTTTCTTTCTCAATATACCTTTTCACTCATCAGAGCTGGATGCAGACATGAGTACTGTCAATCCCTGTAGTCAGGCCTGCATTTAACTTCCTGAATAATAGTAGCACTGTCACGTACCGTGAACAGATATTTTCTGCTTAAATATACGTGCGAGTGCACGTGATTACATGTTTTACAGTGTGCTTGCTTGCGTGTCTGCTGTGCTTTCCAATAGATACAGCTGTGTGACACCGAATGACTCGGAGCATTTATTTTCTGGACCCCTGATTTTAAAACGGTTTAAAACAGAAAAAAATGCTCCCTGGACTCAGTACATTTGCTGAACCGTTTCTGGATAACCTGGGCCTGGCGACGAGGACGGTCTGAAACAATTTTGGTACGGTACAGGGGAAAACTAACCATCTATTTGTGTGTACATCAAAAGATCTGTCGGCCCAACACAATCGTAATTCTCACATTAAAACGTTTTGGTCTGCCACCAAAGCCCGACGTTTTGTCGTTTCTGTTTGTCGTGAGCGTTGATGACCAGGCATTAAGTAGCAAATCATGTCATTGAAAAGTATCGCCATAGAAGACTGGCCATTCGAGCTGTTGAAGCAGGCTAGCTGATTCTCATGGCGTCGTTGTTTTAAACAGTAAATCAGAGATTTAACGCGGCCAACTTTTCCGTTGGATTTTTTTTTGTTCATCCTCAGGCAAAATGTAGTTGAGAATGGAAGCGCCCTGTAAACGAATCCATTTTCTGTAGTGAGCTGACATGGCATTGCTTCATTACCTTTTTCGCTGCATCATTGGATTTTATGACATTGAAATATCTCGTGATAGAATGTGTTCTTCTCTTTCTTCTCCCCCCCCCCCTTCCCCCTTTCAGCTTAAGGAAGCTTCCCTTAGGGCGAGTGCTAGAAATAGGAATATTATATTGTACAAGTTCCCACTTTTGACAGGTTTGTTCACTGTCTGTCGGTGGACACATTTCATTTGTCTTTCTTGGTGAAGGAACTGAATTGAGAAATGCCGGGGAACATGTGGAAAAACGGAGTGAGAGGGGATAGGGCAGGTGGAGGGGTGGGGCGGTGGATGAAAGGAAGGAAAGAAAGAAAAGGCAGTACATTGTGATCAATAATGGTAAGAAAAGAAAAGCAATATTCTGTTAATGAACAGAGGTCCCCAGGTTGAAATAGCTTTCATTCCTCAAGATCAAGGACTTAGTCGCTGAAGGAATCAGAGTAGTAATACTGACAAGGTGGGTAATTAAAGTACACCTTCTATATAGTGTGTATTTATATTTGTATACTACTTTCATCCCATTTGGGAAATTTGGCTTTGTGTCATTGTACCCAGTTGCAACTGAAGCAGGCACATCGTCGCTACAGTGCAGCGCCGGTCGGCGGTTTGGGGGGGGGGGGGATGGGGGAAGGGGGAGGGAGTGGATAAATTTTGTTGGCAGCGACTTGTTTGGCCTGCTCTTTTCGATTTCCAGCTGCTAAGATACACACGGGCCCTCCGAATTTTTTCATACTTATCCGAGAAAATTAGGTACTCGATTCCCTCCCGTACCCTTGGCATGAGAAGCGAGCACCTTGCCTCTAGATCACCTTGTCCCCTAAGTGTGAATATGTATGTATGAGAAAAGGATAGGAGAGGGGAAAAAAAAACATGATTTGAACATGGGAGTGGGTGATTAGAACAAAGAGTTGTGCATTTAGTATTTAATTTGGGCCAGCAATCCTGTATCCACCCGGAAAGGGGGGGGGGGGAATGAGTGGAACAGACACGGAGCGGATAATAAGATATGGCCATTCATTTGCTCAGTTTTGTTAGCATTATTAATTATAAGGCATAAGGTAAGAAAATTCACCCACAAATGTGACTGGCCAATATTTTTTGGTGCTGTCTTTGAAACGAACGGAAACGGTTCTTCGCGTTCTTGTTTACTCCAGTTATTAACTGTTTCTTTTGCCTTGCGTAATTCTTCAGGTATTTTGTTTCATTGTTTTTCTGTTTTAAATTGCCTTCTGCCTTCCGGAATGAGCTCCATTTTCATCAGATATCAGCTGCATCCTGTGTAAAAATGCATGTAATTTCCTTGCGTGAACAGCTGCACTTATGCGAACAGTTGTCAAATGTGCCAGGAATATTAGGTTCTTCAACGGTTTCTCAAATTAATATTCATAATAGCTTTAAAGCATGCCTTTCGTTTTCTTACTTCAGTATTTTATGGCCATATGTAAAAGTACCGGTAGCATTATCATGATTTATGTTTTTTTTAAAAATTATCTATTATATACATCACAATTATTATCCGTGCACGAGAGAAGTGGTAACATTATTATGTTATTGCCAGCATTTGCTGTTACACAGGGACAGCTGTTCACCTAGGGATTTACATTAGATAATGTTCCCGTTGAGCAGTGCACGAGCCACCAATGTTTCCCTAGTTACCCGCTCACAAAATACGTAAGATGCTTGAAGTTTTTTGTTGTTGTTTTTTTGCGCTGACATTAAATTTTAGTGGGTGGATAGCTTGGATCATCGATGAAGAAAATGAGTGTGAGGCGGTAAGTGCACACATGCTGAATGATCTAGTAAATGGCATTCACAGTAATTATTTGAAGTAAGCTCTGGTTGATTTTGAATAATTGCGCGAAAAATCATGCATGCGTTGCGGTCACCTTTACTTGACAATTTAATCGGGTCACTGGGTTTACTTCTGGCCAAAACCCCTACCGTTTGACCCAAATAACCAGCCAGGACCATTTGCGTTTACATTTCATGCGTAACACAATTTGGATTGTTACGGTTTGTGATACTTTATCCAGATTTGTTCCGACACAGCCAAACATTTTTCAGCGAGATAGGCCGCGGGACCAAAAGTGTAGATTGTCATTCCCTTAAGCAAGGCAAGGGAATTTTTCTTTTTTTTTTTTTGTTAATAGATTCCAGTCACAGTCAATGTTGTCATGTCAAATCTTGCACACTTTTGTGTAAAATGCGCTATAATTATATTAAAAATGGTTGTAAGTGGAGGATTGAACTGTTAATTCAAAATGGCAGTCTCTGTGAGAAGGGCTACATGCATTAAATGAAAGATATGGAAAGGAGTAATTTAATGCCCAGTTACGAGCGTCTGTATTTTATTTTTCATTGAAGTTGACCACCAGTAATATATCAAAACCATTTTCAAATTTCCATATGGGGTGCCTAACAAAATTTAACCTAGGGACGAGCTAGGGTTTTCGTGTCTTGCCCTCAGAATTCCAACGTCAAAATAATGATTGTAATGAACTCAAATAGCACGCCCAGAACTGCTGACGTATTGAAATGATTACATAAGAAATTCCAGATTCTTTCCTAAGTACGTATTCAATTAAAGCGATCTCCTCTCGATTTTCTTTGGCATATTTGGGGATATCGTCATTACAGAAACGAAGTGCTTACAGATATTGTAATGAAGGCGTGCACATTTGTGTGTGAACGTTAAATATTGAGAGTCATGTATAGAAATGTTTCTCGTTCATCCATTGAAATGTTTCAATTGAGATTACACAACGTTCTGTGTAACAAGATTGTTGAACACGATACATATTATGCACACACCAGCAGCTTTGTTTGTATGCAGTAAAACTTAATTCTTTGTGGTATTGTAAGGGGTCCCTATCAATAGCGTCACCCGTCAGTGCCAAAGCCTTACAAACATGATTTAAGAGAAATTTCCAGGATGGTTCGGGTGCCCTGGCTGCTGTGTAAATAGATTAGTGATAATCAGAACGTTGCGGAATTGAATGCCCCTTATATATATATTACATTACAACTTGAACAATAAGGACAACGTTGTAAATTCCCTCCCTGAGAGATTCAGAAATTTGGCGATCATGTTGTAAGAAATTGCAGGTAAATACAAACCAGGAAAGACAAGACAAAGAGTGAAAGGAGAACAATGTATTTGCAAGCTACATTATTCCCTTCATGTGAGTGTACCGAATTGCAAAAGTGCACCCATTTAACCATGAGGGCAATCAACATCAATATTGTCAAAAACTGTCCGTTGGATTTATTTATATAATAATGCGCTAATATTTTGTACTAAACCCTACCTGTTACAAACTGATTTTTTATAATATGTTAGACGCTAACCTGCTTTTCAGTTGTTGTTTTTTTTCATTGTGCTATGCAAAGCATTATGATTGGAACAAATTATTAAAAACAAAGAAATAAACAACAACTGCAAAACCACATTTCTACAGGACAGAGCAATGTTATGTGTACTTAAGTGCTTGGGGTATTGTTTGCTGAGTATAGACGCATCGTTTTCTGTTCAAGGTAAAAGGACATTTTAATATTTCCCGCAGTCTGGCACTGTAGATTTTTTACTTTTTTTTTTTTTTTTTTTACTGTTGTTGTTTTTAAAAAATAATTTCGATTAATTTATGTGTCATACAGTGTTTTTTTTTTTTTTTTTTGAATCGGTGGGATCAACATTGATTTTCTCAAAAACTGTCTTTTAGATTTACTTCAAATTTTGCATGAGGTTACATTTCACTTAAACCTCGCGGAACTGATTTTTTGTTTCCTATACTGTGGCCTGAATTTGAGTTTGCTTCTTTATGCCAGGTAAAAAATAATAAATTAGACTAAGTGGTTCACAGACATTTCGACAGTTGCTCACTTTAGGACGTTGACGTAATTTTTTAATAACTCGGTCTACTTATGATTTTTTAATAAAGTTCAAAGAAGCAGACCCAAGATCGGGCTACAGTCTAACAAATGAAAAATCAGTTCCATAAGGCTTAGTGTGAAATATGACATGCAAAAGTCGATGTTGATCCCGCCTATTCTAAACAAAAGAAGGGCAGTAATAGCGCAAACTTCAAACCAGGCTATAGTCTAACAAGTAAAAAATCAGTTTGTCAGTTTAGTGTAAAATATATGAGCCTACTATACAAAATTTTCAAATAAATTTAAAAGACAGTAATCCGAGAAAATCGAAGTTGACTCCGCTGTTGCTGAAAAAGACACACTATAGCAGTGACAGTAATCCAATCAACCAGACATATTTCCCACCTCAGTGTTTGGAAACCCTTATGATTTAAACGTCGACTCTTCTGTCTGGTTGTATTGGTTTGTCTGGCTTCGACCTGTTTGACCTTTAGTCATTGTGTGGTAGTGCGTGATCTCCAGTGGTGTTGATTTGTTAGGTCAAGCGGCAAAAAAAAACTTGATAGGTTACACTAAATGCTTGCGGTATTCATAGATCCTACTTGTGGTAAACCGACTGTGAGAGAATGTGCTTTGCCTGTACGACCACGGTTTGTCGGTACTTTGTAATAACTGAACGGAAGATATGGCATAGGCAATATCAGTGGCATTTATATTATGATACAAAGAAAAACAGAGTAAGCTCTATGTGTGGCGATAAACCAAACGTCTATTAATTATCACGACCAAAAATATTGCGGATTGGTACTTTTTTTTTTTTTTTTGGTTGAGATTGTTTTTCCTGTATCCGAACATCCTCGTAGAGGGCCCCTTTCTGTTTTACTTGGTGTTACTATCTCAGCACCCAGCTTTCATTTTATGCTGAAAACGATTTGTTTGTTTTGAGAATCAATTGGAAGTAATGAAATATGACGTCGTTCAAAGTGGCCTGATAAAAATAATGTACGATATTATTTGATATTAAATGATTTATGCTTTGGCCATCTATAAACCACTGTATAGTTGATTGATTAGCTGTCCATTCAGGAATCATACATTCTGCTGTTGTTTCCATACACTCATGTTGAAAAACAGCTATGGATTTATCACCAATACAGATATACTATTATCTGTTACTGTTAGAGGCTTGCCTAAAGTTCTTTGGAAGTAGGTCCATTTTACCAGTAATCCAGGCTTCAGATACACTTTACAGCAATATGTTAACTTGCTGGTCAGTCTGCTTACTTGTTCTTCTGCCAGTTCCATCCGCATAATTATTCTCTTCTCTGACTGAGGAATTTTTATTGCCCTTTTGCCAGCCTTTAACCGCCTTGACTATTCTGGTCCTAATTGGTCGCCGTGACGCTTGTTGTAAGATTCGATTCACTGGCTGTTGACACAGGGCAAATCAGTCAATAGTCCTTGGCCTTAAGAGCTCTGCGGAGAAAATGTTACAAGCCTGATCAAAATATCTGCTTTTTTCTTTCAGTGAAAATATTGTGCCGCGTGTATTTGAAAAATTGTACAAATTTCAAATTTGGACTTTCAGTGAAATTCTGTGAAAACTACAGTTATGTGAACCTTTTCAAATTATCAAGTAAAAAGGCACTTTGCATTGATCAGACAAAGAAAAGGGCATGAAACTGTAGGCGGCTACAACGTTTGTAATAATTGCATGCAGTCGTCTAAATGAGCGGAGAGGGCACTGACCTTACACAGTGCAGCACATGTAGCACATATTGCTACAGCGATCGAGTAGAATGGCTTTTCACGCTGCCAACTTAATGTAAGCGCTGTTGCATTGAAAACAGGATTTGCTCGTCAAACTAACTAAAGTACAGTCTGTGACCTGTTTTTAAAGAGACCTGTTCACGTGATCGAACTGGCAGTGTTTATTTTAGTCTTGGTAGAAACAGAACTAATATTGCTATCACATAACTATCTGGTGCATTCACTGCGCCGAAAATAAGGCACATCGAGCATAATGTTCTTCTTAATTAACTGCGAGCATGAGTAAAATTAAAAATGGTGGTGTGTGCCATGACTTGAGGACCACATTTGATCTTTCAGCTTGGAATATGAAATGTATCTCACCTTGCAATGGTGAAATAACGAAATGGACAATTAAATGCCCGCTGCTAAGTCTTACAGTACTTGTAAACCATTACCTGAAGTAATATACTTAGTGTATAGTGGCCATTTTCTGCCCTGTCAGCACCCATCTTTATCGACGCAAGCTTCATGTAAATGTATACTGTATTGCCATTTTTCATTGCCATCAGCGGCATTCCTCGATCCTCGTGCATGTGTTGGCCAGTATCATAGTTCCTCATCAGCCTTGATTCTCTGGTCTAGTGAAAACCAGCAAGGCTGCAGACCGAGTCTGTACGCGTTTAACGCGATGTCAGTATGGTGGATAAGGACACTTTACATCTGCGTTAACAAGGAGCTTTTGACCGTGGCATTGCATAGCGGTTGTGGGTCATAATGACAAACCTTTTACAACGTAATAAACGTGATAGGACGTGGGTACGGACCTGGGGGATTTATGTATGCGTTTTATATTGATGATTTGCAACGGAGACAGTGCTAGATTGATGAAACGACATAATACGTTTTGTCTTGTTTTTGTTGTTTTATTGTTTTTTGTGTGTTTTGTTGTTTAATTTTGTTACGTGACCAGACAGCTTCATTAGATTATTATTGCATTTACCGTCTTTTAAAGCACCCCAACAGTGTAGTTATGAAACTGCAGGGGAAAAAAAATAAAGCGCGAATTTGCTCTCTTCGATCTTCAACCTTCTCAGATTCTATCAAACGCGATCGCATCTGTCCTTCTTTTCCATTTTTATTCTCGTAGTTTGGCAGTTTTGTGGTAGTATCTACTTGATGCCGAAGAGAAAATTATGGATTTGCTTTCTGTGGATACTGTGCCTAGACCAAATCGTTATACCGCTCATATAAATCGGAATGTACCGCCCCTTGAAGAATTTTCGAGAAGAAAAAGAACTCCAAGAAAAGCTCAGAAATACCTAACATTTCCACAAGTTTGCCAGATCGAGCCTATAGTGACAGGAGTAGTCTCGGTGGCTAATGTTATTTTTCCGTTCAGTTCTTTGAATATTGTTAGAGTAAAGTAATAAACTTGATAGCAAGTCAGTGTTTCTTTTTCACAGTTTTCTGTACCGTAGCAGGTTGTTATGTAAACAGTTGTCGTAGAGAGTGCAGACTACATTCAGATATTCCGAAATGGCATAGGAATAAATTAAGAATAATGGGCGCATGGCAAAGAACTCGGCTTATTTCAGTCCACCATCATGTCAGCTGGGGCCATTGAATGACCTAAAACCATTTCTTCAATCTATCGTAAAGATCTCAAAACCATCCATGTATTAAGTTATTATTATTATTATTATTGCATGTATGTGTGTCTGTCTGTCTCAGATATCATGGACCGATAATCACGTGACGAACATGCATGTATAGGCATAACAAAATACGGCTTTGGAAGTCACTGTCAGACATAGCAGTAGGAACAGTTACTTCAAAACCGCCACTTATGCCATGGCTGTTATCGCTGAGACATAAACTGTAATACACGTGGGTGGACAAATCAGTATAATCAGAAATGGACTTGCTTTAAAATACAAACCTTCCCAGAGTTCACAAACTCTTCAATCGCCCGCCCGTCCACCAGACCACTCTCTAATCTACTAGCCTACACTTTCATCTACCGGTCCATCCGCTCAACATCTGCCTGCCTTTTTTAACTACCATCCTCGTACGCATTTCGATACATTATATACCGGTACTGATCTGCTCGCCCAGCTTCACGCCAACTAACCTATTTTGTCAGAGCCACACTCACCGTTTGTCCTCACCTCCACGGAATAACTCTATTACATGCTGGCTTCAGATTTATCTTTGTTACCTGGACTTATTCGAGATGCATAATTGATACAGGTCTAAATAATAATTGTCGTTGCATTTGAGTTTCCTTGACAACGAATTGCTTGAAATTAACAAGTCTGGGAATTGTTCAGTATGTGTGTGATAGTGGATCGGAAACCTAGCCGATACACCGCCCACTATATGGAAATAAATCGTGTCCAGTGGCCCCGCAGTAGTCATTTCAGTCATCACACTGAAATTTCAATAGTGGATATTTGGGTAGCTGCAGATCATCGAAACGATTATGCCTTATATTAAGTTATATAGAAGCAACAGAGAAAAAGTTCCCATCCTCACGATTTATCCATTTGAAACCTGGATTGAATCATAGCATTTTTAAATAATTGATCTTTATCAGCATTGTAGGAAGGTTTCTCTTGCAATATTACCCAAATCTAACATTGACCCTGGTTCGCCAGAGCTTTAACCAATGGTAAAAACTAATGAAAAGTTATAGATTTGCATATATATTGTAGATTTTCAATTTCCAGTACATTCTCAGTGTGCATAAACCTAGCACTTCATTTTCCAGGTTTTCTTTCTGGAATATCGTTCCGTTTATTAATGTTTCGCTATCTGTTTTCACATCGCCAGAAACAATTCAATGAACCAAGCTCTATACAAAATAGCACACATCACCCTGTAACCACATTATATCGTGATCAAGAGAACAGTGGTAACAAAAACAGCAAAACAGATCTCTGCAGGAAAGGAGTGTACAAAAATAGCGAATGACGCTTACCTGAGTGGTGAAATTTGCTTCATTGTCTTTTAGCAAGTGATTTGATTAGGCTAGTCAAGGAGTCCGGGTAGTTTTTTGCGACAAATTTACATAGAG
This sequence comes from Onchidella celtica, assembly GCA_963931925.1. Taxonomy (NCBI): domain Eukaryota; kingdom Metazoa; phylum Mollusca; class Gastropoda; order Systellommatophora; family Onchidiidae; genus Onchidella; species Onchidella celtica. Next base: position 17,536,175 of record OZ007575.1, read on the forward strand.
CAAAACAAAACAAATACATACAAAAGAGAAGACCTGCCACTATATTCTGTTTTCGGTTTCTGGGTTGGTTTGGAGGAGTAGGGAAGCAGCAAGAAGAGTGACTCTGTCTGATGTTGGTCAGTAGAAAAATAAGTATAGTTTTTTGTTTGTTTCATATCTGTAGAGAGAATATGGCTGCAATATGATTCAAATATAGTGTCTACAAAGAATGCAGTGTGTGCTGCTGTTCTTTCCACGATGCACATGCAGTTTCGTCATACTTTTTTGGGGTCAGAAACGGTCACACTGGTTACAATTATTATTTTGAATGAAAGGAGGAATGGAATAAGAGCGAAATGCTGTGTTTTGTATACGGGGCATGAGCAAGGAATACATGTCGAGTTGACTTCAGAACGTAAAGAGGCACTTTAATCAGTAATTTATGTCAAGTTCCCATTATGTAAAGACTGTTTCTGGCAAGTTATTTCATGGAGTTTTACAAATAAGACCTTCACGATGGCAGCCAATACGTGAATCAGAATGAATTCCAGCAAAATTACATAGTTTTTCCTAGTTGTGTTCAGACTGCTAAAATTTCCTATTACTTTTTTTGGAGATAAAGTATCAGCCTGATCAATCAATCAGTACGGAGTCGAGATAACAAATTTCGTTAATGCTTGAGAAGAAACAAATTAATGACAGTTATTAAAAACAACACGTCGCTGAACGTCATTCTTGGGAAAGAACGCTATATATTTTCAAATAACAGATATTATGCAAAGTCAACATGTGGAAAGCACATTTTTTGTAATTATTAATGCGTTAGCGCCTTTGTTGTCTTGTTTAAAGCGACCGAAGGCACCCGCCTAAACATAATGAAAAGTGGGATCTAAGGTTTAATCATAATTGCATTGTCAGTCACCACAAGACGAAGAACTCTATTTCCACCCATGACGCGAGGGTTCAGAGAGTAAATTCTAGTGAAAGAGGGTCACTCTTGCTACCAAAGGCTCACGAAATGACAGCAGTATAATTGGTAACTTTCCTACAGAACTGAAGTGGACCCTTGGTTTCGGAGACAGCGAGTGGCCATGATGAGCCGATAGAATCGTCTATTATGAATAGTTTTGGAGGTACCGAAAATGTCACTGAGAATAATAATGCTTTTGGATGGAAGATGAGGAGCTTGGTGAATTGCTCTCTGTCTCTCTCTCTCTCTCTCTCTCTCCCTCTCTCTCTCTCTCCATCTCTGTTTTTCTGTGTCTGTGTATCTTTCTCTCCCTTTTCCCCCCTATGTCTCTCTCTCTCTCTCTCTCTCTTCATCTCTGTTTTTCTGTGTCTGTGTATCTTTCTCTCCCTTTTCCCCCCTATGTCTCTCTCTCTCTCTCTCTCGCTCCCCCTCCATCTCCCTCTTTCCCCCAGCCAATCGGCTGGACCCCAGTGAACTTTTGTCTCAAAATCAGCTGTGGAATTTGATTTGATTTCTAATAGGGTTCTGGTCGCTTCAAACATAATGTCCAGAGATGTGTCGTAACAATCATGAGTCCAGCCGTTTTTCGAAGAATTAAACAAGAGCTTTGGAAGGCGCAGTCATGGCTGATGTATAATAACACTGCCGAAAATTAGATTGCAAGTTTTAATGGTATTGTTACGACTTTGGTAAGGATGAGCCACATTTCTTGAGAAAAGTGGCCAGTGCTTGTGTGATTTTAGTAGTATGTTTTCCTTGGAGTATCTTCAATTATTATTTTACTGCACAGGTCTTGATTGATAATTACAGAGCTGCGACTCTGGTTGATTGGTCTGGTGGATCCAACAGTAACCTGAGTTTTCTGAAAGAATAGTTTGGAGTTTTCACACTGGAGGCGTTGAATGTTTAATGTCACTGCGAGTCTGTAACTCCCTGTCAACATTGGGACGCGACATGTGAAGTTTTTTTTTTTTAAGCAAACCAGAGAGGGAACATAGTGCATTGAAGTTTATGGATTCGGCATTCATGGAAGGAAGTTTACCCAGGAACTCCGTGGTTTCACCCTGCTGGCAGTAATGGCGCTGCATTTCAGTGTCAAATGATAAAGGGACTTTCTGTGTTAAATGCTACAGCATCGTCGTTGGTATCGTTTCCTCCTAGCTTTGATCGCAGACAGAATGTTCTTTTCTCTACTGTTCAGACTACTTATCGAGTGAGCTATATTCAGCATCGCGATGACAGACGTCTGGCAATTGGAAACCGCTCACGGGATGAAAAGTTCTCCATGACTGTAAAGAGGATGAAGGAGGGGAGTCGGGGATGGGAGTGATGTAGCTGTCAGAGCAAGGACAGAATGTGGAAAAGGTGATGAGAGAAACAAGATATACAGACGGATGGAGGAAGAGTATGTATATAAATTCCTGAAAGTTAGATAGTTTAGAGGGAGAGGTAGGAGAAACGGCTGAAGGGGGACATGCTGTTTGAGAGATGGCAAAACAAAAAACGAAAAGGAGCAAGAGGTGAGGGGAAATCGAACGGTTTACTTCGAATGTGTCTTAGCAAAACCACTTCCAGAACTTATAAAAAGAGAAAGAGAGAGAGAGAGAGGGGGGGGGGGGGGCAATCTACATCTCTCCTGACAAAATGCTATTGCTCGGAGCAAAACTAGGGCTTGAAGACAACGCATATAAATTTAATTTGATGGTAGTTTGATTATTAATGCCGCCTTATATTGTTGCCAGGAATTGATGTAAAACAAAATGGAAATAGAAAGCATACTCGGCTTTGAGTTTCAGTGAAGTCATAAAATACGTTCATGTTTATCATAAAAACGGAAAGGGGAAAGGAGTGAAGAAAAATGAAATACATGGAATAGCTACAAGGAGAAATTAATAGGATTAAAGTAAGCGGAAACGATTACCTAAGGTTCAAGACGGCTACCAGGCAACAACAAAGAATTGTAGAATTTGCATTGTGCACAACGGGTCATTATTCAGAGACAGCCAGTAGAGAGTCAACAGGAGTTATGGGGACGGAGAGACAGTGAGAACGAGTGAAAAGAGGAAGGGAGAGAGAAGATTAGAGAGATTTGACATAATTATGCGGTCAAGCAAAAAAAAAAAAAGGGCAGAAAATGAAAAGTACTACTGTATTCGGTAAAGAAAGGAGTGAAGACGTATAGACAGCTAGATTGTAAACAGAGACGGGCCGCAGTGAATAGATAAGGCTTGATGGGCGGATGTGCGGATGGTGAGATGGATGGATCGTTGGCTGAAAGATAAGGAACATTAATTGTATGCATCAGATGCAGACAGCGTTTTGTACGCTACTGACGACGCTGAAATCCGAGAAGACGCCCCAGCGCAAGAGATTGCATGGATTTAAATGTGAATAATGTGGAATGATGACTTTCATTATTTTGATAAGAAAAATATCCAATCAAAAGCTTTGTGTTCGCAAGACAGCTGTGTGTTTCTGCCGTATTTGAAGTCTTGTCCTCGTATGTGTGTTATAGTGTGGCCATGATGGTTAGTTCATACCTTTGCTGTCTTCTCTGTCCTCTTTTTCTTCTTCTTCTTCTTTTTTCTTCTCTCTCCCCTCCCCCCCCCCCCCCCCTCCACCTCCTCTCTCTGTCTCAAGTTCACACATATTCTCGTGAATTTTTCTTTACCAGGCCACTCGTTTGTGTGGTGATGTGATTTTGTTGGAGAGAACACGAGTATTAGGTGTATTGATTCTGAAAGAATGTGCTGGTGGTGATGCTTGCTAACTGTAGGGAATTTAATAGCTGTTCTGTTCAACACCTGTCAGACAGTAATCAGTCTTCTGACATTACTATTCAGCGTGTCTTTCCATCACTTTCGCCCGTTCACTTACAGTAATTGTGCTACTTCCATTTCGTGTAAAGAGGATAGGAACACCGGGATCTACACTCTTGTGCTTTCAGTGTGGACCTAAACATAGTTATCCCTCATTTATTTAATCAATTCATCGTACGGGAGGCTGGAACAGCCCTCAATTTCTTTGGCCAAGGCATCTTAGAGCCGTAGGAAATGGCTTGAAAGGCGCCGAGAGCCCAGGAGAAAATGGGAAAGTAGTGTTGTTCAAGGCAGCAGTAAAGAGCATATATATATTCCTCGTAAAGGAGGGGAGATGTCGGGAAAAGCAAGGGGCAGGAAGGTATTTACATAAACATGGGGAAACAAGAGGTGAGCAGAGGTTGGGGAACTGGACACGCAGAAAATATAATGACCAGCCAAAATAGCAGAAATCCTTAACATAGACCGATAGAATCTCTCCACCCCCCCCTCCTCTCTCTCTGTCTCCCTCTCTCTCCTCCCCCCCCCCCCCATCCCCCTTTCTCTTTTACTTTGCCTCTCGCCAATCTATTTCATTCCGTACAACAGGACTAATACGCCTTCCTGTGAGCTTTTGGGGTTCATAACCTTCATTTTCTTCACTAGAAGAATAGCGTTAAAATTAATAGAGATGGGAATTGGAGACCCTGATAATGAAGTAAGGGGCAAGAGTATATCAAAGGAGGAGAAGGGGATGGGGAATTTTGATAAGTGTTGTGTTCTCATGACGTCTCGGACATGTAGGGATATTTTTCTTAAGGGGGGAGGGGGGGGGGGGAGGAGACGAGTAGAATCAGGAAGATACAGGACAGAAATGGATTCTATATAGAAGACTTGGTTGACCCTTGGTAATAGAAGCCATCCACTGACCAGTCCTGGCTCGGCTATTTCATAGAAATCTTCAGGAAAAGACTTTTGGGAACAGACAGTCTGTGGCTCACACAATCTATCATCAGAAATTGGGAGGTTAGATACCCATCTCAAGGATATATTGGCGTCTTAAGATGGCATCAAGGTTTTTTTGTTGTTTTTTTTATTATCAATTTTTTCTTTTGTTGAAGTCAGTGTTGTTGCAATGACAGATCTCTGGGACTGCTTTGAAAGTATACTTATCTTTATTTCTGTTGTCAGCTCTTTTCTCGGTTTTCGTCTTCCCCCTTTTTCCTCAGGTGTTGTATATTTCTTAACCCAGGGATGTTTTAAGTTGACTGGAATGTATTAACACTAGAGTAGTGATGCAGAACAAAAATGCCTCCAATACAAGAAATGCTTAGAATTGACATTGTTGATCTTGTGTCATTTCCAGCACAAGATTGTCTGGCTTACATGCAGAATGGCAGTGAGCTGATCAAAGTCCGCTCAAACAGTCGGCAGTACCATCGTTTCTTCACTCTCAGCAATGATGTATCCGAGATCAGATGGCAACCCACATCCAAAAAGGCACACAAAGCTAGAAGTAAGTACAGTGTATTGTCGACTGTATTGTCATCTTAGAGCCCAGACACAGTCCCTTCGGTTTCGTTCGCCTCGCTTTCGGTAGTTTTTTCGGTATTTATAACTTGCCTGCACATGCATGAGATTTTATGGGTCTGTGTTTATGTGTGTGTGTGCGCTACCGAAAGCATTTGTGTGCGCATTCGACGTAGAACGAAACGGAGAAGACGTTCATTGGCAAGTGCGCTGTGAGTAAGAAAGAGAATGTGCACTTGGCTGAGTTTAATAATTAATCAGGTATCTTTTGGCACAACAGTTTGCAGTGAAGTACTTGCATCTGGGTGATGATGGTGATCATCAAGTTGAACGACATGTCATAAAAAGAACTGGTTTGGAAACAACAGTGATCGCGCATGATAGCAAAGACCGGTTGAAGAAATGCTTAAAAGGTTCTGGTTAGAAGTAATCAGTTTTATTTCCAAACGACGATTTTGATGGCACAGAGAAAATAAGCTTTATTTGTTGATCAATCAAAGCAAGCGCTTCTGGAAATTGAGGAAGAGGGAAGGGATAAAAGAAATATCGCTTTTTAAGGACAGTGGGAGCTTTTGGCCTTTATGCCTCCTTTGAGATGTATTTGGTTATTTCCTCTCGATTTCTCGTGGGACCAAAAAAAAAAAAAGTAGACAAGATATAATCAGTTTATTTTGAAAAAGATGGTTTTGATGGCACAGAGAAAATGAGCTTCATTAGATATTCACTCAAAGTTAATGCCTTTGTAAATTGAGGTGCGGAGATAGGGAATAAAAGAGAAATACGTTGTTATTTAAGGACAGGTGGCGCTCACGCGGTAGGGAGGGGGCCTTTTGAGCTTTTATGCCCTCATGGAGATGTCTTTATTTCTTTGGTCTTCTTTCTGTTGATTTCTTGGGCATCACAGAGAGAAGTAAACAGCAGAATTCATAGATTGAACTTAAGAGAGGTGGGGAAAAGGGAGGTTCTAGCCTCGAGGCGTGGCTTGGCTGTCCGCAGTGGAACAGAAATGGTCATAGATAACGTTGGCCCGCGGGCGTGATTTTTTTTTTCCGTACCAGCTTTAGCAAATTCAGGAGCGGGGCAGCAACACAAACCCAGGACAGCTCCAATACATCCCAAGGATTTTCGGTGACGTCCAGAGTCATATCAGGCACAGTCCAGAGATTGCAGCACCCATGGCAGTGTTCGATAGGACGAGAAATTCCTTAGCCGATGACCTGTGTTTGGGGGTGTGTTGCTGCCCCGCTCCTGAATTTGCTAAAGCTCGTAGGGAAAAAAATCAGGCGGCCCGCGGAGGGGAACATTTGAAGGGAAAGGAGGAGACCTCCCAAAAATTAATTTTGACCCAACTGAAGTGAACAAGATAACCGAAAGGGTGGGGGCGGAGGCGCCAGTGGATTTGGGGTGAGGATCAGTACCTTGTATGGGAAAGTGAAACCGGCCTGCTTGGTTCTGCAGCATCATGCTGAATACCAAGTTGGAGGGGAAGATGATGGAAATTACAATTTCTCTCCCCCCTCCCCAGTCCATTTTACGTTAAGCACCAGTTTTGAAAGTTACCACTTCACTTTTCTCCGAATTTCTCCGAAGTGTTTGCGAAAATATTGCGTGATTTCACAACTTAAGTACTTCTCACGACCACCAAATATTATGTCACAGCCACAATAAAACTTTATAATAACATTAGATGGAGATACTCAGAACACCAGCAGGTTACGAGCAGTTTGCTTGGTTGTGCAGGCCATTATCTTGGGACAGTGTGCCGTTTTTTGAAGTTCGTCCCCTGAGAAGAATCTTGGAGTTAGGGGAGTCTGAATTCAGGAACAGGGAGTGAGGTTGGTGCCTTTTGAAGTTCTTACATTGAACGTCCTCAAGTAGATGGTTCAAGCTGAGATCGTTTATCAGTAACTGCTGTCATTTTTTTTTTCACAGTGGATGAGAATTTAAATCAGCCAGCATGTTACACAGCGTTTATATATCGAACAACAACAACAACGACAAACACACACAACAACAACAACAAACGCCTTCCCTCATCCTAACCAACTGCAGCTTTTATCTTACAGTTAGCTTTTATTTTCGTTGTCTCTAAGCACCCCTCCCTCTTTTGTCTCCATTTCACTCTTTCCATCACCGTCTCCTTACCGCTTATTGGCCCACACTAATCTAAATCGATATCTGTTTTCCAAATTCCCCTCGGCGATTGCCCAAAACTACACAATTGATCACCACGCCCCGTCTGAACTGTCTGTGTAAAACACATTTCCCCCCTCGAATCAATACCACGGGCTATTCATCTCCTCTTTCCACGGTTTGTCCGCAACTGATGGTGAAGACTCATTGAAATGTCTTTCAGTTCTTAATCTCCACAACGTACCGCCTCGCTTATCTTTCTTGCACCTCTCAATTGCAACATCGTTTGTACATTCCATTTGTTTCTAATGAATGAGATGGTCATAAGCATTAGGAGCCTTAACGCGGCCAAAGAACTCACCATTCATAACTTCCTCTCATGAAGTATGAGCCACTTAGTCAAGAAATCCTGTAGGGTGCAATGGCGGTTTAAAGGGACATAGTAAGGCATGTTTGGTGGGCTTGGCTGACTGTCTGGCGGCCATAATTCAAGAGCCTCGCACCTCGGAACACACAATTTCGAGAAGGACATCTATTTATACCTGTGTCACCAACATTCCATTCAGGCGGCCGAATCGCTGTTTTGTTGTTGTTGTTCATTTTCTGCGTATCCCGGGCAAAGATGGGCCCTCATCTAGTTAACGATAATTCGAACCTAAAATGTGTTTTTGGCGGAATGCAAAGATAGGTTAGAATTATTATCACTGTCATATCAGTGACTCGTCTGTCTAAAATGGCACATTGTATAAGGTAGCCGTGCTTTTGTCGGAAGTAATTTGAAAAGAGGCGTATTGCTGCACAAGGTCTAAACCAGACATCAGATTTATAATAAGAAACCGAACTTGCAGTCGTATAATATAAAGCTGTATGTTTTTTTTTTTTTTTTTTTACAAAATGCGACTTCCTGAATTCGATTGGAAAGAAGACTGTTAAAATTACTGATGTATTATTATTATCATCTTTCTATTGCTAGGCTTCAGGACTTTTGAGGTAAAATGCGGATTTGCCAAAGGTCGAACAAAATTTATACCGAATTTATGTTCGCACATTCTGGGTTTTCCGTTTTGTCCGTTTGATAAAAGGTACATCATGGATATAGTTAATTTAACATGTTGGCTTCGAACACGAATGACACAGTATGCATTGGGCATCTTGTTCTTTTATTTTGCACACTGCGATTGGCATTGCAGTACAGGATGGAAGTGAAAGTAAGAGGGCAAGAAAGAGGAAGAGATACATATTGGCATGAAAAAGAACGTTAGAGAGAAGGGAGATGTGTGATTCGGACAGAAAATGAAAAAATGTATTGGATTATTTAAGTACAGTCGGAGATGAGTAGAAGACAATCGGGGAGGGGGGAGGAGGGAATAAGGCTAGATAAAAGCGGAAAATGCTTTCCGTAGAAAACTGAGATTGAGAAAATGAGTGACAAGTGAGGACTTTTAAAGGAACGAAGTAAGGATGGTCTAATCGAAGATGTTAAATCACGGATTGACCTAGGGCGTCTTCTTTGGTTGTATGCTTGTTTGGGTGGGGGCCATGAGTCATTGATGGCAAGCACTGTCCTGTCCTGCCCTGCCCACCTCTCCTTGTTCCCATTCCCGATATTATTCTCTCTCCAGCCATTGTGTTGAGTCGTATCAGGGCAGTGATTTGGTGGAGGAAGTATTTATTGGTCAAGAAATCATCGAGAGGGGTAAAGGGAAGTCGAAACTCTGTGGAAAGTGTGATGTAATTCTGGCGTGACGTTCGATTGGAAAGAAGAGGCTGGCATCGCTGGAGACACAATGAGGGGTGTAGGGGTGCGGAGCATCAAGGGAGTGACCAGAGAAGATTAATTACAAAGATAGCCTTTCGTTCAATATATGAACCAATTCCCAGGCACGGAGGGACGACATTACTGCGTGATATTCAGTGTGTGTTTGTATTCTTTCCGTAGAAACCGGAGGAAATTTCATTAGAGCGGTTCACTGTTGAACTAACAAAACCGAAGAGAAGAATTTTCTTATGTCGTATTTTTAGTCGCATTAGAATTACTCCCTTTGTTTGTTTGTTTGTGTGTGTGGTGTGTGTGTGTGTGTGTGTGTGTGCGCGCGCGCGCGCGCATACACTATTGCATATTAGTCCGCGCATGGTTTTTTTTTGGTTGTTGTTGTTTATTGAGATTGATAATATAAAGCCAGTGGGCCTCTGTGACAAGAATACCACATAGGCAGATGCATGTTCTAATTATTCCCACCGAATACACTGTAAACATCAGTGTTAAATATAACAGAATTGACATTTTCATGCTTCAGCTGCCTAGTGAAGGATTCCTCTTTTTATACAGAGCATGAGAGCCCAAGAGAGTTTTATCTGGCACTGACCATTTGCCCCCTTACAAACAAGCCAGGAAACAAATAAACAAATAAAGGAAAATAGGCTTTGGCATTTCAACCATAACCATTGAAGTAATGATATTGATCAGCACAGTTATTGTCAATGCTAGTGACAGCCACCCAATGTCAAGGGAGGCTGTTGCTACCGATCCTCAGCCTGCATTCCAGATGAGAAATTAAATACCCATATTTTTGAAACTAGTTTGAGTATCTGTAAGAGTGCACGATATTGCATTATCATGTCGAGGGTAAAGCTGAAGCATCTCATTCATCCCCCGTCTCCCACGGTCTTGCCCCCCCCCCCCCACACACACACTCATAAATCTAATACAATAAAAAGACTACTTCAAACTCGTGTCACGCATATGGAGGTTTATCCCGGGCAACCCAGCCGGTAAATGGGTAAAATCCATTATTCCCATTGAGTTCTATTGCTTTACTTATGGGGGTGCCATTTTCTTGGAGTCGGATATTTTGAATTAACTCTTTGTTTTCTGAGCAAGCATATCGCCTTACAGGAAAGGTAGTCTTGCATGTCACATAGATCTTATATTCTATGCTGTGAAGAGAGAGAGAGAGAGAGAGACAGAGAGAGAGAGAGAGAGAGACAGAGAGAGAGACGTTTTAATTAGAATAGATAAACCTAGTTTTCATCGTATTAAATATTTATATTGGCTCTTTTATTTCTCTTGAGTTTGTGCTTATCCTTAGGCCTACTTTACCACAAGCTTTCTTTTCAGCTGTCTTTCCTCTAAATGGCAAACCGCTTATATAGTAAATGACTGTTTTTACTGAAACGGTCTCGCGCCAGAGGTTTTGTTTTTTGTAATGGCCTTAAAACTGGCGCATGCGTGTGCGTGTCAGGCATGCCCGCCCCATGTTATCCTCGTCAGACGTCAGAGGGGCAGGTGCAAGATTCAGCTAATTAAGAGAAAGGGAAAAAAAAAACAACAACCTCGGACTTACATTCAAAATCAGGAACATTATTTGTGTCATGTTACATTGTTGTATGAACATTCGTGGAACCACCGGATATCTTATTCCTTGATAATTATCTGGGCGCCATTTTAGTTTCCAACATTAGTTATTGAGAGCTTTTCTGGTGGACTTCAATGAACAGTTTTACACTGTTCACCGGGCAAGTCGAACCTGTACAAACTATTGTTACAATTACGGCGATATCTTCTCCAAATCTACACACTTCGCTGTCTAACGCAGTCTACTAGGACCAACCTAATCATAGATTCACTGTTTCCCTCTTTGATCCTTTCCAACTGTTCATTGAGTTACGAAATAAAACAGGTGGGTACTTATGTGTGTTAAAGCATTATGAATTATAGGCAAAATGTTCCCTTTACATCGACACCCACCTTGTAGTACTTATCAAAATTGGCACGGATCAGCAGCCTAACAAGGGATAATTCGAACACTTAATTTGGTTTGCGCACTTTTCCTTGCTGAGGAACATCCATTGCAGATGTGAAGGTGTTTGTACCTGTTCACTGGTCGGTTTCCTTCTTGTAAACTTTCCAGGGTTTTCATACTCGAGCTGTATCTTGGGTGGCTGGTTATTTTGTTGCATTCTTTCACATAGATCTACAGAAACGGGCGGGTCCCTTCAAGGCCAGGAATCAAATGTATACATACTAACATGCATGTGCAACTTCTTTGATTGGCACCGATTTCTAATTTTGCGCAGATAATCAGTGAGCTATCTTAGTATAAATGCTTGATACGTCAGCATTAAGTAATGTTGAACATTTAATACTGTCTACAACCTCACATTTTCCTAAAAGATCTTGTTAATTTCTTAACAATTCCCTGTAATGCACGCCGCTGTTATCCCGTTACTGTTACGCATGTGTGTCCCCAGGCCACAGATTTTTCACCATTTCTGCAGCACGGACCCCCATTGATTCTCGGAATAATTGTCCTTTTCACGGTTTCCCTTGACAATAGTTGGATCAAGACTGTTTTTCAACCCAAAATGTCAGAGCCGCAGCACGGCCTTCAATATTCACCCGCCCCACGAAAGGCCTCTCACACTTTTGGATCAGAACACTTTTTGAGTGCATTTTAATGCCTTAAACATAGACATCTTAGTGATAAAACGCGATATATTATACCATTCATGTCATGGAGAGTATGATGTCTCTGTGAGCAACGATACCTTAAAATTTTTCATGTTAAAAACTTGTCAGGTAGAACAAGGGTGGAGTTCATGCAAGAAATTGAAACATGATGGGGTTAGTACAGTTACTCTGATTCTCTGATTGAGGGGACATAAACATCTTGAGATTAACTGCGGATGTTAGTCATTTTAAGTCGAGCTAAGTACTGTAATAATCCACAACATCCGTTACTCACAGTTAAATGTCAGTTGCTGAAGATGGTGAAGGCCAGAGTTATAATGGTAAATGTCAGTGCCTTAGACGGGTGATTAGCCGTATGTGGAAGACCCGCATGGGCAATACTGTCATCTGGTTTTCACAGTGCTAACGCTGTCCTCATCCAAGTATAGGGGAAGTATGACTTTGCTTCATCCCTAGAAAAGGTGAGAGGTTACAGCGTGATTGTGTTAGTTCGCATGGAACCCTCTACTCTTTTATCATGTCATTAGACTTGTTGGTGCTTCTTTTATTGTATTTATCTTCATGTTTATCGTCCATTTATAGTCTTGAAATAGTTATGGTAGCTATCAGAATATATGTGCACTCTCTTTGCCCTTCATCCTCTCTCCTTTTCATGAATTTTTTGGCTGGTGCGACAAGTGGTTTATCAGTCTGTTCTTTCTTTCGTTCTTTCTTTCTTTCTTCAAACATTTTGCCAGCCCAGGAAGGAGGAAGCGATGAAAAATTGCAATAATTTTAATACTCAAGTCTGCTCCTGAATTTGGCTCTTTCAATCTAAAGTAGCAATCTAAAGTGTCACGTGTGATGAAAGGAATAAAGACTAGTTGGTTATAGCACACATGTCTGATGCTACATGCATCGCATCATGCTAGTTTCTTGTGGGCATTCCCGTGTCCAATCTGGAGAAAATAACTCACAATATTTTTTTTTTTTTTTCTTTGTTTTTTTTTTTTTTGCCTTGAGCCTTGTGGGATGCATTTAAGTGTCCGTCCGCAAACTTATCTTTTAATATTTCTTCTGACAAAGTAATAAAATACGTCGCCCACATAATGCCTTTTTTTTCATTTAAGATTTTATTCGGAACTATGGATGCAGACTGGTAATGGCAAATCGATGTCATATTTAACCTTTTTACAGAAACAGATGAATCCATTAGTCTGAAAATTGAAAATAGTGTTTTACCGTCATATAGACAGACCGAAAGATAATCACCAGTTTTTCTTATGTGGCCGATTTGTGTTTGAGTAATGACTTGTGTGGGTGTCTGGGCTGCGGGAAAGTTGAAGAGGAACGGAGCTAAGGAAGTATGACCGAGACTGTGTGATGTCTGAATCTTGTGTCTGACCATTGCCTTGGGTATCTCCCTTTTTCTTAGAGCAGAATGAAAGAGAAATACAGACTCTCCAAGGCGCGTTTAATGAAGTGGAATTTGTTGCAGAATTCCTGGGCTTAGAGTTTGCTTGGCGTTTGTCCTAAAAAAGAAGAAGAAGGAGGGAAAAAAAGAATTTTAAATCTCAGAGCCATCGGCTGTCTGTTCTCAATATCTCGGCTGCTGTCATCAGTCGTCACATTCATCTCCTCTCGAATCAGTGATAGAAAGATAAGATCGATGAAAAATAAAAAAGCTTGTTTTTCTTGCTTGTCCTCACGTAAACTGTTTTCTGAGTTGGATACCCACAGATGGCATTGAAACCAAGGCCGATTTCAGCAAAGCACGACATCTAGGGATGTGTATTTTGTTTTCCACTGTAGTCCACTGTATTCTGCTCTACGCACTATGCAGTTCCTGTTACCGTGGCGGCTCGCCCGTCGTGTGGCGAATAATGTGAGCACATCGCATTGCCTACCTTAGAAGATTGAAGGAGGGTCTTTAAAAAGAAAAATGGTGATAAATGGTGAAGCCCATGATAAACACACATAGAGAGAGAGAGAGAGAAAGAAAGACAGAAACGAAAAGGGTGAGGAGGATGGTTGGGAGTAAAGGAAGGGGAAGGACAGTTGAAGAAAGGTGAAGATGAAAACATTTGAATTAAAAACAACAACAGCAACTGGAAACTATAATAGATTAAATATAAACAAGCCTAAAGGAAGAGGAAAAAGAACAAAAGGAGAGGAAAAACAAGAAGAAAAAAGAAAGGAAAAGGGAACAGAAAAGAAGATATAAAATGAAGACATACGAGATGGGATTTGTCTGATCCGTTCTGCTGGTGCCGTTCATATTATAGGAATGGGGAATGTTCACTTCCACCTGGGCTTAGTTGGGATGCATGCATTAATTCTTCTCTTTGCTCCACAAAGTGGATTCCAGGACATCGGAGAGGAAATCCCCCCTCTTACATGCTGTGTGGAATTGCTCATGGCCAAATTTGATAGGATATGCTGGGCAGGAAATCATGACGTTGTCCATGCATTAGCTACTGAACAAGAATACAGGGCAAGGTGGATAACATGGCATACAATTCATATTTGTGGCATCTGCTTCTTTCATGCGAGCACTATGAATACAGTATCACTTGTAAGCAAATGGCCCAATATATAACAGTGTTATTGGTCGTTCATTATAAAGATCTGAAGTAAATTGCACGGTGGTTAGGCACCTCTCATAATTATCATTCTTTCATTCTTCTCCTGCAAGACTCATTCTTTCTCAAAATGACTGATATTCAACGAATTGATTCTTCACATATGGTGTACGAAGCTCTGAGACAGTTCTGCCTTTTGTGTAGAGTTCAATATCAGTATTCAAGTTTATACAGATGAACACTGGTCTTAAAGCACTCTTTATTCAGGGGTAGTACATTTAAACTTGAGGACACGTGAATGCGGATGTTTATTTCATGGTGTTATTTATTGTCCAATTTTTTTATTTTTTTTTACAGCGACTATTGTCGGTTTTGGACATAAATCAGATTGCAGTGATAGTAATAATAATAAAAATGATAATAATAATAATTCGCAAATATCTGAGTATTCGTTGCAAATAAAGTTGTCTTGAAATTGGTGTACACAGTGTCGAAGTAAGCTATGCTCAAATTGAGATAAATTTGCAGGTTTCCTGTCACCCTGGTGAAAGAAGATGGTAGACCTGATTCTTAAGTTTGGCATGTGAAAAGACATTTTGTAATGGCGTGATACGGCCACTAATTTTACACCTAAGTGAAAAATGAGGTCAGCATTTTCCAAAGAAGACGTAACGGGGAAATTTTAAGAAAAAAAAAAGAAAGAAGATGCTCTGAGAGAGAGACCAATGAATAGATGGTGAAAGGAATGAAGTGATACATGGTTGGATGTATCGATACATGGATGATGTCTCGCACACACGAGCATACACCAAGCTTGTCTTCTTTTGTTTTAGGCATGCCGCATGCGAGGAAGCTGGTGTCACGTGCATCCTCGATCCATATTTCGACTGGATTAAAAAGATCTCATTTTAGCACATTTCAAATGTGCCCCAGGCATGTGAGCTTTGGTTCTGGGTGGAAATGATGTGATTCTTGCTTTTTGGCAATATTTTTAATGAATGTGGGACGGTGAGTGGGGTTTGAATCTGTGTGGGTATGGTTATGGGTGAATGAAACAATATGGCAGCAAATAAGATTTCCTGATAGTGCAGTTACATTATCATATCCTTGTGAGAGTATCAGATACGGGGATGTCACGTTCAGTCTGACCGTGCAACTGAAGTACTGTATTTTCATGAGGTAATCACAACAGTCCTATGTAATCCTTTTTGAAAAAAACTGAATGCCTTGGTGTGAGGACGGGATATTGATTTTTTTAAATGAAACTAGCATGCTCTAAAATTGAGTAAAATCGGTATTGCCCCATATAAATGCGATGCAGAATACCACTTCACACCTTCTTTGTTTGAGAGCGAAACTCACAAATCGCTCGCATTATTCTAATTATATAAAATTATATATTTTTTAAAAATTATATCTTTTCCTTTTCCCTCTCCCTGACTGTCCGTTACGAATTATTGATCTTACCGTATGAAAATTGAATGCCTTAGTATGAAACTTAGTATCTGATGAATGTTCGGGTGTAGGGTCATGTTAAAAAAGATGGGTGAGTGGGAGTGCTAAGGTATCAAGTGTAAATCAGTTCCTTTAAAAAAAAAAGAAGTAAAATGATGGCGGGAAAGTCAGATTGAGCAACTTGATAATGAAAATGTTATGTCTGTATATTTTGTGTTGAGTTAAAGTGAAAGATACCCAGTTTTTACCACAGAAGCGCCATACATGGTATTCTTATGTCTCAGGGAGAAAGTGAGGCGTAGTTTGGGCTTAACGCGAACGATTAGAGTTCTGTCAGCATTTTCCACCGAAGAAACTCTGAGATACCAGATACTGTGTCCTTACATGGAAGTAGTTCATATTAGCACAGTATGCCCCGAGAACGCCAGAAATACTTCTTTCCTGATGTTGATAAAAAAAACAGACCTCTCTGGGCAGTATTAAATTTATGTCCGATGTTTTATTGCTGACGTTGTTTGACACTGGGCTGTAAGGAACAGAGGAAAGAGGTGGGAACAATAAGCGCGAAAAAGTTGTTCATAGTCAAGTAGAACTCTAAGGATATCACCATTCCAACGTTAATGTTCATTGCTATTTGTTTTGTTTGGGGATTCAAATGGATACTGCCTAACGCCGAGCCTCTGGAGACAGAAAACGAATGAGGGCGTGTCTCGAGAGTGGCTTTGGAAAAAGGTACCCTCAAGAGAGAGACGGAATTTAGGCAGAGCCGTTCGTGAACTTTAATGTATGAGCCATGTCATCAGTTTCAAACCGTAGTTTCTCCCTTCCACTTACAGAGGCTCGCGGATTTGTAGCTGAAGAGAACAGTGTCGAGGTTGGAGGGGGGAGGGGGGGCTGTGTTTGGTTGGGGTGGGAAGTTAGGATGAGACTATCAGTTGAGTCCGGAAGAATTGCGCCATTTGACATTTTGTGATACTTATTCAAATCAAGTATTGAAAAATTAAGCTCATTTGGCTGTTAAAACAAGTGAAACGGTACGTCCTATTTGTAATTAACATGGAAACGCGAGATGGGCGGGAATTCAAGACGACCGAAGTTAACATTCTCTTTTTTCCCAAAGGTTCAATGACTCATTTTCCCACCAGCCAACCCCCAGTCCTCTAGAATCCATAGTACTGACATTTAGTGGACACCAAATTAATGTCGTTTTTGTGTGTTTTCCATGAAGTTTGGAGCTGCGGGATAGATTGAGGGACATAGAAACCAGCATGGAGATTGAAGAATGGACGAACAGATTAGTGGATGAGTGTTTTGGCAGCGACCACAAGAAAACAAAACATAAGGAATTGACTAGTAGACAGTTAAGTGCACAATTTGTAATTGATGGGCCGAAAGAAGGTTAGAAACACCAAAACACACCCCCCCCCCCCCCCCAAATAATAATCGAGAAAGCACATTTAAACAGACAAGAGAAGGTCGCAGAAAATTGACCAGGAAAGAATTGCATTGGACATCGGGAAGCGCGAAGGAAACTAACCATGTAGGTAAGGTTGCCTACAGCACAGTGAACTGGCAAAGTAGTGAAGTCTTGTTGTATAATTAACCGACGTCTTTGAAAGTCCCGGAGAAAAACCCTTACGTTTTGTTTTTGTTTTGTTTTGTTTTGTTTGTTTGTTTTGTTTTTGATGGTGTGCCTGAGAACTTGTAGTTTAACGTACTATTTACTCGGCGAGCCGCAGTGTAAAAGTGAAGGCTATGGGTAATTGTAATCGACACTCCTTGTTTGTTCATTCTGGGTAGGTAGATTGAGAGGTGGGTGGAAATTTGTCGTTATCATTTTTTTAAATAGAATATTATTGTTTAATGGTTCAGACTGGATGGCAAGTCATGTTGGCTATTTTAATGGGAATACGCTGCTTTAACGGAGTTCTCGGAGTATATTTCGATGGTCACGTGACGGGTGGCTGGCCACAATGGTATGAAAAGTTGAGAAACTGCTGAAGAAACCAACATTTCCGGCGCTTTTGGTCCCTTGACAATTCACGTAAGGGCATGAAAGCTGTAACATGTCACATGATTTGGCGCGCGGAGGCCCCGAGCAACTCCATTGGGTTCATTATCGGTTTACAGTCGTCACTGTGAAGTTTCTGTATATTTTGCAAAAACGCCGTCGAGTCATTACAACTTTCCATATTTAATTGTTCCAGTGCTGGCAATGTACTTGCGAGAGCATTATTTGCACGATAATTATTTTGCTCGGCAGTTTTCATGCGTGTGAGTAATTGCTGCTGTGGATAGGATTCTCATCCACCAGAAATATCGTGCTCCACACTGAACGGGAGCGATATGTAATGTTGTTTTTCGCAACAGTGGCAAATTAATAGCAAGAAAGTTTCAAACGATAACAACAGCCACAGAAATACTTAACATTGATGCGGCAGTCTTATTTCTGAATGCTGGAGAGAGCGCTTAAGGTCCAGCATAATCCCCGTGAGAGCCGTACACCTCGTGTTTTCACGCGACAGCTTCATGCGTTTTCCCTCTGCATCATCCGTTCTCATTGTCTTTTGGCGTCTTTCGTCTTATTTTCACCATTTTATCCTCTGTCATTCACAGGGCCCTAGGGAAGTGTAACATATTAGTGTTTGATTCCACAAGTCTGCTTCTTGTCTTTTATATTTTCCTGACTTCCTCTGTGTGTGACTTTGCTGCATTAAAAGCCCATGACTCAGTGTGAGCAGTCAGAATTACATTCTATGTTCCTTTCTATCTTGTTTTTGTCCGCGCCTGCTTCCCCCGACTAAACCTGATACAGACATTTTGCCAGACGTACAAGTTGTTGGCAAATGTTAAATCACACCCTCCTCTCCCCCTGCCGCATGTCCTCCGATATTGTTCTGTACTGTGTATTTGGTTCTCACTCGCATTGTGACGCCGAGAAAACCAAGTTGCATTCGTTTGTCAGGGTCTTAGAATGTGTGTACAAAATGTACCAGAGCGAATGAGATGAAGGTTTGGGTGGGGGGGGGGGGAAATGGAAGTGGATATTATACATAATAACTCCTTTGGTAAACTTTGCAACGACAACGTGCACCTATTAGATCCTCCGAAGATCAGCACAAAATGCTTTGGCTAATGAGGTTCATCATCTTTTTTTGCCGTCATGGAAATCGTTTAAGAGTCCATTATTGATGGTCAATTAATACAAACGTGTTTTTTTTTTTTTTTCGCTTAAAAAAAAAAAGAGTATATTTTGTTTAAACCATAGGTTTCTGTTTAGGCAGGAGAAGCAGGCATACATTGAGTTTATTTTCGCCAGAGGTGTACCTGGCGGCCGGAAACCGGACGACCAATGGCGAGTTCTGAAGGTGGTTGGTGGTCAGTGCCTAGTAATTTGGTAGTCGAGAGTGGGGAAGAGATAAAAGAACAGCACAAAGTAGGAGACTGATGATAGATACAGTGCCTGCTGCGTGCGTGATGTGAGTGAGGGTGGATCTGGAGTCAGAGAGAGAGAAAGAGAGAGAGAGAGAGAGACTTTAAGTGAGCAGGGTGAAGAGATGATAGAGAGACGGGGTACAGAAAACCATGATGGTGGGCTGAGAACATTCATGTGAGATACGTTTTCTGTAGACATACTAAACTAAAAGATCCAAGGGATTAACTTCCTTGGTCTTCTTTTATCTATGTCTCACGAGAAAACGAGAAAGTGAAAGTGGGAGGGCCAAATAAGATCAAACGAGATGAGGGTACTCAAGAACGTGAGTGGCACATGACAGAAAGAGAATTTGTCTTTGAGAACCAGTGAGAAGAAGCAGTCCGCTTTAGATAGAAATGGAGATAAGACATTTGTGATGTTTGTATGAAACTAAACATTTATCCATTAATGAATAGGATGGAAGGGTCGTGGTCTGGTCGTTGGGATGAAGATGGTGGTATATTATAGATCTAGATCTATATATATTTTAATCTTGGTGAACAGGAATTTTATTAAGGATTTAGAAAATACACTGGAAAGCCCCGTTGAACTTTCAGTTTTCATAGGCGAAAAAAAAAAAAAAAGGAGGAAATAATTAATTAGCAATATTCAACTGTGCTGTTATCAGTAGCAAGTGGATAATGGGGAGGGAGAGGGCAGGAAGGAAAGGAAGTGAAATGAAGGAAGACGACAGATTCAGTGGGCGATAAAGTCACGGACTACGCCGGATACGTTAAGTTATGCATACAATGAATGTGTTGTACATCACTGTCTCATTCGCCTCTGCATTATCCACCTAGTATTCGCATATCGGCGGATTGGATTGATGGAGCTTTGCACAGTGCCTATGAACCACTTCAGACAGCCTCTTTCTGGAATCCGATTATCTTGGACAAGGGGGCTTGGGTGGCCGGATGGGACTTTCCTTGCCTCATGTGTGAGGGTAGTTGAGAGAGAAATGTAAAAGGATGAATCAGGGTCTATAAAAATTTGACATAAATTATTCTCACCTCACTCCCATTTTAGGTAGCCAAAAGTATAAAGGTATCGATGCAAGGCATGTATTTCATTGTACTGTGCATGCCGAATTTGGCGTAAGTTATCCATACAGGGTCAAGATCTTTGTTTCTGGAGGACCTCAGCCTAAGGCTTTTTGGCCCTCTATTGCTGACTGATTTTTCCCCCTTCATCTTCTCTGCAGTCCGTAATCTGTCCTGATGGTGCCAGGGTAGGCACCGAAGGTGGTTTAAAAAGAAGAAGAGAAAGGGGGGGGGGTGTTTTGTGTATCAAAAACAGCACAGAGAGAACAGCCTTCCCCATGCCCTAAAGACATCATCAGACATGTCAACTGAATACAAATTATTTTATTTACTATACTGAGGAGCGCCTCGCACCGGCGTAGAGTCAAACCATCAAGTGCAGAAATTACTCATGTATGAGTGATTTTCATTTTTACTAAGTGGTCAGAATTTCTTTCTCTCTGGGAAAAATCCACCAGGCCACTCTTACCGTTTTTCCCCCCATCCGTTGAAAAGAGGCCAGTCCTGAATCAGGTAGATGAGTAGTTAGAGTTGAGAGGCGAGGCGTCAGGTGGGTAATAGTGATCTTGGCAGTTGTTAAGTATGGGCAGGAAAACAAGATTTTCCGTGTTATTGATAATATGACAGGGTCATCAAGAGCAAAGGGCATCAAAAGGACAGTATTCATTGGTAGGACAGCATAACAATCAGAACAAATGATTCTCGTTAGTGACTTATCAGACAGACGAGACAGACACAGAGGGAGAGGAGAGGAGAGGAGAAGAGAGAGAGAGAGAGAGAGAGAGAGAGAGAGAGAGAGAGAGAGAGAGAGAGAGAGAGAGAGAGAGAGAGAGAGAAAGTCGCCGTACTGGCGGGAGGAAGAAGTGTTCATGTGATGAATTATCAGCGGCCTATTGACAATAATATTATTGTTCCCCTATGAATATTTTAGATGTACACACAACAGATATTTCTTAGTTGTGGATGGCAAAACAGTGGGGGCATGAGCCATGTGACATTGTGAGGCACGGAAGCAAAAATGAGGGGTGGGGGGGAAGATATCAAGTAATGTTTTTGTTTTGTAAATTTTATGGGTTGTATAATATGCATAAAGGAAAAAACAACTGGCCTTTTAGGGTTGGTGTGGCTGAACGACAGGTTACACTTTACCTTTTCCACCTTCTACGAAAAAGCCTATTTTAGAAACTCAACAGTAATAAGCCTTTTTTTTTTTTTTTACCACTGGAGGAAGGGGTGTTACAGGAAGCTTAAACAGTGACCAGCTGCGTCACAACCATAAGCTCTCTCTCTCACACACACCCACAAAACACTCTCCTCTCTTCCCCCCCCCCCTTTTTTTTTTCTCTTCACTCACAATAATTCTCGTATTCCGTACTTCCCGTCTAAACTTCCGTTTAGGATGGACGGCAGCAAGTGGCCTAATCAGTAGATGGCCCTGTCCGTGAAATGGGTGGCAAGTTTACTAGGGTCAGTCTGACTTTCCCGGAGCAGATAGAGATACTTTACTCATTTAATGCATGCCATTAAGATTACAGCAGCAATCAACGTCTTCCTTTGTAAGCAAAGACATAATTATATTGTTCTGAGAGTCTTGATGCCAAAAGCCATCAGAGCGCTTTGTGTGCCCTCATATTGCCAAAGAACTTAACTGGCTCTAAAAGCAAAGAGCACAGCAAAAGCGGATTTTTCACGTTTTCTTTTTTGTTTTGTAAATCTTACAGCTGAAGTCAGAATTTCAAGCTGCTAGGTTAAAACATGTTGGATGGATGTAGAAAAATTTTGTTGTCTAGAAATTTTGAATGGAGTATTATGAGTAGCGTTTCAGGGCTGAAGATTGAATATGATAAAATACGTGGAGATAGCTAAGTAAATCTGTCTCGATGTTCTTCGGCCCCACTGAATTTGGTGTCGTCTGTCCATCCATCTCGCTCCTCTCTACTTCCATTCCGCTGCTTTCTCCTCGTTTACATCGGGAACTGCGGAGCCCCTTTAAATATACCTGACAGACTTTAGCATGAAACAATTCTCAGACTTTCAGTCATAAGTGTCGGTCAGTTATATATTACCATTCCAGTTTTTTTGCTATACAAAAAAGAATGTTTAATTAAGACAGAGTTTTGTTTCAAGGTTTATTACAGAGCTCTGTCTCTGTCTGTCTGTCTGTGTGTCTGTCTAGCTGGCTTTTTCTTTCTTTATTTCCCAGGCATGCTGCCACATCTAATGTGTTTCATTCAAGAAATCACGAAACGCGGATTTACCGTCAAGTGTTTACAGACGTACCCCATTAAGAAAGAATCGAGGCAAATGTTAAGTTGGTTGTGATGTAATTTCTGAACACGCGTCTGACTGCTACACGCACCAGGCGGGCACTTCTGGGCTAATCTGTCTGCAGCTCCACCTAACGGGCTGGCATCGATCATTTAGAGAATATTTGAAAGTGCCCATGAATATTTCATTAGAGGGCTTCTCCTGGGGTCACTTGGAGACTGGAGAGGTTAAAAATGTGGAGCGGAAACATCCGAAAGGAAAGACAAGAGAAACAGTGTTGGACGTGGAAAAGGACTGGTTCGGAGGGGGGGGGGGGAGGGAGCATAATGCAAAGGAAAAAGTGGATACAGAAAAAAACCAACCAATTTGTATGATCAGTATAATTGTTTTGGTCCGAACTGGAGGAGAGGAGAGGAACAGAGAGAGAGGAGAGAGAGATAGTGGTATTAGAGATGGGAGAAAGGGAAGACAAAGATTACGCATTGCTTGTTTGTTACGTGAGGGGATGACCGCCTTGGACAATTGATAGCTTTGGTTTTTATCCATTAACTACAGTGTATATCGCTTCCTTCTTGGTTCGTCGTCCTGGCCTTTACTTCCTGCCACAGCAGCCGCCAGTATCACTGACCTTATTGGCACCATTTCACTACATCAGCCTGCTCGAACTGATGTCATCGCGGCACAGCTCAAGTGTTTAAAGTGTTTAGTTGACTGAAGAATCATCTTGCAGTGTTTCTCTGAAACACCCTCCCTCTCTGTCTGTCTCTTTGAAGTTTCTCTCATTTTCTTCGTTTTCTGTCTGTCTCACACTCTCTCATTTTTCTTCGTTTTCTATCCCTCTCTCAATTTTCTTTTCTCTCTCTCTCTCTCTCTCTCTCTCTCTCTCTCTCTCTCTCTCTCTCTCTCTCTCTCTCTCTCTCTCTCTCTCTCTCTCTCTCCCTCCCTCCCCCCTTCCCCTCTCTCTCATTTCTTCGTTTTCGGTCTGTCTGTCTGTCTCTCTCTTCAGTTTTTTGTTCCAGTTGTTGATAAGGATAAGGACGCTGTCGTGTCGGCTTCCTCATGTTTTCTCAGTGTCGTTAATCTCAGCCTAGAACTGGACCTAGCAGTGATGACAAATCTTGCCAACACTTTAACCAGCCTTCAACAGTTTCATAATATCCTGACGGCAAATTACGCAATAGCAAGGCCTGATTTATAAACACTGCTTTCATTTCAAGATCGGGACAGACTGACCCACTTACCATATATTTTCTACTGAAAGATGGGGCCAGTCCCCGTGTTTACAACAGCATCAAAATGTAGGTCATCTCTACGTCATAATAAGTATTTGATTTCGCTATCCAGAGTTCGTGGACAAATAATTGTTATTACAGAACCCAATCTGTAAAACCCTTTGCTCGTTGCAAACCATAATCTACGTGTGAAATATTTAAAAAACACAACAACAGAAAAGTGTTATATACAACAAGATTTGAATGTTGACATTAATATTTATTATTCTTACAACATTTATTACCTCTTACAATGCACCAGTAGGCTACAACTTAAAAAACCTATCTTTGAGGCAGTGTGTAACCACATATCTATACATATACGCTGTTTAAGTGTGTTGTCATTAAAATATTGAGGCTGCTACTTTAAAGCGCCTACATGAATACATCATTTTAGCAAATTTAATGGTTCGCGCCAATAAAGCGTGAAGAGCGAAATAAACTATCATTGAGTTGGTGCGTGCGCCGTAAACCTCCATTCATACTCAAACGTCCTTCTGTTATGTTTTATTTACATTAGCATTAACATCATCCAACTTTTCCTATGATTGTAGGTTGTTGGTTTTTTTGTGTTTTTTTTTTTTTCTGATAGGTAAAAGGCCTTGTACCCTCTCTGTCTTTCATTCGAGCTCTGTTCTCTTTCGAAGTCTTTCCATGTTGCATTTGTTGCCTTCTACTCTATTGTTCTTACTATTCCCTGTTTTTATTGTTCATCTTTTGGTGTTTTCTTATCTTTCACACTTTCTGTGTCTGTCCTCTTCCTGCGACAGCCGTTGTAGAATGTTCGGCGTCGTCTCCTTTTTCCTCCACGCCCGTTTGTTCTCTTGGGAGCCATTCATGATAGGCAATTTTCAGTGCAGATGCTCAGCCAATTGATCTCACATCTGTTAAGTCGGATTGGATCCTTCATTATTGTTGTGGAGAAGAGAAATGGAGTATCTCTCACCATTTCGCCAGAAAATTGCTATTCCAAGAATACCATTCTCCCATTCTTGCAACGATGAAAGCTTCTTTCGGTGTTTGTGTTTGATTTGTTTTCGATTATCCTCCCGTTTCGTTAAGATTCTGTTTTATTTCGTTGTCTGTGTCGCATTTACTTTTAAATTGTTTAACCATCGCCCTTGGTCATGTCTGCAGCTGTATGTTTATCAGGATAAAATTCAGACTCTTAAAATTGAAGGTTCTAAATCTTGGAAATTTTGGCTTCTTTGCAGAAGCAACTTATTTTTGTTGCAAGTTTGGCCATCCAATCAAAACTGTCTGTTCAAATACTGAAATATCATCTCTGACTGACGTATTGATGTCCTTAAATGAAACTAGTATCGTATATTATGACAAACTTCACACAATGTGTATGACCAGCTACTTATTCTTCATTTCTCCACCCCCAGCCCGAGTCGTTAAAAAAGAATTAAAAATAAAGGAAATCTCAGAAGTGCTTCAAGTATTTTTCCAGAAATTTTTGACTTTAGGATCACAGGCTGATCAGGGTGAATGCATACGTTACAAAATAAGTGTCAGTTCTGATACGTTATTATGATTCAAGAACTAACAGAAAAGCTTCTAATATGTTTTAGTACAGATCATCTTATCTGAGGGGGAAATGTCAATGTAAAACAATGTTTTATTCATTTTTAAAAAAAAATCTTTGCTGCAATTCTGTCATCCGATTTTGTTTGTTTGTCATTATGTTGCGCTTCATTTTTTTTAATGCCTCAGAATGGCATTGGTTGTAGAATCAACACCCTAACATGATTATTCCAGCAGTCGCTGCGCTGCATGCGGACTCACCCAACGCGCAGCACATGCCTGAGCGCGCAACCTTAGCCAGCGTGCTGTACATTAAATGTCGGAAGAAAATATTTTCAAAGGGCGTCCCGACAGTTTCCTTTTGTCTCTGGGCCACGGCAACCCACTTATTGCAGTAATCCATGTTATTATGTCAGATTAATGACAGTGTGTGTTTCACTCTCTGACCCAGTCTCCTCACTGTCGTTGCCGGTTTACCAGTGTTAAGGTCTTTGTTTGTCACAGGATCTCTGCCCTTGGCATTTGCACCTCTCTGTTTTTGGGGTAGGGATTACTTTTTTTTAAATTTTGCCCGGGCAGCCTGCCTTATTAGGCCTGTTCTTCTCGACTTTCAGCTGCCAAGGTATCTTTAACGCGGGCAACTTGCACATAGGCCCTCCAAGTTTTTCGTTCTTATCCGAGAAGACCAGGTACTCGATCCCACCTACCATAGGATCAGGGACAGGAATTTTCCCCCATAATTCCAGCATGCATGAACCGACCGGGAATCGAACCCGGTATCTTCGGCATGAGAGGTGAGCACTTTGTTGCCGATTTACCACGTTTGCAGACACACTTTTCTAGTCTGAGCTCATGTAAAAACGTTGCTTCCGTCTCACAAGCACGGCAAGCTTTACAACTGACTTTCTCATTTGAGGACATGAATTATCACTGTGCCAAAAGAGTAGAGGTACTTATGTCATGCTTTCGATCAGTTTCATGAGCTAGCATATTTCGTTATTAAATGGAAATGAAACAGTGTCTCAACCCGTTTGCCAACCATGTCTTTTTAATTTTAATTATTTTTTTTAATGTAATATTTCATTTTCACATCACTAGATGAAATAGATGGCATTGCCCGAAATAAACTGTGCTCTCGCCCCTCTCTCTCTCTCTACTCTCTGTCCTCTCTCTCTTTCTCTTTCTCTCCCCCCCCCCCCTCTCTAATAGTCCAGCCTGCTACATATTTCAGGTATGCAGTCTATGCAGTCGTATCTAGACAAGGAAATTGCGCCAAATCGAACGCGTGTCAAGTATAGTAGAATCCCATTCTCCCATGCGCGGGGCTTATCAAAGGGACACCCCCCCCCACACACACACACACAAGTCATTGCATTTAATCATCGTAACAACTTTTTTTTAAAAATGCCCGAAACTCTAATAAAAGCAATAGGTCGATACAGTGAAAGTGATTGGATTAGATTAGTTGACACTTAAGAAAAATCAATTATGTAATTTTAGAAACGTTCATTTACCCTGCGGCGTTGGGCTAAAAAGGGATCAAAATGACACGACAATGACATAAATGCCAGCATGAACACACAGGCATCTACATTAGACTATGTTCATTGGCATTGCCGAGTGACGAGGGAGAAGAACGTGAGAGGCGGCCAGGGGAAGAAAGGACTGAGATATATATACTATTATATAAGAGAAATCCATGAAAAGTAATATTTGATGTTCATTCATTTAGAAGACAATGGAAATTTCAGTTCTCGTGAAAATACTGCTGAAAGAAAAGTGAACATGATGAGAATTTTCTTCTCCTTCCCGATCACTGCTGACTCATTTCTTCAGTGTAAGGAATATAAATTTTTTTACATATTCTTTATTAAATTTTCCAGAACTTTAAAAGTTGCTATTATAAAACCGTTTTTTCTTTCTTTCCCTTACAGCCTCTCACATTCTTCTCCCTTGTCACTCTGTGCATGTCAAAGAATATAATGTAGATACCAGCGTGTTTACTTTGGCACTTGTATAATATTATATGGAAGAACGTGAGAAAAACGGTGGAATAAGAAGGCGGGGAAAGGTGGGTGGAATAGATTTTGGCCATTGTTTAAGGCAAGGATCCTCACATGACTGTAGCAGTGTAGAAGACCACTTGTTTGAAATGGCAAGCCGTTTGTGCATTCTGCAGTGCATTAATTTGTCCGCCACAAGAGGAGAGACCAAAACTATTCAGAAATTGATTCGATCCAACGAATCCATTTATTCGTATGATTATTTTATTGATTTCCTAGCCATACAATGAATTGTGCTCACCAAATTATGCTGATTGAATTTCTATCATCTCATGCCAATCGCCCATTTCCTTTGACAAGGCAGGAGTGGCGACGCCTTGCCGGGACAGGTTTTGCTGCTGGAATGTATTTCAGTAGTTTTTGTATTGTTGCAGGACAGGTCTTTGTGTGTTGACATGAAGCGCCCGCATGCATGATAATAAGATCCTGAACTGACAGGCAAATGGACCATGTGTACAATCTTCTCATACTCACAGTTAGACTGTTCATTATGCATCGATTTAAACCAGAGCATTTAAGCGAACCATTATAGTTTGTCTACTACGTTACTGAAAGATCCGTAATCCAGATGGTATTATACCATCCGTATTACTCAGCGATCCTATGGCAGTGGAGTAACATGACGTTAGCTACAAACCAAAGTGCCAATTATGCAGTAATCAAGTTAGAAGTTTGAGTTTAATCACGTGAAATATCTTTTAAGCGTCGCACAGTACACGAATTTATGTTAATGTGACTTCCTATGCATTGATACAACAACAAGTGAGAGATTGAAATTGCAGTTCTAAATAATGTGTTTCAAGTGTTGTCCAAAAGTTGTTTCTTTTTCATTTGGGGGATGCAGAGGGTTGATGATAAGATCCTAACTTAAATCAAATTCATCACCTTAATTACACACCATTTACAGTGATCAGATTTTAGGTTTGAACTTTCTTTTTACAAAAATAAAAAATTAAACTGGTCTCGGTTTCAAATTAGCCACTGGTATCTATTGACGATTAAGATTATTATCTCTTTTTTTGTTTCTTTTCTGTCTCGGCAGTTGCTGTTTCTTCCATTAAAGAGGTCCGACAAGGCAAAACAACAGAAGCATTGAGGAGCAAAGAAATTGTGGGCGTTTATCCCGACGAATGTGCTTTCTCAATCATCTTCGGGGAAGAGTTCGAGTCCATGGATTTGATCGCCAATACTCCAGACGAGGCCAACATTTGGATTACTGGAATGACCTGTCTGCTCAATGCTAACTCCAAATCCAGTAACTGTAAGTTTCTCTCTTTCTTTCTTTCTAAAGACTGGCGGGTGCTACTGCTAGGTTCACTGTATACCCCGTCCATTATTTGTGTATGCTGTAGTGTAAACATGTTTTTTGTGTGTGTTTATCTTCTAAACAGACTGAGCTCAGTTTTCATTTTTCCTTGATTTCTTTCTTTCATTCTATCCGTCTCTCGTACTTACAGTCATAACTTGCTTCCTCAGTTCTTAAAATTTGATATTTTTGTTTTCCTGTCATTCTTCTTGAAATGAACCTATATTCGTTTGAGTAAGTCTCATTACAACATCATACCCAGGTCGTCTTTCACCATTTGTTTCCTCCCCACCTTCTAGTTTCCTATTATATCCCTTTTCACCTACCCCTCTACTTTTCTGTCCCACCCCTCCTTCCTGCTTGGGGGGGGGGGGGCGGCTGGCTGCGTTCTCATTTGCTTTTCTTGTCATGTTTCTCTGACAGCAAGACTTTCAAAAAAAAAAAATTGAGCCGTTAAAGTTTGGGCCCTGTTTTCTTTTCTCAGTCAAACCTTACTGCGAGGCATCATTTATTATGTATCTGTCCAAAGACCCTTTGGTTAGAAGTACACTTTTAAATAACTGCATGATCTTCCTTTTCTGCTGGGCAAAAGTAAGCAAGCTTATAGCATTTCTCCAGCTGATTAAGTTTTGTGTGTGGTATAGGAGTTTAAAAAAAACATTGTGAGGGATAGAGCAGATGAATGTATTCTATCGTGTATCTCATCTGTCTAGTCTGGGTGTCTTCGCCGTTGTCTGGCTAAAACTACAGACATTGAGACTGGAAAATAAAATAACTGATAGGAAATACAAGACCTGGAAGAAATTTCATGAGCTTTTAACAGATGCAGTGCACGAGTTAAACCAAAGTGCTCATAGACTGCAATGTCAGAAGCTGACCAGAATTGTAAAAAAATAAAGAGTCATTTACTGCACAACTCATTTCTGTTTTAGAGAGCCGCAAGACCTGTCTTACGAACTGCAGGGCTGTCCTCTATTCCATTTACATAACCAGACATCTATTTTGTTCCCGAAGTACTGACTTGCCCCGTTCAGCTATTGCATGGTTTTCCTTTTATTATTGTTTTTATTTTTACCATTATTATTTGTAATACGGCTCAGCGGTTAAAAAGCAAGCCTTTCATGATTACATCGGAGGCCTTACTTTCTTTATAATAATTATTATTTGTATCTATTTTTTCTATTTGAAAGTCGTGGTAATTTCACTACCGCTCACTTTACACCCGAAAGACAAATAAAAAAAAAACATGAGGATTTTGTTACAGTTACCACATTACATCAGTTCTGTTGCAAAGAAAAGCATGGTCGCCCAGTGTCAGGGTTAGGATTTGAATTGCCGTGCTGGGTCACGCATTGTTTATTGCATGGCATCATTGATTTTAGCCAGTGCAAACGTCCTTGAACTGTTCCCGTGGACAGTTTGTTTTTGTAACGCTTTTCTTAGAGATGGAAAGAAAGTGGGTCAGGATAGAACGAATGGATAAATTAACAGTGACGATGCAGTTTTCGACCCCGTGGTTTGGGTGTACTTTAACAGAGAAAGACGGGGCGAATAAGGAGTGAATAAATTCGTACATAAAACGTTTAGGGTGTAGAGACTTTGCGAACGGTTTTGATATAGTTTATAACTTTGTCTGTTACTATTAATAGAATCTAGTGGCGCTGCGAGCGGAGCTCGAAGTGGATGCACCAATCGAATTTGAGCAGTCACGTGGACTTGCAGAAGATTTGGCCGAAGCCATCTTGAGATTTAATCACTTCCATGTAGAGTTTCCAGCTACGAAGGTGGTCGGCTAGGGGTTCAGCCAGAGAGAACCAACAGACTGTTAACGTCATGTCTATGTCCTGGATAGACAATGAAAATAACCCACAGCTATTTTCTCCAGTCCCTGAATCGTTTCAGGGAACCAATCGTAAGTGACATCAAAATGATTCGAGATGATGTGAATCTGACCCTAACTTTCCAGTAGAAGTGCGACCAAAGGAATGCAAGACCATAAAGTTTTACTTGCAATTAAGATCTAGAAAGAGTGACTGGAATATACATTTGTAAATTGTAATTGATGTGTCTGGATGAGGCTGGGGATTGCCAGCCCATCCTAGAGCAGATCTAGATCTATCTTAACTACGTCAGTGTGTCTTGACGGTTTGATCCTTTATAAGCAGTTAAATGAGTTAATATTGTCGTCTGAGACCTAAGTATATCATTTGTGAGATAGTAGGCAGTCTATATTTCTGAAGATAAATAATTACTAAGTAAACTGTGTATGAATCAGAATGATATAGAGTTTCAAATCTCTTAAGGATCTAGAGGAGATTTATAGTTATGTATTTTAGTATTTTCATTTGATGCTGCAATGTTGTCTTTTAATATGTAAACGATAGACGAAATTGTTAGGAATTTAAGTAATAAATTTGTGGCCCTACAAGGTCCTTGATATAACTTACTCGAAATTGTTATTAGTGTATGTGGCATGGTATGGCAGAGTAATCTCTAAAACCTCTCGATATTTATTAAAAATGCAGTCGAACACCTAAATTCCATAATTTAGTAATCCCCATCGTAACACTCGAGGACCCACCTCGTAACACTGCAGGGCACACCCTTCCTTGAACCCGTAACACCCAGCAAATATCAAATAGTCCTTAGTTTGGCCACTTTTTGCTGTAAATTTGTTCGAAAATCTCTTGCCAGAGGCTGTGAGTAGTTTGAAAACAGGTGGCCAAGAGACAGTTTGCATGAGCGAACAATTCAGTAATCTGTTGGGGTAGACCGTCGATCCAACAATGGCCAAGCTGCGATATTGCACATTTTTATATTGTGGGAGTAATAAGAAATTCAGCAGCTTCAAAACCATGCAGCATTCTTTGCCGTTTCGCAGAGGCAGAACAAAGATGAAAAGTGTCTAGCTTACTTAAAAGACGTCAACAACTCTCTCTGTTTGCAACTATGATCAGAGACGTTGATTAGTTGGAAAGCAGTTACCGCCTTGTTTTCCTGTGGGTGACATAAAGTACAAATGCGTCAAACCAGTTCAACGTGTATATGAGGAAACCTAGCCCGTGTAAACAATCATTCGCAGTGTTCCTTGGAGTAGATCTAGATGTATCGTTTGCATGTAAATCAATACAAAGAAAACATTTGAAAAGCTGTTGCTTCATCAGAACGGCGAAGTTCTTGACGTTCTGCGCCCCGGAATAGATGGCAAATAAAATGATAAGACTAGAGGTAGTTTTCTCTTCAAAAGGTCACGGAACGAGACACGCAGACAAAATAAACATTGTAATTCAAACTCGTAATTCATAATTATTTGTCGTTAACAGACATTGTGCGTGCCAAAATAAGGGACACCCCCCCCCCCCCTTATTTTTTTTCCACGAAATCAGTTAATGAAAGAATATAAGATATATTTGGCGTATCGTGTGCTGAGTATTCACCGACATTTTTCCCGTTCAGTGGTGAACACATTAATTTGTGCTTCGGACAGTTTGGCGCCGTAGAAATGTGTTGTTCTTGTTGTTGATATTTGGTCTAATTATTTATCGAAGTGTCTAGGCACACGACATATCGTGGAAAAAGCGTGGAGAGATTTTTTCACGACACGTTTTTCATCCATTCAGAGTTGACCGTTTTCTGACTCAAAATGGCGGCCCCCACTGAGCGGGAGGTTGGAACCTTGGGGGGGGGGGGGCGTGAGGGTCTAGTCAGTTTGTATCAATGGGCGGTAGTCAGATTGACCAATCAGGCGAAAAGGGGCTGGGGTAGCTGTAATAAGTCGTGAAAAGTCGTGAAAAACTTCACCAAGGCCATTTCCAGGACATGTCGTGGAAAACTTCACGGAGGTGATTTCCACGACATGTCGTGAAAATAGCCACTTCCATTATTTATATCTTTATGTCTTACCAACCGCAAAGAAGCAGTCCTACTCAGATGCCTACTCAGACAAGTCTAACAAATAAAAAAATCAGTGTGCCACAAGGTGTAGTGTGCAGTGAGTCTATGCAAAATTTCAAACAAATTTAAGAGACAGATTGGTATAAAATCGATATATTGCTTTCGCTCATGGTGAAAAAACCGCACTATATCATCCGTCGTAAACATAATATTCTGTGTTAAGTGAAATGCAAAAATGCCTAGGAACCGCAGAACATGAAGGCCAATGGCGAAGAAAGCGCAGATGCATAATTTGAGTAATCATATGTTTTATTTGCATTTTGTTTATGTTTTGCATTTGTTAATCGTAAATGTAATTTTACTGCACTGCCTTTCTGAGCGAAGCCGCGATTCCCAGCTACTTTAATGAAATTTTACTGCATTTTATTCTGTTATGTCTTTCTTGTAGAGTGAAAAGATATTTAAAAACCCTTCCCTGCCAGATGGCTTATGTGCAATAGCCTTCCAACATGAACACATATTAACCAGCCCCTGAAAGTCTATCAGCCTTGTCAACAGGTTAGGAACCGCTGCGATTTGCCGATATTGCTGGTGCCGGCTGTACACTCCACCAGTCTTTCGTGTAAATAACTTTGTTCTCATGCAATCAAATGGTGGCTCCTCAAAGAGCTAGCCAGAATTGTTGTCTGTGTTTATTTTGTAGAGCTGTGAGTGAAAGGAAGACAAGAGTTGGAGATACAGGAGATGGCTTGTCTAAATAATTAATGATCAAGAGGATGATTTGATAGCCTAATAAAATTGGATGTTGCCGCGTTCTCTGAAAGGAAGAAGCATCCCATTTGTGTGAAGGAGACATTTATACATACAAAAACTTTGAAAGCAGACAGCAAAGAGGGGTAAAGGATGTATGCACCCGCCAACCTACGATCAAGGAAAACAGAAAACATGAGGTACAAAGGAGATAGTTCCATAAGCCGTTAGGTATGAGTTGATTCCAGAGGCGGACAGGTTTTGGACATTTGCTGAAATAGGGAGCTACACGTTTTTTTTAGTTTCTGGTGAAAGAACAGAAGTGGTTGACAGCTGACGCATTTTCTTCTTATTGTGGATCTTGGAATATTTAATTCAGAAGCCTGATCTTGGAGACAAGACTGGTGAAACGAAAGTTGTCAATCGATTGAATAACAAAATTGGGCCCTTTGAGTCTGGGGCTATATTCCTTTTCCTTTCTTGATTCACCTCTCGTCATTCCCTTTAAGATTCTGTATGACAAGAAAACTTAATAGATGCTGAAGTGAAATGCAGAAAGTTTGACATTCTTTGCCGGCATTTTCAGTCTTTATTTTCCTGTCTGCACATCTGCAAAGAAATGTGAACAAAGACCACTGAAAGGCAAGATTTCATGCTATTGATGTCTGTCGAAGTAGATGGAAACAGCGATGATCATCAGTATATTAGCAAACAAATACCTTCTGTAATGATTTGCGTATCTGGCGTTGAACGCCAACAACGAAGGCATTCAGCTCTAATGTGTAACTTGATGTGAATGTCTTGGCTTGTTGCATATCTTGCTGTACAGGCTAACACCGAATGTAGCTGTTTGCTAGCTAACACCATCCAAGACACATTTCGATGACCCAGTGGAGTGGGTCACGTTTAATGTTTACAGAAACTGACGTTTTATGACAGTTACCGTGGGAACAGTAATTTCCATTGTCTGCCAGGAATTGTTTTTAATTACCATCAAAATATTCCCCTTTCCCCCTTTTTTCTTTTTTTGGGTACACTTTCGTTGGTTCAGCCTGACCAAACAACCTAGCGTGAGTTTACCCTCTTACATTAAAAATTTATGGAATAGGAAAAAAATGTATTGGACTGGCGATGTTTTGAGCTATTATAAAGTTTAGCAGCCCCAAGGTGTCTTGGTTGATGGGGAATGGTCAGCTATGGATGTAATTGTCTTGTTTTTATTGGCTTTCTTGCTCAGTGCTCCACCCCCCCCCCCCCGGCACCTTTTCTTCTGGCACAGACTTGAACTTTTCATATGCCCCAGGTCAGAAGAATTCTGGCACCAAAGATGTTTACGGTCCACGAGATCTTTCTGCACTGCCTTATTGTTTTGCTACAGTGAATTATGTTTTTCATGTATAGAGGGAATTGGTACTTTCTCGCCACATCAAAACGCGATGCTCCGTTTTTGTCTCATACAAAGTATATTAGGTGTTGAAATGGGGTTTGTGTAAATTTTCTTGGTTCCAGGGGCAAATCACACACGCGAATGCAAATATGTTCATGGCGATCATTCTGAATGCAGAGACTGGAGGCGGCTTTTTCATGATCGACCCTAGTTGGTAGTACTACTTCGCCACCCCTTGGGGGAAATTCGCCACAGTTCCTTTTTCTTCACCATGCTGAGCTTATCCTCTCCACCCCAGAGTCAAATCATGACCAGACGCCGTCGTGTGATTTTACTCAGACCCGATATCATTTATTTTTTTTATTTCTTCTGCAGAGGACCTTGATTATGAATGTCGGAAAGGGATATTTTTATCATTTTTATTCTTATTACAAAGCTTAAGCGCCCCCCCCCCCCCCCCCAAAAAAAACACCCGGCTGCAAAGTCCTGCAGTAGATAACACACAGCAAGAAAACCCAGCTTCAGATTATAAAAGGAAAGTTTCCATTCACTTAAAGAGGAGAGAGTGGAAAAGAAACCGGGTACCAGTAAAAAGAAAAGAATGAAGAGGTTAGATTGATGTGGCCGCAGTTGTAAACATAATATACATCAGTATAATGAGAATACATCGCAAATCAGAATTACCA
Organism: Onchidella celtica; assembly: GCA_963931925.1. Classification (NCBI taxonomy): domain Eukaryota; kingdom Metazoa; phylum Mollusca; class Gastropoda; order Systellommatophora; family Onchidiidae; genus Onchidella; species Onchidella celtica. The sequence goes on from OZ007575.1 coordinate 17,571,742, forward strand.
TATTCAGAAGTAGTGCAGGAGAACGAAATGATGTGAAAGAAGATTAAACATTTATTCTTTTCAAAATTTAACAACGTAGGAAATAAAATGAATAAAATTGGTTTGGTTTTTTTTATCCCCCCCCCCTCCCCCCATTGTAACTTTCTCAGAGCTTCTTTTTCTTTCCTCTCCTTCTCAGCGACATCTTCCTTTTCCTTCTCGTGGTATGAAAGATTAAAATGTGGCAAAGAGGATACGGGAAATTTTCGAAAAATGCACAAAGAAACACGCTACCCTGGTAGCGAAAAAGTACCGGTCAGGCATGGCGAATTTCCCCCAACTAATCTTGTCTGATGCAGTCACATAAAATATACCTTTATCTAGTTATAACTTAGTATCTGCTCACAATTTGAACCATTCCTTACATTTGAATCTGTTCAGTTCTCCAACAATGCCTTTCAAATGTTAAAAACGCTTGCAGACTGTACCTACGATGCCAAGGATTGCACTGTAAACTGCGTGCGTAAACGTCTGCATAATATAACTTATTTTTAGTCTCGGTATTGTACGGCGCGCACGGGAAAAACTTTCCGATTGTTCGCAGGATGTGACGTAACCGTGGCCGGCCTTTTGATTGGTTGACCAATACACGAAGAGACAATTCTTTTTTTTAGAAAAAAAACAAACAAACAAAAAACTACGGAATGTGATAAAAACCGTGACCTCCACTGTGAAGATTCTAAAAGAAGTCAGTCTGTTGACATGGCGAAAAAGTACTAGTCTCCCCTATTGACCAAAAGGCGATATTTTTGTCCGTTAATCATTCTTTAATGTTGAGATCTCTTTTTGATACAGTGTAAGGCAGAAGATGACCATTGTATTCTGTAACTAATTTGATGATGATGATGATGATGATGATGATGATTATAATTATGATAATGATGATATATATAATAATAATTCATCAGCGAATTCGAGCAGCATGACTTAGAAGTCTGCTCGTCTTTGTTCCTTTTGTATTGAAACAACAGGAGGAAGCTGATTTATACATTTAGGTTAAAGTGGCATAAGCAATGTGCATACATATTTCTGAGATATATTGCTTGTTCATTGTTGTTTTAAATTTGCAATTCAAAATTTAATGTTAGACAGCGTAATGAAAGATGTATTTAGGGTTGCCCGTATAGCAGCCATATTGATTGTCATATCATTTATTTTTGTTCTTGCCATCCACCATTTCGAAAGCTGTCTAATTTCGACCCACACTAATATGAAAAAGGTTCATGGCAAACTCGGAATTTGGCCCTCCAAAATCCACTTTGTATATTTTTTTAACTCCATGTTATCTAAGCTGTAGTATGTATGTGTGGTGTGTGTGTGTGTGTGTGGGGGGGGGGGGGCGAGGCGATGAGGTTTGAAAAATGGTGTCAGCACAAAAAGTCGTGCGGGACCTCAGAACGAGAAATAGAATAAAGAGCAATGCCCGAAGAATGGGAGATACTGAATTTTCCCCACGGCGTCTAAACAAATACACAGTGTGAATTTGTTGTCAATGCATGAATGTGAAGTCTTTCATACTTCTGGAGGAAATGGCAATAAAATGAATAGGAATGCATCAGAGGATATAAAAGGCCCGCTATGCCAGAAATGACAAAACTCATTAAGCTAAGAGCCATTTCAGATCGGCAGTCACGAATTACCTACGGAGTTTACAATAAAGTTGCCCTTTTCTCCTGTCGAAGGAATGCGCAATTTCAAAATATTTACAGCAAAATATAATTCAGATTGTGAGATTGATATGAACATTATGTTCTTGGAAAAAGGTTAGGTGTTGACAGAGAGGTGATGCCGGCCACAGTAATATGAGTAGTAGAAAGATCTTCGAATATGTGAATACTTTCTCACATTTTTGGTCTGATTTGGTACTTTGAGAGCAATTTCCTTGCATCTTTCTATGTTGTGATCAGGATTACCAACATCCAGTGCAGTCTGGGTTTTATTTGAAAGAGTTGTCACAGTGATGCCCCTCACCATAATACAGATTGCAGTGTCGTAGAAAATGAGACTTGAGTTAATCTAATATCTATATATATAATTGGGTAAAATTGGACGGTTGTACTCTATAGCTGAAAAAATTACTGAAAGTAGTTCAAAGACTGAGCAAGGTTTGTATCAATTCATTTTAATGATGCAACAACCTTAAAAATTTAGAAACATAGAAAACAAAATGGGCCGTTCGAGGTTTTCCGATTCGTTATTTTTACAGCTCAGACAGGGCCGAGTGTAGTAAGATACTAGTAAGATATTTTGGTAACTTGAAACTTTGGTCACCTAAGGCTCAGGAACCGCATCACACCCAGGCTTCAAACTTTGCACAACAGCATATTATCAATGCGAAATTAACATGGGCTATATTAGAAATTATGAAATGTTAAGGCGTCTACGTTTCATTTTTCATTGTTTCGGCATCATTTAGATCTATTTCGAGTCATGGTTCGCCATTTTAAGGTTTCGTTATCACTTCCTGCCATGTGTTCACTATCAAACACACTAACCCGTGCGCAAATCATGCTATTGTACGGGACGCGCAGGGTGTCGAACTCACAAAGGCAGAATAGTAAGACTTAATTAAAAACAAACAAACAAAAATAAAATAAACAAATAGGAACAGGCAAGATGAAGCAGGTCCATGATAACCACCCAGAACTGAAACTAATATTCAAACCGATTTATCCCGGGCAGGGCCGGGGACCTCAGCTAGTAGTATAATAAATTATCACTATAGCAAGAGCCGTTTCACTGACCATCAAAACAAATTATGGATAGACAAACAACTTAGAGGAGAATTGGTTAAAAAGTTTGCGACGGGAATCCACAACTTCATAATATTTAGTTTTCTGTTTAATTACTTTTCAGAACAATAATTCACCCACAAACTGGTTCTGTAAAAGCCTAGCTTACCCTGTTACTGTGCATCTCCAAAAGTTTCATGGCCGTACATTCAAACGTTTTTTCAAAAAGTGAGAACATAGCCTCCAAGTTGTCAAATAATAATAGTGGATGAAAACTCAGAGATTTGGAATTGTAAGATTGATCGATTTAGTTGAATGAAGCGCACCATTTTATCTGATTCCTGTGCCGAAATGAATTCCTGCACAGCACTATTTCAACCAGTTTTCAAATCCCGGTTACTGTTTGTTACAGGGAAAAAAGAGAAAGAGAGAGAGATTGTTAGCATAGCAGAGAATGGAAGTGTCATCATTCTGTAGTTTCCTTGCCCTCCGAGCATGGATTTTCATGTATGCAGCAATAAAACATTTGCTTTGCCACAGTACATTACACAGTGTCGCATGCAAACATTTTAAATGCAACATGTATGTATTTGATCTTCCTAAATCTGAGTGGAAATTAAATAAGACCAGATTATCGAGCTATCTCGCACGAATCAAGATCAAATATATCGTATAGCCAAGAGCAAATAATCAAGAGATTTGAAACTTAATTCATAGTATTTTGTCACATCATGACACATGCGGTTATGAATAATACGGATAAAGTCAATAGTACGCTGAAACCAGGAGTTGACCAGATTACACCTGAACCTGTATTTCATAGGTTGGGGGGGGGGGGCGATATCCGTCTGTAGAACTGGCGTATTTGAAGGTATTGGTTACTAAGGTGGGCAGATTCAACCATGAGGAGCATAGTCCGAAATCCAAAACATTCAGCAATTTGGGTCCTACATTTTCAATAATGACGTGACATTGGCTGTTACCGCGCGTCTCAGGAGGTTACGGTCAAGTTTGTCTGTCTGGGAAGTGGGTGAAAATGTACGGTCTGTGAGTCAGGTCTCGGCACGACGTATTCAAATTAAATAACATGTAAAAAAAAAAAACGCTGGGGCCGTTTTAATCACACGGAGATTACATACTAGGTACGTGTGACTTTCCACACTTCGGAGTTTGGGATTTAATTGTGAATTAAAGGGGTGGTCGACCGCGCATGGAAAGAAAAAAGAAAAGTATTTGTGCAGAGGAGACTGGGGAATGTTGAGAGGGTTGGAATATTGTTTTTAGCTTTTGTAGCTTTGTTTTTAGTGAGAATAGGCCAAACACGATATTATTATCGTCTAAAGGAAACAGGAAACTGTTCTTTCCTGTACGTTCCACATGTGCTCATTTTGAGTCACTTCTTTGCTGCTGTCGTTAATTTTCCCGTGATTTCCTGACAGTGGCCGCGACACGTTCATAAAAAACAACTGAAAGAGATGGTTAACGTTGAGTCATAACTATCGGAGAAACAATTCTATCATATTGTGTTGTTCTCGTGCGTTAATTTTGTAGCCTTCTCCCCCCTCCCCCCATCTCTTTTCTTTCTTCTCTCTTCTCCTCCTCCCCCCCCCCCATCTCTTTTCTTTCTTCTCTCTTCTCCTCCTCCCCCCCCCCCCCCCAACAAAACGCGGATGAAACACTCTGGAAAAAGTACACTTCATATCACAAAAGTTAGAGTAATCTTAGGAATTTATGTCTCCGAACAAACTTTTGTAATCAAACTTTGACCATTCAATCCATGCGTTATCATGGCTATCACTTTAAACTCCCATAACAGGGTGTATTGTCATCAGATGTGTCGTTTTCGGTCATCACTGTCGACAAAATAAATTGAGCAGATTGTCCTCTCGTCATATATCATGTTGAGGATTTTCATCTAGCCAAACAAATCTGAGCCGCTATCGTTGGTGGAAAAGCACATACTTGTCATTGATTTTCTCCCTTTGCAGGGGGATTTCCCCCACCCTCACTCCCATTGCGTCTTTGTGTATTTGCAGCTGGTGTCTGCATTCTTCTGAGACACAGACTCTCTCTCTCTCTATCTCTCTCTCTCTCTCTCTCCCTCTCCCTCTCCCTCTCTCTCTCTCACTCTCTCTCTCATAAAAATTCATGCTGTAGTTTGGATCATAATCATAATTCCTGTTGCAAGTATTATTTGTTTCCTTCTGTTGCTCATGCGAATTGTGAATATTTTTGGCAACGACCCAATGGTACAACGAAAAATAAAGTCTTAAAGCAATACAGTATTGAGCCACCATTGGGGTATCAGCTGGGTCTTGCTTGAAACTATCAAGCTGTTATTTATAACTGATCAGGGCGGGGCACATTGGGAGTGTCATAGCAAATGACTGTCCGTTAGCTGTGGTAAGGGACAGGTCCATAATTATGTATTTTAATACTGGATCGTCCTATCCAAATATTCTGGAAACGGTTGCTTGGATGGTCATCCCAATGGTTATTCAGTCTGGACACACGGATCAGAAACTGGCTTTTTCAATTATATCAGCATAACAAGGAAGTTGGATCTACCGATGCTGTGTGTCTGACAATTTACCCAATCCCTACCACTAGTCCGACAGCAGCCTCTAAAACTTTTTCAAAAGAAGGATTCGAAAACGTCGCATCGTTGGCAAAGAAAATGAAGACTGATGTAGAACTGTAGGAAATCTGATAGTTGGACAGTAACTGTTTTCCTAGCCCGGCGATATTAATAATACATTGCGAATTATTCTGTGATTCGATACTGCGTCCGTTCGACTATAATTGAGTAGATATTGCATACATTTTCAACAAAGAAAAAAAAAGGGGGAGGGGGGGGGGGCATCAGATGTTTTTTTTTTGTTTGTGCAAGAGTTAAACTGTTCTTCATTTGTCTACCCCGCTATTGGGAGTGGGTCAGGGGTTCTTTACCATTGTCCAGCCCTCTTCTGTGCCTCCGTGACCTTCTCCGGTTCCTTCCGTGATCGAATGAGAATTCGGAGTCCTGCAGTTTTGTTTGTTTGTTTTGTTTTCTGGACATCTCTCTCTCTCTCTCTCTCTCTCTCCACCCCGACTGCAATGGCTCGTTTCCTGATCTAACTATCTTGTTGTCCCCACCGCCCTTTAGAGGTGTGTGTGGTGTGGTTTTCGGGCTGCCTTTGTCTGTTTCCGCCCCCTCCCTCCTCTTCGAGTTGTTGTTTTTTTTTTGTGTGTGTGGTGGGGGGGGGGGGTGTTTGTTCACAAAGCGCTTGCCTTCTTCCCCCCCCCCCCCGAATTTTTATCCGAAAACATTTTTTGCAATGTTGGCTTTATTTGTATTTATATAATGCAATGATACAATCAAACTAAAGCCATACTCAGAACCCGCTGTCTAAACCTCTCTGTAAACTTGAATTGTAGCCCTTTTCTCTGAATCTTTATGTTCTATCATTCACATTTTTGCTTGCATCACCCAAAGAGATGATGGGCGCTATTGAGTAACACATGTTCATGTTCTGCGGCAATCTTTCATTTTCCAGAAACTGCCTGACTGTTAGACTGATATAAAAAAAGAAATAACGATTATGTTTCTGCTTTATTAAAAAAAAAGTTAGGAGCACCCAGTATTTTCCAGAAACTCAGTTGAATAGAAATAACTATACGAAGGCAACAGTGCGTATTCAGTTTACGACCCATCACATCTGACAAGCCGATAGACGCAGTGATAGCGATGCGCTGACCAACGACGCGAATGCATACCGTAAATGAATTTTCATCGAACTATTCTGTCTTGTCTGCGCCGAGGGTCTTCTGTTTGTATTGAAGAATTCCGAACATTTGAAAGATCTAGTTTCAAATTGCGGCGACCTGTCGCACTGGTTCTGTCTCTCAAGTGTTCAGAAGGGATTGGTGGCAATATTTGCGTTGTGAAATAAAACTTCGATGTCTGGTCCCATGCAGCTGTGACTGATTTCCCCCACTTTTTATCGTAGGCGATATTGCTGGGCAACAACATTTGAAGTCCTCTAGCACGATTTATTTTCTATTATACTATTTGCCACTTATACTTTCATAAATGTGTCGACCCCAAACCTCCTGGGTCCTGTTCATTCACCATACAAGCCTGCTGGATCTCTTTACACTATGCTATTTACCCCACTCTCCATGCCAGGTTTGAAATGCTGTTAATTTAAAAAAAAAATTTCCTCGCGCAAATGTACTTTTTACATGTTTTTAAAACACCGTTACTGTTCTTTTGTCTCCTTTTCGTTTGATGCACGCCGCTCTCCCCCCACCCTCTTCCCCTTTTCCCCTCTCTTTCCATTTTTCATACGCTAGTATTATGTGATGGCACATATTTTACTCCTACCGCATTTTCTTCTCACAAAATTCGATGCAAAAATGTGGAAATAGATAAATTGCCAAGCTGTGCTTTAGTCAAGTGGTAAAGGCATGTAGATGTAGTTATGAATATTAAAACGATATTTAAAATTTTTCAGTTCGTGTTTAAATTGAAATACGACACGGAAATCAGTGTAGACAGATATGTCACCACTCCAAGTAACATGGGACTGTTTGCCTTTCTGTGCTTGTCTTGTTATGTGGCCCAGTAGATTACTGGTACAAAACGCATACCATTCGTGAAATGGACTTGAAGAACAATGTTTAATCATTAATGTCTAGAAGATGTTGGGAAATTTAAGGTCGAAATATCTCGTGAAAGAATCCATTCTTCCTCTGAAGATCGTCATCTGCGTCGCTGCACCTGAAAAGTTTTTTTACCACATAATTCGTCAGTTATTAACGCCCTGGCGGTTTCTGAACTTACTTTACACCCGTATTTTATTTATTTATAAATTTATTTATTTATTTATTTTAGTCCTCATTTTGCAGTATTCGCCTCTGGCATAGTACCTGAATAAATTATTGACCCAGCGAGAAAAAAACTTTCATCATTGTGATTCTTCGGTTTGACTATTTATGTGTTTGTCTTTACTTGTGTTAGTGGCCGAAGACCCCTGCCTAATAAAATGCAGTCAAGTTGTGACCGATCGTTATAGGCTTACTTATTACCTTGTGTGTCTCCGATATATATATATATTTTGCTTGTTTGTTTGTTATTTCCCCTCTGTCTGTGTGTGTGTGTGTGTGCATGCGCGCGCGCGTGCGTGTGGAAAAACCATTGACGCTGCAGATGGCTGTTACGTCCGCAGTCGAACATGGCCCGCTAAACCACCTGGCTGAAGTTTTGACAGAATTTAAATGCTTTATAATTGTATTTTGATTCTTATCGAATACACAGGAGCACCTTGTAACTCAGCATCTGTGAACATTTCACGTTGCCATTTCACGAAATTCAAGATTCTTAAGGTCGATTTTAACCTCGTTAGCGTTTGTGTCGCTATGGTAGGGTTATTATTTCAACATATTCTTGCCTTGTATTCTTCGTGCACAGAGTAATTCGAAGTCTTGTAATCGTTCTGATTCGAACGGGTATAGGTGTTCATAAAGTCGCCAAATCTATATTATTATATTCCATCATTGTAATTTCCAGCCAACTGAACATCAGTCACACATAGGAGACAACTGCTTTATCAATGTTTTCGTCTTGTTAGGTTAGAGTATTCCGTAGACAGTCTGACAATTGCTTTATCAATGTTTTCGTCTTGTTAGGTTAGAGTATTCCGTAGACAGTCTGAATTATAGATTTTAAACCATTTAATGCTGGTATTTTCCTGTTCTGTTAGTCTTAAGTTCTTTGTTTTCGGGGGATCTCTGTCCTTGGCATTTGCACCTCTCTTTTTCTTGTTTTCGTTTTTTCTGTGTTTTGTGGTAGGGATTAGTTTTTTTTTATTTTAAAGTTTGCCCGGGCAGCCGGCCTTGTTAGGTCTGCTCTTCTTGAGTTTCAGCTGCCAGGTTATGTTTGACATGCGCAGCGTGAACACGGGCCCTCCGAGTGCTTCATCATTATCCGAGAAGACTAGATGCTCAGTCCTATCTACCAAAGGATCAGGCCCAGGAATTTTCCCCCATTTTAAGTAGTCATAGGGCCGGCTGCGCGGGGAGGGGGGGGGGAAGAGACACTGAAAAAGACGCATTTAATTAAGGAGGGGGAAAAAAGTAGAAATGTTTTTTTTAAAGTTGTTTCCAAAATGAAGAGGCTGACAAAAAAAGGTGCGCTTTCCACTGATGATTTGTACGATTAACAGCTTAAACATGCGGGAACTCGATGTTGGAGTGAAAATAAAAAGCAATGCTGCGTTTGATTACTTAGTCACTATCCTGTAGTCCAGGGGTGCTCAACATTTATTGACATATGATCTACTTTTACATTTCCCAGCCTTTGGAGATCTACCAGTCTGACGAAGCCCGGAAACAAAAAACAAAAGAAACCGAACCTATGCTGGTGTGCCTATCGGCATTATTCACTTTGACATAACCTACAACTAACACAAACGCGCCACATCCAAGAAAAACGACCCGCCAAAATACAAAGACAAATAAATAAATAAATAAAAATATATACCTCGCGGGTGTGTCCTACATTTATCCCGCGATCGACTGCCAAGCACTTGAAGATCGACCGCCAAGCACTTGAAGATCGACCGGTAGATCGCGATCGACTGGTTGAGCACCCCTGCTGTAGTCCATCCTTCCTACGTGAAATATCTTTTAATGTCATATTCTAAACATGGACTCCTTTCTCTCTTCATGTCTCCCACACGTTGTAGCTCCTCCACTCCTACCCCACGTGTGGACACAGGGAAGTAGCAGATTACCCGCCTACGGTGACCCATAATTACAGAAGCGTGATGTATATTCATTTTGTAATGTGAACAGGCTATTTACGAAATGCGTTTCTATAATATTGTCTTTAAAAAGAGAAGACGAAAGTCATTGCGTGTCGGATAGAATGTCACTTGAAATCAGATCCCAGAAATTGAAATGAAGCTGGGAAATAGAATTTGAAAATGGCCATTGTCTTACGAGAACTTTGGAATGCAGCTCATTGCAATATTTTCTTGCAGTTATGACATGGTCAGGGATATTTTTTTATGACTTTCAACGAAATTGTTTTTTTTTTATAAAACATTATCTTTTTTTGATGCGCCTTGTGGAATAAATGAGTGGTGAAAAATAGTCGAAGTGGTACTTGTCCGCCACCTCTGTTAAATCACCAAGAATACCCAGAACAAGCTGGATTGTTTTTGTTTTTTTTCCGCACATACATGGGTCGCATTCTGAAGTTCCCCTTCTCCTGTTCTAGAGACCCCCCCCCCCCCTTTTTTTTTTTTAATGTGCATAATTATATTTTGTGCATGTGTAAGAATTCCCAGTGGCAGTCTCACACATGACTTCTACACGAAGTCATGTGCTGCATTCAAGGACAGATTCACAATACCGCATAATGGAAGGTATTGCGTTTGTCTCCTGTATTATATAAACAGCAGTTGACGGTAACCAATATGCAGTAAATCTTTATCAGGGGCAGCCTAGATGGATTGTACCATTGAAATGATACTAGCATCAACTCCGTAGCACATTTTTTTTCTCCACTTCGATGTCATTGAAAGAAAAAAGTATGCTGGCGGATACTGAATTGCTGTTCTTGGATAAGTATGTACACAGTACGTGTTCGCCCAGGATAGGCAAATACCTAAGAAGTTGTCTTAAGGTGTCTTTTTGTTTGCTTATCCTGGTTTAAAAAAGAAATACATGCTGGGCATACTTGTGCATATTTTGGAATGGTCCAAGGATGATTTGGCTGAGGAGGTGTGCAACACGGTACATTGGGACAAGAATTCATTTTTTTTTTATATTTCAAGAGGAAAAGTAGGCGTTACAACAAGGGAGACACATGCGGCCTCTGAGATGTATGTGACAAGGAGAACGACTGCACCGAAGCTTACGTGACGGGAAGGAAAAGGAATGAATAAACTGTGATTGTAATAATATCTGCGTCATATCGATCGAGAACGTTGTGCCCGTCCCGGTCGCCACCATCTTCAACGGGCATTTTGTCATATTTATCTAACATGTATATGTGTAAATTTTGAGAATTGCTCCTGGTCTGACTATAGAAACTTAATTGAAAAGCGCGTTCCAAATTGTGTAATGAGGTCATTACTGGGTCTCTTCTCCATTTAACATTAAAGTTGTACTTTTAAAAACAGATCTAGCAAGACTCCAAATTTAGTGAAAAGAGAAAAGAGCGCAGCTAAATCAAAGATACTAGGATACTATAAGGTGAGAGAGCTAACGTACAGATTTGGCACCGCCACCACGCGGCGAATGCGCGAGAGCCATGAACAATGCCATATTTTACAAAGCCGTAGGGAAAATACTGAATTTTGTCCACTGTTCTGCAATTGCTGTAGGCATTGAATGACGTCACTTGTTTTGTAATTATAATGTCAAACTCTGGCTTTTTATTTTTTAATAGTCGCAAAGGCACTGTGACAAATCCGGATCATTTAGTTATCTTTATATCAAGCATTCGTTTTATGCAATGTGCCATGGGCCCCGCCCCCAATCAGGGTCCAAACTGTATACACGATTTTATTAGATGCGCGGAGAAGGGAGTGTCTCATCTTATCGTTTCTAGTATCTTTGGCTAAATCAAGCCATGCCTCGGAAGATAATGAAATAAGATTCGTTGAAAGTATTCTTTTACCGGGTGCATTAGTATCAGTCCTGTGGCAGTATTTGAAAATACAAACAGCGAAGGCAAGTAAATTATCAGGAATAAAACGATTTTGTTCAGGAGAGCATTGGAGATTATTTTTTACTTATTATTATCTTAAGTAAAAGAACTGACTTGAACGGCAATTGCCGGAGTTTCGCCATGGCAGCCAAATGGTTGCTTATGATTTGAAGTATATAAGTAGTTGTAGAACTTAGCAACCATTTTCACTCTTCAAATTACCCAGACTCTTCTGCGCCCCCCCCCCCCGCCAACTCACCACTAAGTCTTTACTCCACCCGTGTTTAGTGCCAATGCTTTCTCTAGCGCAATGAGTGATGAGGCGCAGAAGATGAAGTAAATTGGCCGGGGGGGGGGGGTGAGAGAAATTGGAGAAACCGCTAGAAGCTAATCGAGAGTGTTATTAGACACTCGTTCACTGTAGGGTGAGTCACGAAAAATCTAATAATAGTAATTGCATCTGCGAAGACTTTTTTTATTTGTTTGTTACAACAATTTTTGTTCATTGGAAACTCAATAAAAGTCGCCCATTTTGTCACCCTGGTATATTGTTTCCCCAAGAGTTGGCGTCTTTTCAGCACTTGAAATAGAGCTAATCACTTGAAATTACCACTAGCCTCCCATGTCATGTAGAAGTGAGAAGGAATTGATCGGGGGCGTATCGGCAGGTGGGAGTATGGAGTATAATAGATGGATGACTGTGATGTCCTCCACTGTGCATGCACAGTGACAGCCAACGAAGAGACCCTTCACCCTTCCCTCTTGACTATTCTCTTTCATCCTTGTTGCAAGTGCGATCCGTAAGCTCTGAACCTGCTCATTATTTGCTTATTTTTCAAATAAGAACTCTTCATGATTCTGTAGTGTGTGCCCTGTTAACTCTGGTCACTTCGTGCAGATGTGATGAGACCTGAACTTCCTATCTTTGATCACTGTTGAGTTAAAAAACAACAACAAGTAATTCGAGTTCTAGATGAGGTGTGTGATGTTTCCTACAATGAACCTTCTGTTATTTCCCTGACAGAAAATTAGGATCCGCCGAGACCTGCTCATTAGCTGGCTTGGTGAAAAACGTTGCGATTTGGAAAATTGCAAGACAGTAGAATGACGTTGCAATTCCCATTATGTGTTAACTACCTATAACTATTCGGTATAATATTCACTTTAAATGTCGACATGATTTGGTACAAAAAGTTTGATTTTCACCCAAAATGCACTGAAACTGAAAATGCGCCAGGGCAAATTTATTGCCGCCTTTGCAGATCCTCAAGCGGGTTAGTGCTCTGTTAACACTTTTCTTTATAGTACATTCCTCCCTTATTTGATTTAGTCAACGGCAACAAAGTTACAAACAGGCCATCCCACTCTGTTGTGACTTCCCTTTTCCATTATCCCATAAGGGTCCCCTTTGCCAAATTTGATAGCGCTGGATCAAAAACTTTTTGCATGATGAAATGACAGTCTCACGGGACATTTTTGTTTTGTGGTTGTTGTTTTCAATAAATACATGATACATAATGCCGTTGCTCAAATTCAGAACGGCTTCAAAAAGAAGGCCTGTCAAATGCATGCAATCTTGTTGCAGATCCGGTGCACGTCTAGTGTGCTGCGCGTTTCTTTCATGGTAGGAGACGGGGAATTGAAACAAACTGAATGACTGTCAGCTGTAATCAAATACTTAAGAACCTTCCAAAATTGTCAGGTGTTTGTCATTTGATAGGTTCTTGGGGAAAAAAAAAGAAAGGGAGAAAGAAAAGAAACGGTTAACTAACACAGAAATAGAGGCTGGCCAGTGTGCCTGTCCGGATACCACAAAAGATCCCATTGCCAGATTTGTGTATCTGTAGGTCCGAGGGTCTAAGCATGATTAAATGGGAAATGGGCAAATAAAAGGAACAAATTCCTGATAGTGGGGGAGCTTATGACATAACTGCGTGCAAATCGTGCACTTTATGATACCAGTATGTCTTTCACATGGTAAGATCTACCTTATTTCCTGATTATAAAACGAGGTGGGCCGCAATCGTATGATCACTGGAACCACCTAAAATTGGATCTTGAAGATGCGTAAAAACGCGGACGTTTACCATTTATAACCTTATTTACTTTAAAATGAGAAACAAATATTTTGCTGAATGAACAGACTGTTCAATTTCTTGACAACAACGAACAAATGTTTGTTACAGCGTTTGGCAGTGTTTTCCAGTCACAGACAAGAAGCTCCTAATTTAAAAGACAAAAATTTTGGACAACGCATCACGCCGGAACTTTTTGGAAGGGCGCTTGTCCAGATAAAGTTGATAAAACATAAAACCAGCACTTTCAAATTCCGCCAGTCGCTTCAAATCTATTCCCAAATATCATGAAATGCCTAATCTAGGTTTGTCAAATACCTAAGATGAGAATCAGTGTCTCCCAGACATTGAACAGAGTACACACCCATAAAGATAACACTGAATAACAGTGTATCAGTGACACCGTGCTTGGTTACCAGTGACCTAGATCTAGTTAACAGGAATGACAATGCGTTGTTTTGTTCGGCGAAATTATAAGTTCTTTTCTTGTAATCCAGGAAACGTTCAACCGGTTTTTTTTTTTTTAAAGAAAATCTGAGGCAAGGCGTCGTAAATCTGTCGAACTTTTGCGTCATTGTCTCAAAATTAGCGCTGTGAGAGTTACTAGGTTTTGTATCGGCGCGGCGGAAATGTCTATGCTTTTTTTTTTTTAAATCGTGGGCGATATCCACTTCTGTCAGACGATTACTAATTTATTCTTGAGACGACCCAATGGCACGTCAGTAAGCCACTCATAGCTTTTCCTCCTTTTTCGAAGATTCATTATCAAGTTTAGTCTCAAAACGTGCATGCTTTGTACTGAGAGTTTTACAATGTAATGGAATGCCATTTCCAAATTAATTTGCTTTCAGTAGAAAGTACTTGGTATCGAATTATTTGGGAAAAGGCATATTTGCCCCAATACCAAAGTATTAGCAACCTCGCTGGGGTGATTACGGTGTTGTATTGGAATTTGTTCCTTTTCATATTCGAGATTCCTGGTGCTTCGTTAGGAAAAATTTGAATGTTGACTAGAAGTTACTTTCTTATGCAGATTATCACTATGCCGAAAAGGAGAAAAAATACCGTTGCTTGATATAGATCAAGAGGCTAAGTGTGATTGGAGTAAATGCATATTCTATCAATCGAATACTCAAGCAAAGTTAGTGTACCCTCAGAAAAGGACCAGACAAAATGAAAAGGGACAAATTTATAGAAAGCTGGCGGCTACTGACTTAAAACTGTTCCATGAAACTGACGCGTTCCCATCTCCAGTCATTGATATGTCCTGTGAGGTCTTGGCTCTGGAAGAGCTGCTGAGGGAGAGAACAATGTTTTATATCACAAATCTTGTCGGAAGAGATTTTCGTCATCCAAACTCAATAAATTGAAAGAAAAGATAAAAGGAGGATTTTCAGAGTCTAGAAGAGTACCAAAATGCCACCAGATTCAAATTTCAGTCTATGGGATACCTTAAGGGGTGTTTCTTCTGTGAAGAACAGAAGGGCAACTTGTGGAGGAAAGAACACTGCAACTATGCGAAAAGGCTCTTAGCACTGCCATATCATCTATCAATGATTTAAGAATTATGGCAAAGTTAGCAAAAGGAGATATGCTCGCCACAGAGGCCAGGTATGACCTGTTTAGCTGCATTTTACAATAAAGGACGCACACAATCCACCGTTTCTTCATCATCCAAAACTGGAAACCATAGGGAATATGAAAAGGCCGTAGAAATTACAGTGAAACACATTGAACTCAAATTGCTGTCTGAATCAGAAGCACCGGTCTTTAAACTGTCGGATCTTAGAAAATTCATGTCGACACTGATGTCATATTACTTGCTGTTTCCTTCTACCTTGAGTTAGAAATAGAGCACATTTGGGTTGATTTTTACCTGAATATTCATAAAATGGCACATGCTCTTGGACTATATCCCAAATGCCTAGCACTACCGTTCTTCCATGCGCTGACGGGTTGTGACACAGTCAGCGCTTTCTTTGGTGATGGGAAAAAATCGGCGTGGTCAGCATGGAACACTTTTGGAAAAGCGACACCAACTTTTCAAGCTCTATGAAACATGCCGATTGCTAGTGTTTTGGACAAGAACTTTGAAGTCATTCAGAAATTTGTGGCAGTTTGGTATGACAAAACTACTGTTGCAGACAACGTGGATGAATGCAGGTACAATCTTTATACCAAAAGAAACAATCCTATGGAAAAGCTCCCCCCTACATCTGATGCATTGTTTTTCCATATGAAGCGCGCAGCCTTTCATACAGGCAATGTTTGGAAACAGTCACTGGTGAAAGAGCAGAATCTGTTACCTCCATCAAAAATGGGTTGGACAGAGACGGATTCAGGATTTCTTCCTCTTTGGACAACTTTACCAGTGATCAGAGAAGCCCCAAAATATTTGCTCAAATGTTCTCGCAAAACAAATTGCGGCAAAAGATGTTCATGTGTTAGGGCTGTCCTGAAGTGCACGCAGCTATATTAGTGTGACGCTCAGTGTTCTAGAAACTGGGATGCCAGAAGATCGTAATAATTTAGTAATATGCTCCCAAAAGAAATCCCAGACCTATGCCACACTTTTTACCTTCATCTTAAATCATAAAGACCATCTGAAGAACCAGGTCCTTTCAGTTCTTGGCCATTGTGTTCATGTATACTTTCAGTCACGGAAACCAGTTGACTGACAACTTAGTTATTTTGAGCTTTTGAGTCATGTTTACCTACATAATTATTCAGCCACTGAGACTAGGTGAAGGGAGACCTTTGTAATTTCCAGTTTCTATAATATATCATAATGTTTACCTACATCTTCAATCATGGAGACAATCTGAAGGACACCCCAACACAGGCTAGTGAGTGATCCTACAGTTTGTGCTGTCATGATTTCAGCAGTACTATAAACAATGTACCCTATTTTGTAGAAGTGGTCTTTATTTTGTTGGTGTAAGAGGCGACACCATAATGCTTCAGCTAACCATTAATTTCAGTATGTCACTGTGCCTCCCCTAGTAATCTTACTTATAAATATGTAGTGTTGCCTGTCAGTGGGAAGGTTACGTTATTGGCTGTTTACAAAATAGTATCATTAAGTTAAGCGGCATTCATTTTACCGAATTGAATTGAATAACAAAATGTGCGTTAATAACGAAAATTCAATACGCCGTAGTGCTTTGCATGATCATCACAGATATAAAGTGTTGCATATCAGCGAAAAGGCCTTTCCATGCCCTCTTTGAAGAGCAAGGTAATTAACCTAAGCGGTATAAAATTAAGAGAATCCTGGCAAGCTGAAAACCCATATTTTATTGAAACAAAGAAGGGTCATTAAGGTCACCTACCCGCCACACCAGACCTCTGACAAAGGGGGCCCACCTCATTTTCAGTATAGTATGACCCCAGGAACATGACATTACAGTGGCATGTTGGTATCAAAATGTGCACGATCGAAGTAATAAGCTCCCCCACTATGATGTATCTGCATGTAATGAAGCATTGTCGCACTGCAAAGTATCGGAGTTTGTCTTCTCTCCTTTCAACATTTTGAGCCATGTCTGGAAAAGAGAAACCTGTTTCTTTTCTTGAGAGTCTGAAGTCTTACTTCTTCTGCTACAATTTACATGTATTTTTTTTATCAAATTTGATCTGGTTCTTTTTATGGCACAAATTGATGATCGGTTTTGGGTTGCATTGTTTCCCGTTTGGGAGGTTGCTTTCGAGAGAAAAACCTATATTTGGTCGGTTTTTTAAATTAAAAAAACAACACTTTTTTAGTGTTTTATTTTTTCCGTCGCATTTTATCTTCAAGAGACTCAGAGACTGGAAAAGTTAAAGTGCAAATTAGACCATAACTGTCCCCCAAAAGAAAAGTGTAACGTCTGTTTCCTTCGTTTGTGTGTTACAATCCAATAAGCCTGGTCAGATGCTGGCAGACAAGAAGTGTGTCAGAGTCAGTTTTGAAACAAAATGGGTAGATTCCATCCAGGATTGGCGAAAAGATTAAGGATGGGGTGGGGAGGGTGGTGCTTGTATGGCATTGTACGATACAACGCACGTGGGAGTCAAGTGGTGAATATTCATGAAACAAGAAATCAGCTTAAAAGCCAGCACCAATAGAGAAGTATCTCAATAGCCGTAATGTTGTGATTATGTGTATAGCCTTAAATATCGCCACTGTCGTATACCCATCTTTGTTGAATGTCCAAAAACTGGTCCAGATGAAATCTCAAAATCCAGCATTTCAACTGAATGTTTTCCATCTGGCGTTCATTTGGGTAGCAAGATACAGAAAGACTTTCATGTGGTTTCTATGGAAATGGAGTGGATTTGGAATTAGCTCATAAAAACATGTTTTTTTGTTTTCCATATGAATAAGAGGATTTACACCATCTTTCCATCCTCTGCGTCTGAAAATTTGTTGTGCAAAATCCACAGAACATTTGTAACAATCTGTACATTCACAATTCGTAAATACATGTACATTATTTATCAGTTTATTTGGTAATTAAAAATGGCCATCCGTGGCTGTCAGAACGTCACCCGTGACACAACTGACCGAAGGCTGGCACCCCTTTCTGGAGACTTCACGTTGTGTTATAACCATAGCTTGTCAGGTGTAGAATATTAGGGACATCAGTAAAAACCTTGAAACATTAGGCACTCCAAGCGTTTGATAAAGATAGTCCCATTTATTGGCAAATTTGGACTAACGCCATGACGAGGAGATAGAGAAGCTGAACAAGAGAAAGAACTTTTAGGTTAAGGTCATGACGGCGATGGTAGATCCAGAAAGTAAAAAAAAATTATTTTTTTTACATTTTAGGCTTAGAGCACGACGAAGAGTGCAGACAAAGAAAGCATACTAGAAAAATAAGAACTTTTAGGTTAAGGGCATAACGAGATGTGTATTATGAAGAAGACAAACAGACAAAAATACATTTAAGAACTTTTAGGACAGGGGCATGAAGAGGGGCGCATATAAAGAAGACAAACAAACAAACAAACAAAAAGAACTTTTAGTCTAAGGGCATGACGAGGAGCGCATACAAGGAAGATACACAAGCAGAAAAAACGTTCAGGGTAAGGGCATGACGAGGGGCAGATATAAAGAAGGTAAACAAGAAAAAAACAAACGAAATAATACCTTACCATGGTTAAGTACAAGAGACATATTCAGATTGTTTACTGTTATCTGAGCTGCACATCTGCCCAGAAAACGTTCAGACGACTGCAGAGGGGTGAGAAGAGAAGGTACTCCTTGATAGTGCTACTACTATTGGTCCTTGGGTAGGAATGCCGCTGCCTGCTCAATGTTATCCTAAGCAGCATCCCAATGAAAACATCTCGACGGAGGTTTGTAAACACCGCAATGCAGATGGGTATTTGGTGAAAGAGGACAGAAACCATTGCAGAAAGCCGTGTAACTGAAAGGGTCGTGCAGTGCTATAAATAAATACCTGACTATTGTTGACTCAAGCACGAACGTGCTCTCAAAGATTTTGCTTCATCCACCAGTCTCCGTCTGCATGTCTACTGTTTTCTCCATGTGCATGGCATCTATCAGCCAGGCTTTATGGTGGTATCGATGTCTTGATGTAACGCCAGTGTTCAGGCTTGATTATGTTTACCTGTTGGATGCTGCGGCTCAGCAGATTCTTAGTGTAAACTTCCCAGCGGAATTTCCGTAAATAAACCCGGACGTGAAGAGTTGGTGAAGAAAAAAAAAATAGACAACTTCGCGGAAGGTGTTACAGTAATTATTATTTTGAGGCTTGGAAAAAGCAGATTTTTCAAAGTTATCACAAGGGAAGAAAAGAAAAGAAAACAAACCACGACTTCAAGTCCCAATAAAACATCTCGACCTTGCCCTCTCGATAGGATACAACTGTGCCATTTACTTATTATGTCTCTGTGGCAGTTTACAAACAAACAAACAAACAAAATTGTCATTTTGCATTTATAATTACATTGGTAGCACACTATTGTAAATGGCACCTGTGAAGCTTGTTCCAGGTGTCAGCACAGTGTGATTGGGAATGAGAACTCTCAATAGTTATGCATACAGTGCAACCCCCTTTGTTGAATTTTCCTAAACAGGAAAGGAAAGAGGGTGCAGGCTGGGGGGGGGGGAGGGGGGAGGAGATACTGGAACAAAAAAATTAGGAAAGTGACGAGAAGAACGTATTCAGGAAATAGATTTAATGTTCCACTTCACACTTCCACAGACTTTGAAAATAGTTCAAATGATATGTATTTATATCACTCAGCATTCTGCACACTGATTCATAAATATAGCTTGTAGGATGAAAGGGAGAGGGGTGGAGAAAGGCTGGCAGATACCGTACTCATTGCTGAGCTTTGTTACTCGGGCATCCATCACAATGACCTGGAATTGCAACTGTCGTGCGTACCCGCAGTCCATATTGTAAAACGTGATATGTATTTCCCATGCCCCCGTGCCGTGACCTCGAACTCGTCTCTATTTTTATCTGGCATAATAAGGACATGTGGCTGGCATCAGGTTCCAACAAAACAGACTGCTAGTTCGATCTTTGCCACAGATTTCTTTGTTGCTGAGTTGTTGATTTTTCCCCCAACTTCTTTCTGATTGTTTTATTTTCTGAAGCCGAGGACCGCATCAGCATATTGTGACATTTGATTGTCAGAATTCTTATCAAGTGAGCTTTTTTTTTTAACGCTGGAAACTGTTGCTGAACAAGTGGTGTGCCATGTCTCTTGTTGATCGTAGTTATGCATGCTGGAGTGGCAGCTTGAATTCATTAGGCAAGGAGAGACGTGGTAAAAAAAAGAAAAAAGTTTGGCGTATAAAAAATTGAAGAGTGGTTGAGAGGCGAATGGTTGAGTTTGCGCTGTGCAGAGAGAATGCTGTCAACACGTTGATAAGAATTTCCTAGCGGTTGCTACTGATGGTGATAAGGGTATGTTACTGGCGTGATTGTTCTCAAATGCTGAGCATTAGAAACGTAAAACGAGAATGTATCACGGGATTGTTGTACTGTATGTCAAGGCTTTGACGTAAATCTGGCTGTGACCTTGGTGCTAGAGGTCTCAGATTTCGAATCCAGCCTCAAGTGGGGACCCACTTTTATTATTAATAAATGTTTTCTATCTACCTATGTTGGGTTTTAGAGAAACATGTTTGGCAATGAAATTGATAGTGCATCACACAGACATGCTATTATTTTAATCACTTTACAACAACTGAATCCATTTCCCATAATTGGAAGATTTGCGAGCGAGCCTTTGTTTGCCCACCTATAACCATTTCAGAATCGCAGTTGGGGGGATAGAAACATACTGTAACGACATTTCTGTAGTAATTCCGGTAGATTAAAGTACTCACACTAAATAGAGTCAGATAAGTTGAGACAGTCTCGTCTTTGAGCCTCTAAAAATTTGCTAACATGCAGCTAGTTCGCTGATCGTGGGCGGAGCCTATACGTTGCGTGAAAAGGGTGTTGGGTTACAAATGACAAGTTAATAAAACGTCTGTCTGTCGCAGTGCTACGAAAATAAATATTTAAAAAAAAAAAAAGCATGGCTAGAGGTGTCATGTACAAGAGTTTTATCCATTTTTTTCCCCGCCTCAGCCACATGGAGAGAGCAGGACGGTCCTCTCAGAGGCGTCATCTGTAAAGTACCTACGCTTAGAGGGGAGGGGGGGGTGACCGGTTTGCCCCCCAGCGTACTAAAGGCGTACACAGTGCTTTTGGGTGGGGGCGGGGGGGGGGCGCACTTACCTACGCTTTTCAGTATGGTCATGAATTAAAACTTTAAGTTTAATTTACTTTTTTCCCCCAGCAAATTAAATTGATAGTTTATATAACAATCATGTTTCTAAAGAGACAGTGAAATAGTCCTTGCAAAACGTCAAAGCCTCACCACGACATTCTCTTTTCTAATGGCCGTACGCCCGTGTAAAGGGAGGGGGCGGAGGTTTGAGGCCAAGTGAACGATAAGCGTAATGGGAGGGAAGGGGGGGGGGCAAAAAAAATTCTAAAATTAAGGGTATGTACTTTCTGGATAGCTCCGCGTGTGTGGCTAATTCGTTTGATGCCGTTTTTGAGAATGAGCATGATTGGCTTAAGTTGCCTTTCCTTTCGTCCATCTCTCCAGATCTCGTAATGTGCCTTTTTCCACATGTGGCTTCTGACATAACTATTGATTGCAGAGTTGATTGAACGCATCCCAGAGAAATGTCAGGCTGACGCTTTTCTGGCATCGATATGCAGATAACCATAATAAGCGCCATGACACTAAGTCTTTACGTAACCACATTAAAGGATTGATTGATCGACTGCGTCATTGGTTCACCACGCCCTTGAATGCCTGTCCAAGATACCGCTTGAATGTAGTTTGATCCTGCATTCTCCAGCCATTTGTCATGAAACAAAACAAAAACAAACAAACAAGCAAACAACAACAACAAAAACCAGTTTGACAATGGCCATGGCCAGCCCGCTTGCCCAATACAACTGTCAACCACAGTACGTTTTACTTTTTCTTTCTCATTTTGTTAATTGCCCAGGGTAGTCAATATTTTATGCAGTGTCATAGCATTGTCTTTTGATGAATAAGAAAAATAGTTCTGATGATTTGGATTACGCTTATCTTCATTATTCACTGAAGAATCTTTCACTGAACTTGAAGCCCCATGATTTTTTTTTTTTTTGTTGTTGATTTTTCCGACTTCTTTTCATCTTATCGGCCATAAAAAGAAAAAAAAAATCATTCCTCCTTGCCGTCAATATGAATTCTGGGTGTCTGCCTGCCTGCCTGCCTGTCTGTCTGTTTGCCTTCCTGCCTGCCCGTCTCTCTCTCTCACTCACACACACACACACACACTCGTAATCACACACTTGTGCGCGCTGTTATAAAAACGCAAATATTTATATCAGCGACTATCGTATGCACACCTGTAGATTTATGGAAGATGATTAGGTATATTATATACAATTCATGATGGAAGCAAATTAATGTACCACTTCGTATATAACCAGAAACCCAAGCTCTTGGTGTGTTATTGTTAACGCGGATAACTAATCAGATTGTATGTTCCCAGCGAGACACCAGTATCAAATGCAATTTGTTCCCATCAGCTTGTTCAATTTTTTTTCTAGTCTACTTTAATTTTTAATCAGCGGATTTGTTCCCCCGCTTCCGTTTCTCCTTTGGGCATGTTCTCTTCTTTCTGGCCTGTCTTCGATATATTTCACCAGTCTGTTTTTCATTCTACTGTTCTGTGCTTTATCAGTCCTTTCCTTTTTCATACTAGTTAAGTTCTGCATTTTTGATTGAGGAGCTTTCATTTTGAGTTTCTATTATGTCTTCTTTCTCTTATTGAAAGGGCACTACTTTCTTCCTGTCCCATTTCCTCTGTCTCTTCTCCTTTCTCCTCTTCCGCTGCATTTCCAATCATTCTATTTTTTACCTTGGAATGCATTTACATTAAAAAAAAAAAATTACACTAGTTTTCAATATCTGCATATTATCTGTATTTGTTTACTCTCTCCGTTGAGTTTCCAGTTTTGTTGATACTTTTTTTTTTTTTTCGTAGCCCAGGAAGATAGCCTTCTTCTGGACCACTCTTCGTGTTTCATTCCACACCGTTACCCCTTTCTCAGGATGTGTCTTGTATTTGATGCTCGCTTTTCAAAATGTTGCTGTGTGCATTAAAAGATCTCAATCCGTGTCGTGACAAGCTTTCAGACATTTTAGCGCATCCATATATTTTGCATCAGATGCGACAAGTATTGAATGCGGAATTTGCGCGCGCGGGGGGGGGGGGGGGGCAGCAGCACACATTAATATTACACAATGTCACGACTGGAACACAACCATAAATGTTGTTTTGTTTTGTTTGTTTGTTTTGTCCGTAGCTTCAGTCCCGTATACCTACTTCAGCATTGCCTGATGTGAAGAAATCTTCATGATGAGTGCACTGTTAAAAATCATGCTACAGACAATGCAGTTATCTGCAAAGGTGCTTTCGTCGTGAATGTTCTATCATTGTGTAGCTTTGCCCCCTCTCTCTTTCTTTCCTGCAGATATTCGAAGTAAAATTTTGCTGTCCAGAGGGGAGGTGGGAAAAAGAAGAAGAGAAAATGAAATGAATGATAAAATAACATTGTGGATTTCACGTCCGTCTGAATCCATCTATTGCCTACTAAATCCCTTATATCTGTGTTTGTCATT